>CANTAL010000082.1:0-600000 GCA_947650365.1 Chamaelirium japonicum | reverse complement strand
AGAATGAATTAGAACGGATCGTACGAATGAATTAGAATGGATACATTCGTGCGAATGAATTAGAATGGATCGTACGAATGAGTAAGAATGAATCGTACGAATGAAATAGAATGGATCGTACGAATGAATTAGAATGGATTGTGCTAATGAACTAGAATGGATCGTACGAATAAATTAGAATAGATTGTGCGAATGAATTAGATTGGATCGTACGAATGAAGTAGAATGGATCGTGCAAAAGAATTTGATTGGATCGTGCGAATGAATTAGAATGGATCATACGAATGAATTAGAATGGATACATTCGTGCGAATGAATTAGAATGGATCGTACGAATGAATTAGAATAGATACATTCGTGCAAATGAATTAGAATGGATCGTGCGAATGAATTAGAATGGATCGTACGAATAAATTAGAATGGATCGTATGAATGAATTAGAATGGATCGTACGAATGTGTAAGAATGGATCGTACGAATGAAATAGAATAGATCGTACGAATGAATTAGATCATACAATCCATGGGAATGAATACGAATGGATCGTACGAATGAATTCCTTAGTTCGAATGAATTAGAATGGATCATACGAATGGATTCTACGAAGTAATTAGAATGAATTAGAATGGATCGTACGAATGAATTAAAATGGATCGTATGAAAGAATAAGATTGGATCGTGCGAATAAATTAGAATGGATCGTACGAATGAATTAGAATGGATATATTCGTGCGAATGAATTAGAATGGATCGTATGAATGAATTAGAATGAATCGTATGAATGAATTCGAATGGATCGTACGTATGAATTAGAATGGATCGTACGAATGAATTAGAATGGATCGTATGAATGAATTAGAATGGATCGTACGAAGAAATTAGAATGGATTGTACGAAGGAATTAGAATGGATCGTACGAATGAATTACAATGGATACATTCGTGCAAAAGAATTAGAATGGATTGTATGAATGAATTAGAATGGATCGTACAAATGAATTAGAATGGATCGTGCGAATGAATTAGAATGGATCGTGCGAATGAATTAGAATGGATCGTACGAATGAATTAGAATGGATCATACAAATGAATTAGAATGGATACATTCTTGCGAATGAATTAGAATGGATCGTATGAATGAATTAGAATGGATCGTATGTACGAATCATTCTTACTCATTCATACGATCCATTCTAATTCATTCGCACGATCCATTCTAATTCATTCATACGATCCATTCTAATTCATTCGTACGATCCATTCTAATTCATTCATACGATCCATTCTAATTTATTCATACAATCCATTCTAATTCATTCGCACGATCTATTCTTATTCATTCGTACGATCATTCAATCTAATTCATTCGCATAATCCAATCTAATTCATTCGCACGATCCATTCTAATTCATTCGTACGATCCATTCTATTTCATTCGTACGATCCATTCTTACTCATTCGTTCGATCCATTCTAATTTATTCATACGATCCATTCTAATTCATTCGTACAATCCATTCTAATTCATTCGCACGATCCATTCTAATTCATTTGCACGAATGTATCCATTCTAATTCATTTGTACGATCCATTCTAATTCATTCACACGAATGTATCCATTCTAATTCATTCGTACGATCCATTCTAATTCATTTGCATGATCCAATCTAATTCATTCGCACGATCCATTCTAATTGATTCGTACGATCCATTCTATTTCAAACGTACGATCCATTCTTACTCATTCGTACGATCCATTCTAATTCATTTGCACGAATGTATCCATTCTAATTCATTCGTACGATCCATTCTTATTAATTCGCACGATCCATTCTAATTCATTTATACGATCCATTCTAATTCATTCGTACGATCCATTCTAATTAGAATGGATTGTATGAATGAATTAGAATGGATCGTATAAATGAATTAGAATGGATCGTATAAATTAATTAGAATGGATATATTCGTGCGAATGAATTAGAATGGATCATCCGAATGAATAAGAATGGATTGTATGAATGAATTAGAATGGATCATGCGAATGAATTAGAATAGATCGTGCGAATGAATTAGAATGGATATATTCGTGCGAATGAATTAGATTGGATCGTCCGAATGAATTAGAATGGATCGTATGAATGAATTATATTGGATCGTGCGAATGAATTAGAATGGATCATATGAATGAATTAGAATGGATACATTCGTGCGAATGAATTAGAATGGATCATATGAATGAATTAGATTGAATCATATGAATGAATTAGAATGGATCGTACAAATGAATTAGAATGGATCGTACAAATGAATTAGAATGGATACATTCGTGCGAAAGAATTAGAATGGATCATATGAATGAATTAGGGTGGATCGTACGAATGAATTAGAATGGATAAATTCGTGCGAAAGAATTAGAATGGATTGTATGAATAAATTAGAATGGATCGTATGAATGAATTAGAATGGATCGTACGAATGAATTAGAATGGATCGTATGAATGAATTAGAATGGATCGTGCGAATGAATTAGAATGGATCGTATGAATGAGTAAGAATGATTCGTACATACGATCCATTCTAATTCATTCGCAAGAATGTATCCATTCTAATTCATTTGTATGATCCATTCTAATTCATTCGTACGATCCATTCTAATTCATTCGCACGATCCATTCTAATTCATTCGCACGATCCATTCTAATTCATTTGTACGATCCATTCTAATTCATTCATACAATCCATTCTAATTCTTTTGCACGAATGTATCCATTGTAATTCATTCGTACGATCCATTCTAATTCCTTCGTACAATCCATTCTAATTCCTTCGTACGATCCATTCTAATTCATTCATACGATCCATTCTAATTCATTCGTACGATCCATTCTAATTCATACGTACGATCCATTCGAATTCATTCATACGATCCATTCTAATTCATTCATACGATCCATTCTAATTCATTCGCACGAATATATCCATTCTAATTCATTCGTACGATCGTATGAATGAATTACAATGGTTCGTGCGAATTAATTAGAATGGATCGTACAAATGAATTAGAATGGATCGTATGAATGAATTTGATTGGATCATGCGAATGAATTAGAATGGATCGTACGAATGAATTAGAATGGATACATTCGAGCGAATGAATTAGAATGGATTGTATGAATAAATTAGAATGGATCATATGAATGAATTAGAATGAATCATACGGATGAGTAAGAATGGACCGTACGAATGAAATAGAATGGATAGTACGAATTAATTAGAATGGATCATGCGAATAAATTAGATTGGATCGTGCGAATGAATTAGAATAGACCGTACGAATGAAATAGAATGGATCGTATGAATGAATTGGAATGGATCGTGCTAATGAATTAGAATGGATCGTACGAATGAATTAGAATAGATTGTGCGAATGAATTAGAATGGATCGTACGAATGAATTAGAATGGATACATTCGTGCAAATGAATTAGAATGGATCGTATGAATGAATTAGATTGGATCGTATGAATGAATTAGAATGGATCGTACGTATGAATTAGAATGGATACATTCGTGGGAATGAATTAGAATGGATCGTACGAAAGAATTAGAATGGATCATATGAATGAAATAGAATGGCTCGTACGAAGGAATTAGAATGGATCGTATGAAGGAATTAGAATGGATCGTACGAAAGAATTAGAATGGATCGTACGAATGAATTAGAATGGATACGTTCGTGTGAAAGAATTAGAATGGATTGTATGAATGAATTAGAATGGATCGTATGAATGAATTAGAATGGATCGTGCGAATGAATTAGAATAGATCGTACGAATGAATTAGAATGGATCGTATGAATGAATTAGAATGGATCGTGCAAATGAATTAGAATGGATCGTACGAATGAATTAGAATTGATACATTCGTACGATCCATTCTAATTCATTCTAATTCATTTGTACGATCCATTCTAATTTATTCTAATTCGTTTGTACGATCCATTCTAATTCATTAGCACGATCCATTCTAATTCATTCGTACGATCTATTCTATTTCATTCGTACGATCCATTCTTACTCATTCATACGATCCATTCTAATTCATTCGCACGAATGTATCCATTCTAATTCAGTCATATGATCCATTCTAATTCATTCACACGATCCATTCTAATTCATTCATACGATCCATTCTAATTCATTCGTACTATCCATTCTAATTCATTCGCACGATCCATTCTAATTCATTCATACGATCCATTCTAATTCATTTATACAATCCATTCTAATTCTTTCGCACGAATGTATCCATTCTTATTCATTCGTACGATCTATTCTAATTCCTTCGTACGATCCATTCGAATCCATTCATACGATCCATTCTAATTCATTCATACGATCCATTCTAATTCATTCGTACGATCCATTCTAATTCATTCGCACGAATGTATCCATTCTTATTCATTCGCACGATCCATTATAATTCATTCGCACAATCTATTCTAATTTATTCGTACGATCCATTCTAATGGATCATACGAAGGAATTAGGGAGGATCGCACGAATGAATTAGAATGGAAACATTCGTCCGAAAGAATTAGAATGGATTGTATGAATGAATTAGAATGGATCATATGAATGAATTATAATGAATCGTACGGATGAGTAAGAATGGACCGTACGAATGAAATAGAATGGATCGTACGCATGAATTAGAATGGATCGTGCGAATGAATTAGATTGGATCGTGCGAAGGAATTAGAATGGATCGTACGAATGAATTAGAATGGATACATACGAAAGACTGGATCGTACGAATGAATTAGAATGAATCGTACGAAGGAATTAGAATGGGTACATTCATGGGAAAGAATTCGAATGGATCGTACGAAGGAATTAGAATGGATCATACGAATGAAATAGAATGGATCGTACGAAGGAATAAGAATGGATCGTACGAAGGAATTAGAATGAATTAGAATGGATCGTACGAAGGAATTAGAATGGATCGTTTGAATGAATTAGAATGGATTGTACGAATGAATTAGAATGCATCGTTCGAATGAATTAGAATGGATCGTACGAATGAATTAGAATGGATCGTGCTAATGAATTAGAATGGATCGTACGAATGAATTAGAATAGATTGTGCGAATGAATTAGAATGGATCATACGAATGAATTAGAATGGATATATTCGTGCAAATGAATTATAATGGATCGTATGAATGAATTAGATTGGATTGTATGAATGAATTAGAATGGATCGTACGTATGAATTAGAATGGATACATTCATGGGATGAATTAGAATGGATCGTACTAAGGAATTAGAATGGATCATATGAATGAAATAGAATGGATCATACGAAGGAATTAGAATGGATCGTATGAAGGAATTAGAATGGATCGTACGAAAGAATTAGAATGGGTCGTACGAATGAATTAGAATGGATACATTTGTGCGAAAGAATTATAATGGATTGTATGAATGAATTAGAATGGATCGTATGAATGAATTAGAATGGATCGTGCGAATGAATTAGAATAGATCGTACGAATGAATTCGAATGGATCGTATGAATGAATTAGAATGGATCGTGCGAATGAATTAGAATGGATCGTACGAATGAATTAGAATGGATACATTCATACGATCCATTCTAATTCATTCTAATTCATTTGTACGATCCATTCTAATTCATTCTAATTCATTTGTACGATCCATTCTAATTCATTAGCATGATCCATTCTAATTCATTCATACGATCCATTCTATTTCATTCGTACGATCCAGTCTTACTCATTCGTACGATCCATTCTAATTCATTCGCACGAATGTATCCATTCTAATTCATTCGTATGATC
Organism: Chamaelirium japonicum; assembly: GCA_947650365.1. NCBI lineage: Eukaryota > Viridiplantae > Streptophyta > Magnoliopsida > Liliales > Melanthiaceae > Chamaelirium > Chamaelirium japonicum. Next base: position 594,134 of record CANTAL010000082.1, on the reverse strand, counting down.
CATTCTAATTCATTCGCACGATCCATTCTAATTCATTCATACGATCCATTCTAATTCATTCGTACTATCCATTCTAATTCATTCGCACGATCCATTCTAATTCATTCATACGATCCATTCTAATTCATTCGTACTATCCATTCAAATTCATTCGCACGATCCATTCTAATTCATTCATACGATCCATTCTAATTCATTCATACAATCCATTCTAATTCTTTCGCACAAATGTATCCATTCTAATTCATTCGTACGATCTATTCTAATTCCTTCGTACGATCCATTTGAATTCATTCATACGATCCATTCTAATTCATTCATACGATCCATTCTAATTCATTCGCACGATCCATTCTAATTCATTAGCATGATCCATTCTAATTCATTTGTACGATCTATTCTAATTCATTCGCACAATCTATTCTAATTCATTCGTACGATCCATTCTAATTCATTCTAATTCTAATTAGAATGGATCGTACGAATGAATTAGAATAGATTGTGTGAATGAATTAGAATGGATCGTACGAATGAATTAGAATGGATACATTCGTGCGAATAAATTAGAATGGATCGTATGAATGAATTAGATTGGATCGTATGAATGAATTAGAATAGATCGTGCGAATGAATTAGAATGGATCGTACGAATGAATTAGAATGGATACATTCGTGCGAATGAATTAGAATGGATCGTACGAATGAGTAAGAATGGATCGTATAAATGAAATAGAATGGATCGTGCGAATGAATAAGAATGGATACATTCGTGCGAATGAATTAGAATGGATCATACAAATGAATTAGAATGGATCGTATGAATGAATTAGAATGGATCGTGTGAATGAATTAGAATGGATCGTACGAATGAATTAGAATGGATAGAATGGATCGTATGAATGAATTACAATGGTTCGTGCGAATGAATTAGAATGGATCGTACAAATGAATTAGAATGGATCGTATGAATGAATTAGAATGGATCATGCGAATGAATTAGAATGGATCGTACGAATGAATTAGAATGGATACATTCGAGCGAATGAATTAGAATGGATTGTATGAATGAATTAGAATGGATCATATGAATGAATTAGAATGAATCGTATGGATGAGTAAGAATGGACCGTACGAATGAAATAGAATGGATAGTACGAATGAATTAGAATGGATCGTTCGAATGAATTAGGTTGGATCGTGCGAATGAATTAGAATAGACCGTACGAATGAAATAGAATGGATCATACGAATGAATTAGAATGGATCGTGCTAATGAATTAGAATGGATCGTACGAATGAATTAGAATAGATTGTGCGAATGAATTAGAATGGATCGTACGAATGAATTAGAATGGATACATTCATGCAAATGAATTAGAATGGATCGTATGAATGAATTAGATTGGATCGTATGAATGAATTAGAATGGATCGTACGTATGAATTAGAATGGATACATTCGTGGGAATGAATTAGAATGGATCGTACGAAGGAATTAGAATGGATCATATGAATGAAATAGAATGGGTCGTACGAAGGATTAGAATGGATCGTATGAAGGAATTAGAATGGATCGTACGAAAGAATTAGAATGGATCGTACGAATGAATTAGAATGGATACATTCGTGTGAAAGAATTAGAATGGATTGTATGAATGAATTAGAATGGATCGTATGAATGAATAAGAATGGATCGTGCGAATGAATTAGAATAGATCGTACGAATGAATTAGAATGGATCGTATGAATTAATTAGAATGGATCGTACGAATGAATTAGAATTGATGCATTCGTACGATCCCTGCATCAATTCTAATTCATTCTAATTTATTTGTACGATCCATTCTAATTCATTCTAATTCATTTGTACGATCCATTCTAATTCATTAGCACGATCCATTCTAATTCATTCGTACGATCTATTCTATTTCATTCGTACGATCCATTCTTACTCATTCGTACGATCCATTCTAATTCATTCGCACGAATGTATCCATTCTAATTCATTCATATGATCCATTCTAATTCATTCACACGAACCATTCTAATTCATTCATACGATCCATTCTAATTCATTCGTACTATCCATTCTAATTCATTCGCACGATCCATTCTAATTCATTCATACGATCCATTCTAATTCATTCATACAATCCGTTCTAATTCTTTCGCACGAATGTATCCATTCTAATTCATTCGTACGATCTATTCTAATTCCTTCGTACGAACCATTCGAATTCATTCATACGATCCATTCTAATTCATTCATACGATCCATTCTAATTCATTCGCACGATCCATTCTAATTCATTCGTACGATCTATTCTAATTCATTCGCACAATCTATTCTAATTCATTCGTACGATCCATTCTAATTCTAATTAGAATGGATCGTACGAATGAATTAGAATAGATTGTGTGAATGAATTAGAATGGATCGTACGAATGAATTAGAATGGATACATTCATGCGAATGAATTAGAATGGATCGTATGAATGAATTAGATTGGATCGTATGAATTAATTAGAATGGATCGTGCGAATGAATTAGAATGGATCGTACGAATGAATTAGAATGGATACATTCGTGTGAATGAATTAGAATGGATCGTACGAATGACTAAGAATAGATCGTATGAATGAAATAGAATAGATCGTGCGAATGAATTAGAATGGATACATTCGTGCGAATGAATTAGAATAGATCATACAAATGAATTAGAATGGATCGTATGAATGAATTAGAATGGATCGTGTGAATGAATTAGAATGGATCGTACGAATGAATTAGAATGGATAGAACGGATCGTATGAATGAATTACAATGGTTCGTGCGAATGAATTAGAATGGATCGTACAAATGAATTAGAATGGATCGTATGAATGAATTAGAATGGATCGTGCGAATGAATTAGAATGGATCGTACGAATGAATTAGAATGGATACATTCGTGCGAATGAATTAGAATGGATCGTACGAATGAGTAAGAATGGATCGTACGATTGAAAATGAATGGATCGTACGAATGAATTAGAACGGATCGTGCTAATGAATTAGAATGGATCATACGAATGAATTTGAATAGATTGTGCGAATGAATTAGAATAGATCGTACGAATGAATTAGAATGGATACATTCATGTGAATAAATTAGAATGGATCGTATGAATAAATTAGAATGGATCGTATGAATGAATTAGAATGGATCGTGCGAAGGAATTAGAATGGATCGTACGAATGAATTAGAATGGATCATATGAATGAATTAGAATGGATCATGCGAATGAATTAGAATGGGTCGGACGAATGAATTAGAAAGGATACATTCGTGCGAATGAATTAGAATGGATCGTACGAATGAGTAAGAATGGATCGTACGAATGAAATGGAATGGATCGTACGAAAGAATTAGAATGGATCGTGCTAATGAATTAGAATGGATCGTACGAATGAATTAGAATAGATTGTGAGAATGAATTAGAATGGATCGTACGAATGAATTAGAATGGATACATTCGTGCAAATTAATTAGAATGGATCTTATGAATGAATTAGATTGGATCGTATGAATGAATTAGAATGGATCGTACGTATGAATTAGAATGGATCGTACGAAGGAATTAGAAAGGATCATACGAATGAAATAGAATGGATCGTACGAAGGAATTAGAATGGATCGTACGAAGGAATTATAATGGATCATACGAAGGAATTAGAATGGATCGTACGAATGAATTTGAATGGATACATTTATGCAAAAGATTTAGAATGGATTGTATGAATGAATTAGAATGGATCGTGCAAATGAATTAGAATGGATCGTGTGAATGAATTAGAATGGATCGTACGAATGAATTAGAATAGATTGTGCAAATGAATTAGAATGGATCGTACGAATGAATTAGAATGGATAGATTCGTGCGAATGAATTAGAATGGATCATATGAATGAATTAGAATGGATCGTATGAATGAATTCGAATGGATCGTACGAATGAATTAGAATGGATACATTCGTTCGAATGAATTAGAATGGATCATACGAAGGAATTAGGGTGGATCGTACGAATGAATTAGAATGGATACATTCGTGCGAAAGATTTAGAATGGATTGTACGAATGAATTAGAATGGATCATATGAATGAATTAGAATGGATCGTGCAAATGAATTAGAATGGATCGTACGAATGAATTAGAATGGATACATTCGTGCGAATGAATTAGAATGGATCGTACGAATGAGTAAGAATGGATCGTACGAATGAAATAGAATGGATCGTTCGAATGAATTAGAATGGATCGTGCTAACGAATTAGAATGGATCGTACGAATGAATTAGAATAGATTGTGCGAATGAATTAGAATGGATCGTACGAATGAATTAGAATGGATCGTATGAATGAATTAGAATGGATCGTGCGAATGAATTAGAATGGATCGTGCGAATGAATTAGAATGGATACATTCGTGCGAATGAATTAGAATGGATCGTACGAATGAGTAAGAATGGATCGTACGAATGAAATAGAATGGGTCGTACGAATGAATTAGAATGGATCGTGCTAATGAATTAGAATGGATCGTACGAATGAATTAGAATAGATTGTGCGAATGAATTAGAATGGATCATATGAATGAATTAGAATGGATACATTCGTGCGAATGAATTAGAATGGATTGTATGAATGAATTAGATTGGATCGTATGAATAAATTAGAATGGATCGTACGTATGAATTAGAATGGATACATTCATGGGAATGAATTAGAATGGATCGTACGAAGGAATTAGAATGGATCGTACGAAGGAATTAGAATGGATCGTATGAATGAATTAGAATATATACATTCGTGCAAAAGAATTAGAATATATTGTATGAATGAATTAGAATGGATCGTACAAATTAATTAGAATGGATCGTGCGAATGAATTAGAATGGATCGTACGAATGAATTAGAATAGATTGTGCGAATGAATTAGAATAGATCATACGAATGAATTAGAATGGATACATTCGTGCGAATGAATTAGAATGGATCGTATGAATGAATTAGAATGGATCATACGAATGAATTCGAATGGATCGTACGAATGAATTAGAATAGATACATTCGTGCGAATGAATTAGAATGGATCATACGAAGGAATTATCGTGGATCGTACGAATGAATTAGAATGGATACATTCGTGCGAAAGAATTAGAATGGATTGTATGAATGAATTAGAATGGATCGTATGAATGAATTAGAATGGATCGTGCGAATGAATTAGAATGGATCGTATGAATGAATTAGAATGGATCGTGCAACTGAATTAGAATGGATCGTACGAATGAATTAGAATGGATAAATTCGTGCGAATGAATTATAATGGATCGTACGAATAAGTAAGAATGGATCGTACGAATGAAATAGAATGGATCGTACGAATGAATTAGAATGGATCGTGCTAATGAATTAGAATGGATCGTACGAATGAATTAGAATGGATCGTGCTAATGAATTAGAATGGATCGTACGAATGAATTAGAATAGATTGTGCGAATGAATTAGAATAGATCGTACGAATGAATTAGAATGGTTACATTCGTTCGAATGAATTAGAATGGATCGTATGAATGAATTAGATTGGATCGTATGAATGAATTAGAATGGATCGTACGTATGAATTAGAATGGATACATTCATGGGAATGAATTAGAATGGATCGTACGAAGGAATTAGAATGGATCATACGAATAAAATAGAATAGATCGTACGAAGGAATTAGAATGGATCGTATGAAGGAATTAGAATGGATCGTACGAAGGAATTAGAATGGATCGTACGAATGAATTAGAATGGATACATTCGTGCAAAAGAATTAGAATGGTATGAATGAATTAGAATGGATCATGCAAATGAATTAGAATGGATCGTGCAAATGAATTAGAATAGATCGTACGAATGAATTAGAATAGATTGTGCGAATGAATTAGAATAGATCGTACGAATGAATTAGAATGGATACATTTATGAGAATGAATTAGAATAGATCGTATGAATGAATTAGATTGGATCGTATGAATGAATTAGAATGGATCGTACGTATGAATTAGAATGGATACATTCATGGGAATGAATTAGAATGGATCGTACGAAGAAATTAGAATGGATCGTACGAAAGAATTAGAATGGATTGTACGAAGGAATTAGAATGGATTGTACGAATAAATTAGAATGGATACATTCGTGCAAAAGAATTAGAATGGATTGTATGAATGAATTAGAAAGGATCGTACAAATGATTTAGAATGGATCGTGCCAATGAATTAGAATGGATCATACGAATGAATTAGAATCGATTGTGCGAATAAATTAGAATGGATCGTAGGAATGAATTAGAATGGATACATTCGTGCGAATGAATTAGAATGGATCGTATGAATGAATTAGAATAGATCGTATGAATGAATTCGAATGGATCGTACGAATGTATTAGAATGGATACATTCGTGCGAATGAATTAAAATGGATCATACAAAGGAATTAGGGTGGATCGTACGAATGAATTAGAATGGATACATTCGTGCGAAAGAATTAGAATGGATTGTATGAATGAATTAGAATGGATCGTATGAATGAATTAGAATGGATCGTGCGAATGAATTAGAATGGATCGTACGAATGAATTAGAATGGATCGTATGAATGAATTTGAATGGATCGTGCGAATGAATTAGAATGGATCGTACGAATGAATTAGAATGGATACATTCGTGCGAATGAATTAGAATTGATCGTACGAATGAGTAAGAATGGATCGTACGAATGAAATAGAATGGATCGTACGAATGAATTAGAATGGATCGTGCTAATGAACTAGAATGGATTGTACGAATAAATTTGAATAGATTGTGCGTATGAATTAGAATGGATCGTACGAATGAATTAGAATGGATCGTATGAATAAATTAGAATGGATCGTGCGAATGAATTAGAATGGATCGTACGAATGAATTAGAAAAGATACATTCGTGCGAATGAATTAGAATGGATCGTACGAATGAATTAGAAAAGATACATTCGTGCGAATGAATTAGAATGGATCGTACGAATGAGTAAGAATGGATCGTACGATTGAAATAGAATGGATAGTACGAATGAATTAGTATGGATCATGCTAATGAATTAGAATGGATCATACGAATGAATTAGAATAGATTGTACGAATGAATTAGAATGGATCGTACGAATGAATTAGAATGGATACATTCGTGTGAATGAATTAGAATGGATCGTATGAATGAATTAGAATGGATCGTATGAATCAATTAGAATGGATCGTGCGAATGAATTAGAATGGATCGTACGAATGAATTAGAATGGATACTATGAATGAATTAGAATGGATCGTGCGAATAAATTAGAATAGATTGTGCGAATGAATTAGAATGGATCGTACGAATAAATTAGAATGGATACATTCATGCGAATGAATTAGAATGGATCTTATGAATGAATTAGATTGGATCGTATGAATGAATTAGAATGGATCGTACGTATGAATTAGAATGGATACATTCATGGGATTGAATTAGAATAGATCGTACGAAGGAATTAGAATGGATCATACGAATGAAATAGAATGGATCGTACGAAGGAATTAGAATGGATCGTACGATGGAATTATAATGGATCATACGAAGGAATTAGAATGTATCGTACGAATGAATTAGAATGGATATATTTATGCAAAAGAATTAGAATGAATTGTATGAATGAATTAGAATGGATCGTGCAAATGAATTAGAATGGATCGTGCGAATGAATTAGAATGGATCGTACGAATTAAATAGAATAGATTGTGCGAATGAATTAGAATGGATCGTACGAATGAATTAGAATGGATACATTCGTACGAATGAATTAGAATGGATCGTATGATTGAATTCGAATGGATCGTATGAATGAATTTGAATGGATCGTACGAATGAAATAGAATGGATAAATTCGTTCGAATGAATTAGAATGGATCACACGAAGGAATTAGGGTGGTTCGTACGAATGAATTAGAATGGAAACATTCGTGCGAAAGAATTAGAATGAATTGTATGATTGAATTAGAATGGATCATATGAATGAATTAGAATGGATCGTGCGAATGAATTAGAATGGATCGTACAAATGAATTAGAACGGATCATATGAATGAATTAGAATGGATCGTGCGAATGAATTAGAATGGATCGTACGAATGAATTAGAAAAGATTTATTAGTGCGAATGAATTAGAATGGATCCCACGAATGAGTAAGAATGGATCGTACGAATGAAATAGAATGGTTCGTACGAATGAATTAGAATGGATCATGCTAATGAATTAGAATGGATCGTAAGAATGAATTAGAATAGATTGTGCGAATGAATTCGAATGGATCTTACGAATGAATTAGAATGGATACATTCGTGCGAAGGAATTAGAATGTATCTTACGAATGGATCATAGAAGGAATTAGAATGAATTAGAATGGATACATTCGTGCGAATGAATTAGAATGGATCGTATGAATGAATTAGATTGGATCGTATGAATGAATTAGAATGGATCGTACGTTTGAATTAGAATGGATATATTCATGGGAATGAATTAGAATGGATCGAACGAAGGAATTAGAATGGATCATATAAAGGAATTAGAATGGATCGTATGAAGGAATTAGAATGGATCGTACGAATAAATTAGAATGGATACATTCGTGCAAAAGAATTAGATTGGATTGTATGAATGAATTAGAATGGATCGTACAAATAAATTAGAATGGATCGTGCGAATGAATTACAATGGATCGTACGAATGAATTAGAATAGATTGTGCGATTGAATTAGAATGGACCGTACGAATGAATTAGAATGGATACATTCGTGCGAATGAATTAGAATGGATCGTATGAATAAATTAGAATGGATCGTATGAACGAATTCGAATAGATCGTACGAATGAATTAGAATGGATACATTCGTGTGAATGAAATAGAATGGATCATACGAAGGAATTAGGGTGGATTGTACGAATGAATTAGAATTGATACATTCGTGCGAAAGAATTAGAATGGATTGTATGAATGAATTAGAATGGATCGTATGAATGAATTAGAATGGATCGTGCGAATGAATTAGAATGGATCGTACGAATGAGTACGAATGGATCGTATGAATGAAATATAATGGATCGTACGAATGAATTAGAATGGATCGTGCTAATGAATTAGAATGGATCGTACGAATAAATTAGAATAGATTGTGCGAATGAATTAGAACGGATCGTACGAATGAATTAGAATGGATCGTATGAATGAATTAGAATGGATCATGCGAATGAATTAGAATGGATCGTACGAATGAATTAGAATGGATACATTCGTGCGAATGAATTAGAATGGATCGTACGAATGAGTAAGAATGGATCGTACGATTGAAATAGAATGGATCGTACGAATGAATTAGAATGGATCATGCTAATGAATTAGTATGGATCGTATGAATGAATTTGAATCGATTGTGCGAATGAATTAGAATGGATCGTACGAATGAATTAGAATGGATACATTCGTGTGAATGACTTATAATGGATCGTATGAATGAATTAGAATGGATCGTATGAATAAATTAGAATGGATCGTGCGAATGAATTAGAATGGATCATACGAATGAATTAGAATGGATCGTAGGAATGAATTAGAATGGATCATGCGAATGAATTAGAATGGGTCGTACGAATGAATTAGAAAGGATACATTTGTGCGAATGAATTAGAATGGATCGTACGAATGAATAAGAATGGATCGTACGAATGAAATAGAATGGATCGTACGAAAGAATTAGAATGGATCGTGCTAATGAATTAGAATGGATCGTACGAATGAATTAGAATAAATTTTGCGAATGAATTAGAATGGATCGTACGAATGAATTAGAATCGATACATTCGTGCGAATGAATTAGAATGGATCTTATGAATGAATTAGATTGGATTGTATGAATGAATTAGAATAGATCGTACGTATGAATTAGAATAGATACATTCATGGGAATGAATTAGAATGGATCGTACGAAGGAATTAGAATGGATCATAGGAATGAAATAGAATGGATCGTACGAAGGAATTAGAATAGATCGTACGAAGGAATTAGAATGGATCGTACGAATGAATTACAATGGATACATTTGTGCAAAAGAATTAGAATGGATTGTATGAATGAATTAGAATGGATCAAGCAAATGAATTAGAATGGATCGTGCGAATGAATTAGAATGGATCGTACGAATGAATTAGAATAGATTGTGCGAATGAATTAGAATGGATCGTACGAATGAATTAGAATGGATACATTCGTGCGAATGAATTAGAATGGATAGTATGAATGAATTATAATGGATCGTACGAATGAATTAGAATGGATATATTCGTTCGAATGAATTAGAATGGATCGTACGAAAGAATTAGAATGGATTGTACGAATGAATTAGAATGGATCATATGAATGAATTAGAATGGATCGTGCAAATGAATTAGAATGGATTGTAAGAATGAATTAGAACGGATCTTATGAATGAATTAGAATAGATCGTGCAAATGAATTAGAATGGATCGTACGAATGAATTAGAATGGATACATTCGTGCGAATGAGTTGGAATGGATCACACGAATGAGTAAGAATGGATCGTACGAATGAAATAGAATGGATCGTACGAATGAATTAGAATGGATCGTGCTAACGAATTAGAATGGATCGTACGAATGAATTAGAATAGATTGTGCGAATGAATTAGAATGGATCGTACGAATGAATTAGAATAGATCATATGAATGAATTAGATTGGATCGTGCAAATGAATTAGAATGGATCGTACGAATGAATTAGAATGGATACATTCATGCGAATGAATTAGAATGGATCGTATGAATGAGTAAGAATGGATCGTACGAATGTAATAGAATGGATCGTACGAATGAATTCGAATGGATCGTGCTAATGAATTAGAATGGATCGTACGAATAAATTAGCAAAGATAGTGCGAATGAATTAGAATGGATCGTATGAATAATTTAGATTGGATCGTATGAATGAATTAGAATGGATCGTACATATGAATTAGAATGGATAAATTCATGGGAATGAATTAGAATGGATCGTACGAAGGAATTATAATGGATCATACGAATGAAATAGAATGGATCGTACGAAGGAATTGGAATGGATCGTATGAAGGAATTAGAATGGATCGTACGAAGGAATTAGTATGGATACATTCCTGCAAAAGAATTAGAATGAATTGTATGAATGAATAAGAATGGATAATGCAAATGAATTAGAATGGATCGTGCGAATGAATTAGAATGGATCGTACGAATTAATTAGAATAGATTATGTGAATGAATTAGAATGGATCATACAAATGAATTAGAATGGATACATTCGTGCGAATGAATTAGAATGGATCGTATGAATGATTTAGAATAGATCGTATGAATGAATTCGAATGGATCGTACGAATGAATTAGAATGGATACATTCGTGTGAATAAATTAGAATGGATCATACGAAGGAATTAGGGTGGATCGTACGAATGAATTAGAATGGATACATTCGTGCGAAAGAATTGGAATGGATTGTTTGAATGAATTAGAATGGATCGTATAAATGAATTAGAATAGATTGTACAAATGAATTAGAATGGATCGTACGAATGAATTAGAATGGATCGTACGAATGAATTAGAATGGATCGTGCGAATGAATTAGAATGGATCGTACGAATGAATTAGAATGGATACATTCGTGCGAATGAATTAGAATGGATCATACGTACGATCAATTCTAATTCATTCATACGATCCAATCTAATTCATTCATACGATCCATTCTAATTCATTCGCACGAATGTATCCATTCTATTTCATTCGTACGATCCATTCTAATTCATTCGAACAATCTATTTTAATTCATTCGTACGATCCATTCTAATTCGTTAGCACGATCCATTCTAATTCATTCGTACGATCCATTCTATTTCATTCGTACGATCCATTCTTACACATTCATACGATCCATTCTAATTCATTCGCACGAATGTATCCATTCTAATTGATTCGTATGATCCATTCTAATTCATTCTCACGATCCATTCTAATTCATTCGTTCGATCTATTCTAATTCATTCATACAATCCATTCTAATTCTTTCGCACGAATGTATCCATTCTAATTCATTCGTATGACCCACGCTAATTCCTTCGTATGATCCATTCTAATTAATTCGCACGAATGTATCCATTCTAATTCATTCGTACGATCCTTTCGAATTCATTCATACGATCCATTCTAATTCATTCATACGATCCATTCTAATTCATTCGCACGAATGTATCCATTCTTATTCATTCGCACGATCCATTATAATTCATTCGCACAATCTATTCTAATTTATTCGTACGATCCATTCTAATAGATCATACGAAGGAATTAGGGAGGATCGCACGAATGAATTAGAATGGAAACATTCGTCCGAAAGAATTAGAATGGATTGTATGAATGAATTAGAATGGATTATATGAATGAATTAGAATGAATCGTACGGATGAGTAAGAATGGACCGTACGAATGAAATAGAATGGATCGTACGAATGAATTAGAATGGATCGTGCGAATGAATTAGATTGGATCGTGCGAAGGAATTAGAATGGATCGTACGAATGAATTAGAATGGAAACATACGAAAGACTGGATCGTACGAATGAATTAGAATGAATCGTACGAATGAATTACAATGGGTACATTCAAGGGAAAGAATTCGAATGGATCGTACGAAGGAATTAGAATGGATCATACGAATGAAATAGAATGGATCGTATGAAGGAATTAGAATGAATTAGAATGGATCGTACGAAGGAATTAGAATGGATCGTTTGAATGAATAAGAATGGATCGTACGAATGAATTAGAATGGATCGTTCGAATGAATTAGAATGGATCGTACGAATGAATTAGAATGGATCGTGCTAATGAATTAGAATGGATCGTACGAATGAATTAGAATAGATTGTGCGAATGAATTAGAATGGATCGTACGAATGAATTAGAATGGATACATTCGTGCAAATGAATTAGAATGGATCGTATGAATGAATTCGATTGGATCGTATGAATGAATTAGAATGGATCGTACGTATGAATTAGAATAGATACATTCGAGGGAATGAATTAGAATGAATCGTACGAAGGAATTAGAATGGATTATATGAATGAAATAGAATGGATCATACGAAGGAATTAGAATGGATCGTATGAAGGAATTAGATTGGATCGTACGAAAGAATTAGAATGGATTGTACGAATGAATTAGAATGGATACATTCGTGCGAAAGAATTATAATGGATTGTATGAATGAATTAGAATGGATCGTATGAATGAATTAGAATGGATCGTGCGAATGAATTAGAATAGATCATACGAATGAATTAGAATGTATCGTATGAATGAATTAGAATGGATCGTGCGAATGAATTAGAATGGATCGTACGGTCCATTCTACTTCATTCGTACGATCCATTCTTACTCATTCGTACGATCCATTCTAATTAGTTCGCACGAATGAATCCATTCTAATTCATTCGTATGATCCATTCTAATTCATTCGCACGATCCATTCTAATTCATTCATACGATCCATTCTAATTCATTCGTACTATCCATTCTAATTCATTCGCAGGATCCATTCTAATTCATTCATACGATCCATTCTAATTTATTCGTACTATCCATTCTAATTCATTCGCACGATCCACTCTAATTCATTCATACGATCCATTCTAATTCATTCATACAATCCATTCTAATTCTTTCGCACGAATGTATCCATTCTAATTCATTCGTACGATCTATTCTAATTCCTTCGTACGATCCATTTGAATTCATTCATATGATCCATTCTAATTCATTCATACGATCCATTCTAATTCATTCGCATGATCCATTCTAATTCATTAGTATGATCCATTCTAATTCATTTGTACGATCTATTCTAATTCATACGCACAATCTATTCTAATTCATTCGTACGATCCATTCTAATTCATTCTAATTCTAATTAGAATGGATCGTACGAATGAATTAGAATAGATTGTGTGAATGAATTAGAATGGATACATTCGTGCGAATGAATTAGAATGGATCGTATGAATGAATTAGATTGGATCGTATGAATGAATTAGAATAGATCGTGCGAATGAACTAGAATGGATCGTACGAATGAATTAGAATGGATACATTCGTGCGAATGAATTAGAATGGATCATACGAATGAGTAAGAATGCATCGTATAAATGAAATAGAATGGATCGTGCGAATGAATAGGAATGGATACAATTGTGCGAATGAATTAGAATGGATCATACAAATGAATTAGAATGGATCGTATGAATGAATTAGAATGGATCGTGTGAATGAATTAGAATGGATCGTACGAATGAATTAGAATGGATAGAATGGATCGTATGAATGAATTACTATGGTTCATGCGAATGAATTAGAATGGATCGTACAAATGAATTAGAATGGATCGTATGAATGAATTTGAATGGATCATGCGAATGAATTAGAATGGATCGTACGAATGAATTAGAATGGATACATTCGAGCGAATGAATTATAATGGATTGTATGAATGAATTAGAATGGATCATATGAATGAATTAGAATGAATCATACGGATGAGTAAGAATGGACCGTACGAATGAAATAGAATAGATAGTACGAATGAATTAGAATGGATCGTGCGAATAAATTAGATTGGATCGTGCGAATAAATTAGAATAGACCGTATGAATGAAATAGAATGGATCGTACGAATGAATTAAAATGGATCGTGCTAATGAATTAGAATGGATCGTACGAATGAATTAGAATAGATTGTGCGAATGAATTAGAATGGATCGTTCGAATGAATTAGAATGGATACATTCGTGCAAATGAATTAGAATGGATCGTATGAATGAATTAGATTGGATCGTATGAATGAATTAGAATGGATCGTACGTATGAATTAGAATGGATACATTCGTGGGAATGAATTAGAATGGATCGTACGAAAGAATTAGAATGGATCATATGAATGAAATAGAATGGGTCGTACGAAGGAATTAGAATGGATCGTATGAAGGAATTAGAATGGATCGTACGAAAGAATTAGAATGGATCGTACGAATGAATTAGAATGGATACATTCGTGTGTAAGAATTAGAATGGATTGTATGAATGAATTAGAATGGATCGTATGAATGAATTAGAATGGATCGTGCGAATGAATTAGAATAGATCGTACGAATGAATTAGAATGGATCGTATGAATGAATTAGAATGGATCGTGCGAATGAATTAGAATGGATCGTACGAATGAATTAGAATTGATACATTCGTACGATCCATTCTAATTCATTCTAATTCATTTGTACGATCCATTCTAATTCATTCTTATTCATATGTAAGATCCATGCTAATTCATTAGCACGATCCATTCTAATTCATTCGTACGATCTATTCTATTTCATTCGTACGATCCATTCTTACTCATTCATACGATCCATTCTAATTCATTCGCACGAATGTATCCATTCTAATTCAGTCATATGATCCATTCTAATTCATTCACACGATCCATTCTAATTCATTCATACGATCCATTCTAATTCATTCGTACTATCCATTCTAATTCATTCGCACGATCCATTCTAATTCATTCATACTATCCATTCTAATTCATTTATACAATCCATTCTAATTCTTTCGCACGAATGTATCCATTCTAATTCATTCGTACGATCTCTTCTAATTCCTTCGTACGATCCATTCGAATCCATTCATACGATCCATTCTAATTCATTCATACGATCCATTCTAATTCATTCGTACGATCCATTCTAATTCATTCGCACGAATGTATCCATTCTTATTCATTTGCACGATCCATTATAATTCATTCGCACAATCTATTCTAATTTATTCGTACGATCCATTCTAATGGATCATACGAAGGAATTAGGGAGGATCGCACGAATGAATTAGAATGGAAACATTTGCCCGAAAGAATTAGAATGGATTGTATGAATGAATTAGAATGGATCATATGAATGAACTATAATGAATCGTACGGATGAGTAAGAATGGACCTTACGAATGAAATAGAATGGATCGTACGAATGAATTAGAATGGATCGTGCGAATGAATTAGATTGGATCGTGCGAAGGAATTAGAATGGATCGTACGAATGAATTAGAATGGATACATACGAAAGACTGGATCATACGAATGAATTAGAATGAATCGTACGAAGGAATTAGAATGGGTACATTCATGGGAAAGAATTCGAATGGATCGTACGAAGGAATTAGAATGGATCATACAAATGAAATAGAATGGATCGTACGAAGGAATAAGAATGGATCGTACGAAGGAATTAGAATGAATTAGAATGGATCGTACGAAGGAATTAGAATGGATCGTTTGAATGAATTAGAGTGGATTGTACGAATGAATTAGAATGGATCGTTCGAATGAATAAGAATGGATCGTACGAATGAATTAGAATGGATCGTGCTAATGAATTAGAATGGATCGTACGAATGAATTAGAATAGATTGTGCGAATGAATTAGAATGGATCATACGAATGAATTAGAATGGATACATTCGTGCAAATGAATTATAATGGATCGTATGAATGAATTAGATTGGATCGTATGAATGAATTAGAATGGATCGTACGTATGAATTAGAATGGATACATTCGTGGGATGAATTAGAATGGATCGTACTAAGGAATTAGAATGGATCATATGAATGAAATAGAATGGATTACACGAAGGAATTAGAATGGATCGTATGAAGGAATTAGAATGGATCGTACGAAAGAATTAGAATGGATCGTACGAATGAATTAGAATGGATACATTCGTGCGAAAGAATTATAATGGATTGTATGAATGAATTAGAATGGATCGAATGAATGAATTAGAATGGATCGTGCGAATGAATTAGAATAGATCGTACGAATGAATTAGAATGGATCGTATGAATGAATTAGAATGGATCGTGCGAATGAATTAGAATGGATCGTACGAATGAATTAGAATGTATACATTCGTACGATCCATTCTAATTCATTCTAATTCATTTGTACGATCCATTTTAATTTATTCTAATTCATTTGTACGATCCATTCTAATTCATTAGCACGATCCATTCTAATTCATTCGTACGATCCATTCTATTTCATTCGTACGATCCAGTCTTACTCATTCGTACGATCCATTCTAATTCATTCGCACGAATGTGTCCATTCTAATTCATTCGTATGATCCATTCTAATTCATTCGCACGATCCATTCTAATTCATTCATACGATCCATTCTAATTCATTCGTACTATCCATTCTAATTCATTCGCACGATCCATTCTAATTCATTCATACGATCCATTCTAATTCATTCGTACTATCCATTCTAATTCATTCGCACGATCCATTCTAATTCATTCATACGATCCATTCTAATTCATTCATACAATCCATTCTAATTCTTTCGCACAAATGTATCCATTCTAATTCATTCGTACGATCTATTCTAATTCCTTCGTACGATCTATTTGAATTCATTCATACGATCCATTCTAATTCATTCATACGATCCATTCTAATTCATTCGCATGATCCATTCTAATTCATTAGCATGATCCATTCTAATTCATTTGTACGATCTATTCTAATTCATTCGCACAATCTATTCTAATTCATTCGTACGATCCATTCTAATTCATTCTAATTCTAATTAGAATGGATCGTACGAATGAATTAGAATAGATTGTGTGAATGAATTAGAATGGATCGTACGAATGAATTAGAATGGATACATTCGTGCGAATGAATTAGAATGGATCGTATGAATGAATTAGATTGGATCGTATGAATGAATTAGAATAGATCGTGCGAATGAATTAGAATGGATCGTACGAATGAATTAGAATGGATCGTACGAATGAGTAAGAATGGATCGTATAAATGAAATAGAATGGATCGTGTGAATGAATAAGAATGGATACATTCGTGCGAATGAATTAGAATGGATCGTACAAATGAATTAGAATGGATCGTATGAATGAATTAGAATGGATCGTGTGAATGAATTAGAATGGATCGTACGAATGAATTAGAATGGATCGTATTAATTAATTACAATGGTTCGTGCGAATGAATTAGAATGGATCGTACAAATGAATTAGAATGGATCGTATGAATGAATTAGAATGGATCATGCGAATGAATTAGAATGGATCGTACGAATGAATTAGAATGGATACATTCGAGCGAATGAATTAGAATGGATTGTATGAATGAATTAAAATGGATCATATGAATGAATTAGAATGAATCGTATGGATGAGTAAGAATGGACCATACGAATGAAATAGAATGGATAGTACGAATGAATTAGAATGGATCGTGCGAATGAATTAGGTTGGATCGTGCGAATGAATTAGAATAGACCATACGAATGAAATAGACTGGATCGTACGAATGAATTAGAATGGATCGTGCTAATGAATTAGAATGGATCGTACGAATGAATTAGAATAGATTGTGCGAATGAATTAGAATGGATCGTACGAATGAATTAGAATGGATACATTCGTGCAAATGAATTAGAATGGATCGTATGAATGAATTAGATTGGATCGTATGAATGAATTAGAATGGATCGTACGTATGAATTAGAATGGATACATTCGTGGGAATGAATTAGAATGGATCGTACGAAGGAATTAGAATGGATCATATGAATGAAATAGAATGGGTCGTACGAAGGATTAGAATGGATCGTATGAAGGAATTAGAATGGATCGTACAAAAGAATTAGAATGGATCGTACGAATGAATTAGAATGGATACATTCGTGTGAAATAATTAGAATGGATTGTATGAATGAATTAGAATGGATCATATGAATGAATAAGAATGGATCGTGCGAATGAATTAGAATAGATCGTACGAATGAATTAGAATGGATCGTATGAATTAATTAGAATAGATCATACGAATGAATTAGAATGGATCATACGAATGAATTAGAATTGATGCATTCGTACGATCCATTCTAATTCATTCTAATTCATTTGTACGATCCATTCTAATTCATTCTAATTCATTTGTACGATCCATTCTAATTCATTAGCACGATCGATTCTAATTCATTCGTACGATCTATTCTATTTCATTCGTACGATCCATTCTTACTCATTCGTACGATCCATTCTAATTCATTCGCACGAATGTATCCATTCTAATTCATTCATATGATCCATTCTAATTCATTCACACGATCCATTCTAATTCATTCATACGATCCATTCTAATTCATTCGTACTATCCATTCTAATTCATTCGCACGAACCATTCTAATTCATTCATACGATCCATTCTAATTCATTCATACAATCCGTTCTAAATCTTTCGCACGAATGTATCCATTCTAATTCATTCGTACGATCTATTCTAATTCCTTCGTATAATCCATTCGAATTCATTCATACGATCCATTCTAATTCATTCATACGATCCATTCTAATTCATTCGCACGATCCATTCTAATTCATTCGTACGATCTATTCTAATTCATTCGCACAATCTATTCTAATTCATTCGTACGATCCATTCTAATTCATTCTAATTCTAATTAGAATGGATCGTACGAATGAATTAGAATAGATTGTGTGAATGAATTAGAATGGATCATACGAATGAATTAGAATGGATACATTCATGCGAATGAATTAGAATGGATCGTATGAATGAATTAGATTGGATCGTATGAATTAATTAGAATGGATCGTGCGAATGAATTAGAATCGATCGTACGAATGAATTAGAATGGATACATTCGTGTGAATGAATTAGAATGGATCGTTCGAATGACTAAGAATGGATCGTATGAATGAAATAGAATAGATCGTGCGAATGAATTAGAATGGATACATTCGTGCGAATGAATTAGAATGGATCGTACAAATGAATTAGAATGGATCGTATGAATGAATTAGAATGGATCGTGTGAATGAATTAGAATGGATCGTACGAATGAATTAGAATGGATAGAACGGATCGTATGAATGAATTACAATGGTTCGTGTGAATGAATTAGAATGGATCGTACAAATGAATTAGAATGGATCGTATGAATGAATTAGAATGGATCGTGCGAATGAATTAGAATGGATCGTACGAATGAATTTGAATGGATACATTCGTGCGAATGAATTAGAATGGATCGTACGAATGAGTAAGAATGGATCGTACGATTGAAAATGAATGGATCGTACGAATGAATTAGAACGGATCGTGCTAATGAATTAGAATGGATCATACGAATGAATTTGAATAGATTGTGCGAATGAATTAGAATAGATCGTACGAATGAATTAGAATGGATACATTCATGTGAATGAATTAGAATGGATCGTATGAATAAGTTAGAATGGATCGTATGAATGAATTAGAATGGATCGTGCGAATGAATTAGAATGGATCGTACGAATGAATTAGAATGGATCATATGAATGAATTAGAATGGATCATGCGAATAAATTAGAATGGGTCGGACGAATGAATTAGAAAGGATACATTCGTGCGAATGAATTAGAATGGATCGTACGAATGAGTAAGAATGGATCGTACGAATGAAATGGAATGGATCGTACGAAAGAATTAGAATGGATCGTGCTAATGAATTAGAATGGATCGTACGAATGAATTAGAATAGATTGTGCGAATGAATTAGAATGGATCGTACGAATGAATTAGAATGGATACATTCGTGCAAATTAATTAGAATGGATCTTATGAATGAATTAGATTGGATCGTATGAATGAATTAGAATGGATCGTACGTATGAATTAGAATGGATACATTCATGGGAATGAATTAGAATGGATCGTACGAAGAAATTAGAATGGATCATACCAATGAAATAGAATGGATCGTACGAAGGAATTAGAATGGATCGTACGAAGGAATTATAATGGATCATACGAAGGAATTAGAATGGATCGTACGAATGAATTTGAATGGATACATTTATGCAAAAGATTTAGAATGGATTGTATGAAAGAATTAGAATGGATCGTGCAAATGAATTAGAATGGATCGTGCGAATGAATTAGAATGGATCGTACGAATGAATTAGAATAGATTGTGCAAATGAATTAGAATGGATCTTACGAATGAATTAGAATGGATAGATTCGTGCGAATGAATTAGAATGGATCATATGAATGAATTAGAATGGATCGTATGAATGAATTCGAATGGATCGTACGAATGAATCAGAATGGATACATTCGTTCGAATGAATTAGAATGGATCATACGAAGGAATTAGGGTGGATCGTACGAATGAATTAGAATGGATACATTCGTGCGAAAGATTTAGAATGGATAGTACGAATGAACTAGAATGGATCATATGAATGAATTAGAATGGATCGTGCAAATGAATTAGAATGGATCGTACGAATGAATTAGAATGGATACATTCGTGCGAATGAATTAGAATGGATCGTACGAATAAGTAAGAATGGATCGTACGAATGAAATAGAATGGATCGTTCGAATGAATTAGAATGGATCGTGCTAACGAATTAGAATGGATCGTACGAATGAATTAGAATAGATTGTGCGAATGAATTAGAATGGATCGTACGAATGAATTAGAATGGATCGTATGAATGAATTAGAATGGATCGTGCGAATGAATTAGAATGGATCGTGCGAATAAATTAGAATGGATACATTCGTGCGAATGAATTAGAATGGATCGTACGAATGAGTAAGAATGGATCGTACGAATGAAATAGAATGGGTCGTACGAATGAATTAGAATGGATCGTGCTAATGAATTAGAATGGATCGTACGAATGAATTAGAATAGATTGTGCGAATGAATTAGAATGGATCATACGAATGAATTAGAATGGATACATTCGTGCGAATGAATTAGAATGGATCATATGAATGAATTAGATTGGATCGTATGAATAAATTAGAATGGATCGTACGTATGAATTAGAATGGATACATTCATGGGAATGAATTAGAATGGATCGTACGAAGGAATTAGAATGGATCGTATGAATGAATTAGAATATATACATTCGTGCAAAAGAATTAGAATATATTGTATGAATGAATTAGAATGGATCGTACAAATTAATTAGAATGGATCGTGCGAATGAATTAGAATGGATCGTACGAATGAATTAGAATAGATTGTGCGAATGAATTAGAATAGATCATACGAATGAATTAGAATGGATACATTCGTGCGAATGAATTAGAATGGATCGTATGAATGAATTAGAATGGATCATATGAATGAATTCAAATGGATCGTACGAATGAATTAGAATAGATACATTCGTGCGAATGAATTAGAATGGATCATATGAAGGAATTATCGTGGATCGTACGAATGAATTAGAATGGATACATTCGTGCGAAAGAATTAGAATGGATTGTATGAATGAATTAGAATGGATCGTATGAATGAATTAGAATGGATCGTGCGATTGAATTAGAATGGATCGTACGAATGTATTAGAATGGATCGTATGAATGAATTAGAATGGATCGTGCAAATGAATTAGAATGGATCGTACGAATGAATTAGAATGGATAAATTCGTGCGAATGAATTATAATGGATCGTACGAATAAGTAAGAATGGATCATACGAATGAAATAGAATGGATCGTACGAATGAATTAGAATGGATCGTGCTAATCAATTTGAGTGGATCGTACGAATGAATTAGAATGGATCGTGCTAATGAATTAGAATGGATCGTACGAATGAATTAGGATAGATTGTGCGAATGAATTAGAATAGATCGTACGAATGAATTAGAATGGATACATTCGTGCGAATGAATTAGAATGGATCGTATGAATGAATTAGATTGGATCGTATGAATGAATTAGAATGGATCGTACGTATTAATTAGAATGGATACATTCATGGGAATGAATTAGAATGGATCGTACGAAGGAATTAGAATGGATCATACGAATAAAATAGAATAGATCGTACGAAGGAATTAGAATGGATCGTATGAAGGAATTAGAATGGATCGTACGAAGGAATTAGAATGGATCATACGAATGAATTAGAATGGATACATTCGTGCAAAAGAATTAGAATGGTATGAATGAATTAGAATGGATCATGCAAATGAATTAGAATGGATCGTGCAAATGAATTAGAATAGGTCGTACGAATGAATTAGAATAGATTGTGCGAATGAATTAGAATAGATCGTACGAATGAATTAGAATGGATACATTCGTGCGAATGAATTAGAATAGTTCGTATGAATAAATTAGATTGGATCGTATGAATGAATTAGAATGGATACATTCATGGGAATGAATTAGAATGGATCGTACGAAGAAATTAGAATGGATCGTACGAAAGAATTAGAATGGATTGTAAGAAGGAATTAGAATGGATCGTACGAATAAATTAGAAAGGATACATTCGTGCAAAAGAATTAGAATGGATTGTATGAATGAATTAGAAAGGATCGTACAAATGATTTAGAATGGATCGTGCCAATGAATTAGAATGGATCATACGAATGAATTAGAATCGATTGTGCGAATAAATTAGAATGGATCGTAGGAATGAATTAGAGTGGATACATTCGTGCGAATGAATTAGAATGGATCGTATGAATGAATTAGAATAGATCTTATGAATGAACTCGAATGGATCGTACGAATGTATTAGAATGGATACATTCGTGCGAATGAATTAGAATGGATCATACGAAGGAATTAGGGTGGATCGTACGAATGAATTAGAATGGATACATTCGTGCGAAAGAATTAGAATGGATTGTATGAATGAATTAGAATGGATCGTATGAATGAATAAGAATGGATCGTGCGAATGAATTAGAATGGATCGTACGAATGAATTAGAATGGATCGTATGAATGAATTTGAATGGATCGTGCGAATGAATTAGAATGGATCGTACGAATGAATTAGAATGGATACATTCGTGCGAATAAATTAGAATTGATCGTACGAATGAGTAAGAATGGATCGTACGAATGAAATAGAATGGATCGTACGAATGAATTAGAATGGATCGTGCTAATGAACTAGAATGGATCGTACGAATAAATTTGAATAGATTGTGCGTATGAATTAGAATGGATCGTACGAATGAATTAGAATGGATCGTATGAATAAATTAGAATGGATCGTGCGAATGAATTAGAATGGATCATACGAATGAATTAGAAAAGATACATTCGTGCGAATGAATTAGAATGGATCGTACGAATGAATTAGAAAAGATACATTCGTGCGAATGAATTAGAATGGATCGTACGAATGAGTAAGAATGGATCGTACGATTGAAATAGAATGGATCGTACGAATGAATTAGAATGGATCATGCTAATGAATTAGAATGGATCATACGAATGAATTAGAATAGATTGTACGAATGAATTAGAATGGATCGTACGAATGAATTAGAATGGATACATTCGTGTGAATGAATTAGAATGGATCGTATGAATGAATTAGAATGGATCGTATGAATCAATTAGAATGGATCGTGCGAATGAATTAGAATGGATCATACGAATGAATTAGAATGGATCGTATGAATGAATTAGAATGGATCGTGCGAATAAATTAGAATAGATTGTGCGAATGAATTAGAATGGATCGTACGAATAAATTAGAATGGATACATTCGTGCGAATGAATTAGAATGGATCTTATGAATGAATTAGATTGGATCGTATGAATGAATTAGAATGGATCGTACGTATGAATTAGAATGGATACATTCATGGGAATGAATTAGAATGGATCATACGAAAGAATTAGAATGGATCATACGAATGAAATAGAATGGATCGTACGAAGGAATTAGAATGGATCGTACGATGGAATTATAATGGATCATACGAAGGAATTAGAATGTATCGTACGAATGAATTAGAATGGATATATTTGTGCAAAAGAATTAGAATGAATTGTATGAATGAATTAGAATGGATCGTACAAATGAATTAGAATGGATCGTGCGAATGAATTAGAATGGATCGTACGAATTAATTAGAATAGATTGTGCGAATGAATTAGAATGGATCGTACGAATGAATTAGAATGGATACATTCGTACGAATGAATTAGAATGGATCGTATGATTGAATTGGAATGGATCGTATGAATGAATTCGAATGGATCGTACGAATGAAATAGAATGGATAAATTCGTTCGAATGAATTAGAATGGATCATACGAAGGAATTAGGGTGGTTCGTACGAATGAATTAGAATGGAAACATTCGTGCGAAAGAATTAGAATGAATTGTATGAATGAATTAGATTGGATCATATGAATGAATTAGAATGGATGGTGCGAATGAATTAGAATGGATCGTACAAATGAATTAGAACGGATCGTATGAATGAATTAGAATGGATCGTGCGAATGAATTAGAATGTATCATACGAATGAATTAGAAAAGATATATTAGTGCGAATGAATTAGAATGGATCGTACGAATGAGTAAGAATGGATCGTACGAATGAAATAGAATGGTTCGTACGAATGAATTAGAATGGATCATGCTAATGAATTAGAATGGATTATAAGAATGAATTAGAATAGATTGTGCGAATGAATTCGAATGGATCATACGAATGAATTAGAATGGATACATTCGTGCGAAGGAATTAGAATGTATCTTACGAATGGATCGTATGAAGGAATTAGAATGAATTAGAATGGATACATTCGTGCGAATGAATTAGAATGGATCGTATGAATGAATTAGATTGGATCGTATGAATGAATTAGAATGGATCATACGTATGAATTAGAATGGATATATTCATGGGAATGAATTAGATTGGATCGAATGAAGGAATTAGAATGGATCGTATGAAGGAATTAGAATGGATCGTACGAATAAATTAGAATGGATACATTCATGCAAAAGAATTAGAATGGATTAGAATGAATTAGAATGGATACATTCGTGCGAATGAATTAGAATGGACCGTATGAATAAATTAGAATGGATCGTATGAATGAATTCGAATAGATCGTACGAATGAATTAGAATGGTTACATTCGTGTGAATGAAATAGAATGGATCATACGAAGGAATTTGGGTGGATTGTACGAATGTATTAGAATTGATACATTCGTGCGAAAGAATTAGAATGGATTGTATGAATGAATTAGAATGGATCGTATGAATGAATTAGAATGGATCGTGCGAATGAATTAGAATGGATACATTCGTTCGAATGAATTAGAATGGATCGTACGAATGAGTACGAATGGATCGTATGAATGAAATATAATGGATCGTACGAATGAATTAGAATGGATCGTGCTAATGAATTAGAATGGATCGTACGAATAAATTAGAATAGATTGTGCGAATGAATTAGAACGGATCGTACGAATGAATTAGAATGGATCGTATGAATGAATTAGAATGGATCGTGCGAATGAAATAGAATGGATCGTACGAATGAATTAGAATGGATACATTCGTGCGAATGAATTAGAATGGATCGTACGAATGAGTAAGAATGGATCGTACGATTGAAATAGAATGGATCGTACGATTGAATTAGAATGGATCGTGCTAATGAATTAGTATGGATCGTATGAATGAATTTGAATCGATTGTGCGAATGAATTAGAATGGATCATACGAATGAATTAGAATGGATACATTAGTGTGAATGAGTTATAATGGATCGTATGAATGAATTAGAATGGATCGTATGAATAAATTAGAATGGATCGTGCGAATGAATTAGAATGGATCGTACGAATGAATTAGAATGGATCATGCGAATGAATTAGAATGGGTCATACGAATGAATTAGAAAGGATACATTTGTGCGAATGAATTAGAATGGATCGTACGAATGAATAAGAATGGATCGTACGAATGAAATAGAATGGATCGTACGAAAGAATTAGAATGGATCATGCTAATGAATTAGAATGGATCGTACGAATGAATTAGAATAAATTTTGCGAATGAATTAGAATGGATCGTACGAATGAATTAGAATCGATCCATTCGTGCGAATGAATTAGAATGGATCTTATGAATGAATTAGATTGGATTGTATGAATGAATTAAATAGATCGTACATATGAATTAGAATAGATACATTCATGGGAATGAATTAGAATGGATCGTACGAAGGAATTAGAATGGATCATACGAATGAAATAGAATGGATCGTACGAAGGAATTAGAATAGATCGTACGAAGGAATTAGAATGGATCGTACGAATGAATTACAATGGATACATTTGTGCAAAAGAATTAGAATGGATTGTATGAATGAATTAGAATGGATCATGCAAATGAATTAGAATGGATCGTGCAAATGAATTAGAATGGATCGTACGAATGAATTAGAATAGATTGTGCGAATGAATTAGAATGGATCGTACGAATAAATTAGAATGGATACATTCGTGCGAATGAATTAGAATGGATCGTATGAATGAATTATAATGGATCGTACGAATGAATTAGAATGGATATATTCGTTCGAATGAATTAGAATGGATCGTACGAAAGAATTAGAATGGATTGTACGAATGAATTAGAATGGATCATATGAATGAATTAGAATGGATCGTGCAAATGAATTAGAATGGATTGTAAGAATGAATTAGAACGGATCGTATGAATGAATTAGAATAGATCGTGCAAATGAATTAGAATGGATCATATGAACGAATTAGAATGGATACATTCGTGCGAATGAATTAGAATGCATCGTACGAATGAGTAAGAATGGATCGTACGAATGAAATAGAATGGATCGTACGAATGAATTAGAATGGATCATGCTAACGAATTAGAATGGATCGTACAAATAAATTAGAATAGATTGTGCGAATGAATTAGAATGGATCGTACGAATGAATTAGAATAGATCATATAAATGAATTAGAATGGATCGTGCGAATGAATTAGAATGGATCGTAGGAATGAATTAGAATGGATACATTCGTGCGAAAGAATTAGAATGGATCGTATGAATGAGTAAGAATGGATCGTACGAATGTAATAGAATGGATCGTACGAATGAATTAGAATGGATCGTGCTAATGAATTAGAATGGATCGTGCGAATGAATTAGCAAAGATAGTGCGAATGAATTAGAATGGATCGTACGAATGAATTAGAATGGATACATTCGTGCGAATGAATTAGAATGGATCGTATGAATGATTTAGATTGGATCGTATGAATGAATTAGAATGGATCGTACATATGAATTAGAATGGATAAATTCATCGGAATGAATTAGAATGGATCGTACGAAGGAATTAGAATGGATCATACGAATGAAATAGAATGGATCGTACGAAGGAATTAGAATGGATCGTATGAAGGAATTAGAATGGATCATACGAAGGAATTAGTATGGATACATTCGTGCAAAAGAATTAGACTGAATTGTATGAATGAATAAGAATGGATAATGCAAATGAATTAGAATGGATCGTGCGAATGAATTAGAATGGATCGTACGAATTAATTAGAATAGATTATGTGAATGAATTAGAATGGATCATACAAATGAATTAGAATGGATACATTCGTGCGAATGAATTAGAATGGATCGTATGAATGAATTAGAATAGATCGTATGAATGAATTCGAATGGATCGTACGAATGAATTAGAATGGATACATTCGTGTGAATAAATTAGAATGGATCATACGAAGGAATTAGGGTGGATCGTACGAATGAATTAGAATGGATACATTCGTGCGAAAGAATTGGAATGGATTGTATGAATAAATTAGAATGGATCGTATAAATGAATTAGAATAGATTGAACAAATGAATTAGAATGGATCGTACGATTGAATTAGAATGGATCGTACGAATGAATTATAATGGATCGTGCGAATGAATTAGAATGTATCGTACGAATGAATTATAATGGATCCATTCGTGCGAATGAATTAGAATGGATCGTACGAATGAGTAAGAATGGATCGTACGAATGTAATAGAATGGATCGTACGAATGAATTAGAATGGATCATGCTAATGAATTAGAATGGATCGTACGAATGAATTAGAATAGATTGTGCGAATGAATTAGAATGGATCTTACGAATGAATTAAAATGGATCGTATGAATGAATTAGAATGGATCATGCAAATTAATTAGAATGGATCGTACGAATGAATTAGAATTGATACATTCGTGCGAATGAATTAGAATGGATCGTACAGATGAGTAAGAATGGATCGTACGAATGAAATAGAATGGATCGTACGAATGAATTAGAATGGATCGTGCTAATGAATTAGAATGGATCGTACGAATGAATTAGAATAGATTGTGCGAATATATTAGAATGGATCATACGAATGAATTAGAATGGATACATTCGTGCGAATGAATTAGAATGGATCGTATGAATGAATTAGAATGGATAGTATGAATGAATTAGAATGGATCATGTGAATGAATTAGAATGGATCGTACGAATGAATTAGAATGGATCGTATGAATGAATTAGAATGGATCGTGCGAATGAATTAGAATGGAACGTACGAATGAATTAGAATGGATACATTCGTGCGAATGAATTAGGATGGATCGTACGAATGAGTAAGAATGGATCGTACGAATGAAATAGAATGGATCGTACGAATGAATTAGAATGGATCGTGCTAATGAATTAGAATGGATTGTACCAATGAGTTAGAATAGATTATGCGAATGAATTAGAATCGATCGTACGAATGAATTAGAATACATACATTCGTGCGAATGAATTAGAATAGATCGTATGAATGAATTAGAATGGATCGTACAAATGAATTAGAATGGATACATTCGTGTGAAAGAATGTGAGTGGATTGTATGAATGAATTAGAATGGATCGTATGAATGAATTATAATGGATCTTGTGAATGAGTTAGAATGGATCATACGAATGAATTAGAATGGATCGTATAAATGAAGTAGAATGGCTCATGCGAATGAATTAGAATGGATCGTACGAATGAATTAGAATGGATACATTCGTGCGAATGAAATAGAATGGATCGTACGAATGAGTAAGAATGGATCGTACCAATGAAACATAATGGATCGTACGAATGAATTAGAATGGATCGTGCTAATGAATTAGAATGGATCGTATGAATGAATTAGAATAGATTGTGCGAATGAATTAGAATGGATTGTACGAATGAATTAGAATGGGTACATTCGTGCGAATGAATTAGAATGGATCGTACGAATGAATTACAATGGATCGTATGAATGAATTGGAATGGATCGTGCGAATGAATTAGAATGGATCGTACGAATGAATTAGAATGGATCATGCGAATGAATTAGAATAGATCGTACGAATGAATTAGAATGGATACATTCGTGCGAATGAAGTAGAATGGGTCGTACGAATGAGTAAGAATGGATCGTACGAATGAAATAGAATGGATCGTACGAATGAAGTAGAATGGATCGTGCTAATGAATTAGAATGGATCGTACTAATGAATTAGAATAGATTGTGCGAATGAATTAGAATGAATCGTACGAATGAATTAGAATGGATCGTATAAATGAATTAGAATGGATCTTGCGAAAGAATTAGAATGGATCGTAAGAATGAATTAGAATGGATAGATTCGTGCGAATGAATTAGAATGGATCTTACGAATGAGTAAGAATGGATCGTACGAATGAAATAGAATGGATCGTATGAATGAATTAGAATGGATCGTGCTAATGAATTAGAATAGATCGTACGAATGAATTAGAATAGATTATGCGAATGAATTAGAATGGATACATTCGTGCGAATGAATTAGAATGGATCGTATGAATGAATTAGATTGGATCGAATGAATGAATTAGAATGGATCATACGTATGAATTAGAATGGATAAATTCATGGGAATGAATTAGAATGGATCATACGAACGAATTAGAATGGATCATACGAATGAAATAGAATGGATCGTACGAAGGAATTAGAATGGATCGTACGAAGGAATTAGAATGGATCGTACGAAGGAATTAGAATGGATACATTCGTGCAAAAGAATTAGAATAGATTGTATGAATGAATTAGAATGGATCGTGCAAATGAATTAGAATGGATCGTGCGAATGAATTAGAATGGATCGTTCGAATGAATTAGAATAGATTGTGTGAATGAATTAGAATGGATCATACGAATGAATTAGAATTGATACATTCTTGCGAATGAATTAGAATGGATCGTATGAATGAATTAGAATGGTTCGTACGAATGAATTCGAATGGATCGTACGAATGAATTAGAATGGATACATTCGTGCGAATGAATTTGAATGGATCATACGAAGGAATTAGGGTGGATCGTACGAATGAATTAGAATGGATACTTTCGTGCGAAAGAATTAGAAAGGATTGTATGAATGAATTATAATGGATCGTATGAATGAATTAGAATGGATCGTGCGAATGAATTAGAATGGATTGTATGAATGAATTAGAATGGATCGTACTAATGAATTAGAATGGATCGTGCGAATGAATTAGAATGGATCGTAGGAATGAATTAGAATGGATACATTCGTGCGAATAAACTAGAATAGATCGTACGAATGAATAAGAATGGATCGTACGAATGAAATAGAATGGATCGTACGAATGAATTAGAATGGATCGTACTAATGAATTAGAATGGATCGTACGAATGAATTAGAATAGATTGTGCGAATGAATTAGAATAGATCGTAGGAATGAATTAGAATGGATCGTATGAATGAATTAGAATGGATCGTGCAAATGAATTAGAATGGATCGTACGAATGAATTAGAATGGATACATTCGTGCGAATGAATTAGAATGGATCGTATGAATGAGTAAGAATGGATCGTTGCAATGAAATAGAATGGATCGTACGAAATAATTAGATACATTCGTGCGAATGAATTAGAATGGTTTGTATGAATGAATTAGAATGGATCATATGAATGAATTAGAATGGATCGTGCGAATGAATTAGAATGGATCGTACGAATAAATTAAATTAGATCATATGAATGAATTAGAATGGAACGTGCGAATGAATTAGAATGGATCGTACGAATGAATTAGAATAGATACATTCGTGCGAATGAATTAGAATGGATCGTACGAATGAGTTAGAATGGATCGTACGAATGAAATAGAATGGATCGTACGAATGAATTAGAATCGATCATGCTAATGAATTAGAATGGATCGTACGAATGAATTAGAATAGATTGTGCGAATGAATTAGAATGAATCGTACGAATGAATTAGAATGGATACATTCGTGCGAAGGAATTAGAATGGATCGTACGAATGGATTGTACAAAGGAATTAGAATGAATTAGAATGGATACATTCATGCGAATGAATTAGAATGGATCGTATGAATGAATTATATTGGATCATATGAATGAATTAGAATGGATCGTACGTATGAATTAGAATGGATACATTCATGAGAATGAATTAGAATGGATCGAACGAAGGAATTAGAATGGATCGTACGATGGAATTAGAATGGATCATACGAAGGAATTAGAATGGATCGTACGAATGAATTAGAATGGATACATTCGTGCAAAAGAATTTGAATGGATTGTATGAATTAATTAGAATCGATCGTACAAATGAATTAGAATGGATCGTGCGAATGAATTAGAATGGATCGTATGAATGCATTAGAATAGATTGTGTGAATGAATTCGAATGGATCGTACGAATGAATTAGAATCGATACATTCGTGTGAATGAAATAGAATGGATCGTATGAATGAATTAGAATGGATCGTATGAAAGAATTCGAATGGATCTTACGAATGAATTAGAATGGATACATTCATGCGAATGAATTAGAATGGATCATACGAAGGAATTAGGGTGGATCGTACGAATGAATTAGAATGGATACATTCGTGCGAAAGAATTAGAATGGATTGTATGAATGAATTAGAATGGATCGTATGAATGAATTAGAATGGATCGTGTAAATGAATTAGAACGGATCGTACGAATGAATTAGAATGGATCGTATGAATGAATTAGAATTGATCATGCGAATGAATTAGAATGGATCGTACGAATGAATTAGAATGGATACATTCGTGCGAATGAATTAGAATGGATCGTACGAATGAGTAAGAATAGATCGTACGAATGAAATAGAATGGATCGTATGAATGAATTAGAATGGATCGTGCGAATGAATTAGATTGGATCGTGCGAATGAATTAAAATGGATCGTACGAATGAATTAGAATGGATACATTTGTACGAATGAATTAGAATGGATACAATCGTATGAATGAATTAGAATGGATCGTATGAATGAATTAGAATGAATCGTATGAATGAATTCGAATGGATCGTACGAATGAATTAGAATGGATACATTCGTGCGAATGAATTAGAATGGATCATATGAAGTAATTAGGGTGGATCATACGAATGAATTAGAATGGATACATTCGTGCGAAAGAATTAGAATGGATTGTATGAATGAATAATTATGGATCGTATGAATGAATTACAATGGATCATGCGAATGAATTAGAATGGATCATACGAATGAATTAGAATGGATCGTACGAATGAATTAGAATGGATCGTATGACTGAATTAGAATGGATCATGCGAATGAATTAGAATGGATCGTACGAATGAATTAGAATGGATACATTCATGCGAATGAATTAGAATGGATGGTACGAATGAGTAAGAATGGATCGTACGAATGAAATAGAATGGATCGTACGAATGAATTAGAATGGACCGTGCTAATGAATTAGAATGGATCGAACGAATGAATTAGAATAGATTGTGCGAATGAATTAGAATAGATCGTACGAATGAATTAGAATGGATACATTCGTGCGAATGAATTAGAAAAGATCGTATGAATGAATTAAATTGGATCGTATGAATGAATTAGAATGGATCGTACGTATGAATTAGAATGGATACATTCATGGGAATGAATTAGAATGGATCATACGAAGGAATTAGAATGGATCTTATGAATGAAATAGAATGGATCGTACGAAGGAGTTAGAATGGATCGTACGAAAGAATTAGAATGGATCGTACGAAGGAAATAGAATGGATACATTAGTGCAAAAGAATTAGAATGGATTGTATGAATGAATTAGAATAGATCGTGCAAATGAATTAGAATGGATCGTGCAAATGAATTAGAATGGATCGTATGAATGAATTAGAATAGATTGTGCGAATGAATTAGAATGGATCATACGAATGAATTAGAATGGATAGATTCGTGCGAATGAATTAGAATGGATCGTATGAATGAATTAGAATATATCGTATGAATGAATTCGAATGGATCGTACGAATGAATTAGAATGGATACATTCGTGCGAATGAATTAGAATGGATCATAC
Source organism: Chamaelirium japonicum (assembly GCA_947650365.1). NCBI lineage: Eukaryota > Viridiplantae > Streptophyta > Magnoliopsida > Liliales > Melanthiaceae > Chamaelirium > Chamaelirium japonicum. The sequence continues at coordinate 559,539 of CANTAL010000082.1, read as the reverse complement.
GAAGGAATTAGGGTGGAGTGTACGAATGAATTAGAATGGATACATTCGTGCGAAAGAATTGGAATGGATTGTATGAATGAATTAGAATGGATCGTGTGAATGAATTAGAATGGATCGTACGAATGAATTAGAATGGATCGTATGAATGAATTGGAATGGATCGTGCGAATGAATTAGAATGGATCGTACGAATGAATTAGAATAGATACATTTGTGCGAATGAATTAGAATGGATCGTACGAATGAGTAAGAATGGATCGTACGAATGAAATAGAATGGTCCGTACGAATGAATTAGAATGGATCGTGCTAATGAATTAGAATGGATCGTACGAATGAATTAGAATAGATTGTGCGAATGAATTAGAATGGATCGTACGAATGAATTAGAATGGATCGTATGAATGAATTAGAATGGATCATGCTAATAAATTAGAATGGATCGTATGAATGAAATAGAATGGATACATTCGTGCGAATGAATTAGAATAGATCGTTCGAATGAGTAAGAATGGATCATACGAATGAAATAGAATGGATCGTACGAATGAATTAGAATAGATTGTGCGAATGTATTAGAGTGGATCATACAAATGAATTAGATTGGATATATTCGTGCGAATGAATTAGAATGGATCGTATGAATGAATTAGAATGGATCGTATGAATGAATTAGAATGGATCATGCGAATGAATTAGAATGGATCGTACAAATGAATTAGAATGGATCGTATGAATGAATTAGAATGGATCGTGCGAATGAATTAGAATGGAACGTATGAATGAATTAGAATGGATACATTCGTGCGAATGAATTAGAATGGATCGTACGAATGTGTAAGAATGGATCGTACGAATGAAATAGAATGGATCGTACGAATAAATTAGAATGGATTGTGCTAATAAATTAGAATGGATCGTACGAATGGATTAGAATAGATTATGCGAATGAATTAGAATGGATCGTACGAATGAATTAGAATGGATACATTCGTGCGAATGAATTGGAATAGATCGTATAAATGAATTAGATTGGATCATATGAATGAATTAGAATAGATCGTACGTATTAATTAGAATGGATACATTCATGGGAATGAATTAGAATGGATCGTACGAAGAAATTAGAATGGATCGTACGAAGGAATTAGAATGGATCATACGAATGAATTAGAATGGATACATTTGTGCAAAAGAATTAGAATGGATTGTATGAATGAATTAGAATGGATCGTACAAATGAATTAGAATGGATCGTGCGAATGAATTAGAATGGATCGTACGAATGAATTAGAATCGATTGTGCGAATGAATTAGAATGGATCGTACTAATGAATTAAAATGGATACATTCGTGCGAATGAATTAGAATGGATCGTATGAATGAATTAGAGTGGATCGTATGAATGAATTCGAATGGATCGTACGAATGAATTAGAATGGATACATTCGTGCGAATGAATTAGAATGGATCATACGAAGGAATTAGGGTGGATCGTACGAATGAATTAGAATGGATACATTCGTGCGAAAGAATTAGAATAAATTATATGAATGAATTAGAATGGATCGTGCGAATGAATTAGAATGGATCGTACGAATGAATTAGAATGGATCGTATGAATGAATTAGAATGGATCGTGGGAATGAATTAGAATGGATCGTACAAATGAATTAGAATGGATACATTCGTGCGAATGAATTAGAATGGATCATACGAATTAGTAAGAATAGATCGTGCGAATGAATTATAATGGATCGTACGAATGAATTAGAATAGATCGTATGAATGAATTAGAATGGATCGTGCAAATGAATTAGAATGGAACGTATGAATGAATTAGAATGGATACATTCATGCAAATGAATTAAAATGGATCGTACGAATGAATAAGTATGGATCGTGCCAATGAAATAGAATAGATCATACGAATGAATTAGAATGGATCGTACGAATGAATTAGAATAGATTGTGCGAATGAATTAGAATGGATCGTACGAATGAATTAGAATGGATACATTCGTGCGAAGGAATTAGAATGTATCGTACGAATGGATCGTACGAAGGAATTAGAATGGATACATTCGTGCGAATGAATTAGAATGGATCGTATGAATGAATTAGATTGGATCGTATGAATGAATTAGAATGGGTCGTATGTATGAATTAGAATGGATACATTCATGGGAATGAATTAGAATGGATCGAACGAAGGAATTAGAATGGATCATACGAAGGAATTAGAATGGATCGTATGAAGGAATTAGAATGGATCGTACGAATGAATTAGAATCGATACATTCGTGCAAAAGAATTAGAATGGATTGTATGAAGGAATTAGAATGGATCGTATAAATGAATTAGAATGGATCGTGCGAATGAATTAGAATGGATCGTACAAATGAATTATAATAGATTGTGCGAATGAATTAGAATGGATCGTACGAATGAATTAGAATGGATACATTCGTGCGAAAGAATTAGAATGGATTGTATGAATGAATTAGAATGGATCGTATGAATGAATTAGAATAGATCGTTTGAATGAATTAGAATGGATCGTACGAATGAATTAGAATGGATACATTCATGCGAATGAATTAGAATGGATCGTACGAATGAGTAAGAATGGATCGTACGAATGAAATAGAATGGATCGTACGAATGAATTAGAATGGATCGTGTGAATGAATTAGATTGGATCGTGCGAATGAATTAGAATGGATCGCACGAATGAATTAGAATGGATACATTCGTATGAATGAATTAGAATGGATCGTATGAATGAATTAGACTGGATCGTATAAGTGAATTAGAATGGATCGTGCGAATGAACTAGAATGGATCGTACGAATGAATTAGAATGGATACATTCGTGCGAATGAATTAGAATGGATCGTATGAATAAATTAGAATGGATCGTATGAATGAATTAGAATGGATCGTGCGAATGAATTAGAATGGATCGTACGAATGAATTAGAATGGATCGTATTAATGAATTAGAATGGATCGTGCGAATGAATTAGAATGGAACGTAAGAATGAATAAAAATGGATACATTCGTGCGAATGAACTAGAATGGATCGTACGAATGAGTAAGAATGGATCGTACGAATGAAATAGAATGGATCGTACGAATGAATTAGAATGAATCATGCCATTGAATTAGAATGGATCGTACGAATGAATTAGAATAGATTGTGCGAACGAATTAGAATGGATCGTACGAATGAATTAGAATGGATTGTACGTATGAATTTGAATGGATCGTACGAATGAGTAAGAATGGATCATACGAATGAAATTGAATGGATCATACGAATGAATTAGAATGGATCGTTCGAATGAATTAGATTGGATCGTGCGAATGAATTAGAATGGATCGTACGAATAAATTAGACTGGATCGTATGAACAAATTAGAATGGATCGTGCGAATGAATTAGAATAGATCGTACGAATGAATTAGAATGGATACATTCTTGCGGATAAATTAGAATGGATCGTATGAACAAATTAGAATGGATCGTATGAATGAATTAGAATGGATCGTGCGAATGAATTAGAATGGATCGTATGAATGAATTAGAATGGATCGTGCGAATGAATTAGAATGGATCGTACGAATGAAATAGAATGGTTCTTACGAATGAATTAGAATGGATCGTGCTAATGAATTAGAATGGATCATACGAATGAATTAGAATAGATTGTGCGAATGAATTCGAATGGATCATACGGATGAATTAGAATGGATACATTCATGCGAAGGAATTAGAATGTATCGTACGAATGGATCGTACGAATGAATTAGAATGAATTAGAATGGATATATTCGTGCGAATGAATTAGAATGGATCGTATGAATGAATTAGATTGGATCGTATGAATGAATTTTAATGGATCGTACGTATGAATTAGAATGGATACATTCATGGGAATGAATTAGAATGGATCGAACGAAGGAATTAGAATGGATCATACAAAGGAATTAGAATGGATCGTACGAATGAATTAGAATGGATACATTCGTGCAAAAGAATTAGAATTGATTGTATGAATGAATTAGAATGGATCGTACAAATGAATTAGAATGGATCGTGCGAATGAATTAGAATGGATCGTACGAATGAATTAGAATAGATTGTGCGAATGAATTAGAATGGATCGTACGAATGAATTAGAATGGATACATTCGTGCGAATGAATTAGAATGGATCGTATGAATGAATTAGAATGGATCGTATAAATGAATTTAAATGGATCGTACGAATGAATTATAATGGATACATTCGTGCGAATGAATTAGAATGGATCATACGAAGGAATTAGGGTGGATTGTACGAATGAATTTGAATGGATACATTCGTGCGAAAGAATTAAAATGGATTGTATGAATGAATTAGAATGGATCGTACGAATGAATTAGAATAGACTGTGCGAATGAATTAGAATGGATCGTACGAATGAATTAGAATGGATACATTCGTGCGAATGAATTAGAATGGATCGTATGAATGAATTAGAAGGGATCGTATGAATGAATTCGAATGGATCGTATGAATGAATTCGAATGGATCGTACGAATGAATTAGAATGGATACATTCGTGCGAATGAATTAGAATTGATCATACAAAGGAATTAGGGTGGATTGTACGAATGAATTAGAATGGATACATTCGTGTGAAAAAATTAAAATGGATTGTAGGAATGAATTAGAATGGATCGTATGAATGAATTAGAATGGATCATGCGAATGAATTAGAATGGGTTGTACGAATGAATTAGAATGGATCGTATGAATGAATTAGAATGGATCGTGCGAATGAATTAGAATGGATCGTACGAATGAATTAGAATTGATACATTCGTGCGAATGAATTAGAATGGATCGTACGAATGAGTACGAATGGATCGTATGAATGAAATAGAATGGATCGTACGAATAAATTAGAATGGATCGTGCTAATGAATTAGAATGGATTGTACGAATAAATTAGAATAGATTGTGCGAATTAATTAGAATGGATCGTACGAATGAATTAGAATGGATCGTATGAATGAATTAGAATGGATCGTGCGAATGAATTAGAATGGATCGTTCGAATGAATTAGAATGGATACATTCGTGCGAATGAATTAGAATGGATCGTACGAATGAGTAAGAATGGATCATACGATTGAAATAGAATGGATCGTACGAATGAATTAAAATGGATCGTGCTAATTAATTAGAATGGGTCGTATGAATGAATTTGAATAGATTGTGCGAATGAATTAGAATGGATCGTACGAATGAATTAGAATGGATACATTCGTGTGAATGAATTAGAATGGATCGTATGAATGAATTAGAATGGATCGTATGAACGAATTAGAATGGATCGTGCGATTGAATTAGAATGGATCGTATGAATGAATTAGAATGGATTATATGAATGAATTAGAATGGATCCTGCGAATGAATTAGAAAGGATACATTCGTGCGAATGAATTAGAATGGATCGTACGAATGAGTAAGAATGTATCGTACGAATGAAATAGAATGGATCGTACGAAAGAATTAGAATGGATCGTGCTAATGAATTAGAATGGATCGTACGAATGAATTTGAATAGATTGTGCGAATGAATTAGAATGGATCGTACGAATGAATTAGAATAGATACATTTGTGCGAATGAATTAGAATAGATCTTATGAATGAATTAGATTGGATCGTATGAATGAATTAGAATAGATCGTATGTATGAATTAGAATGGATACATTCATGGGAATGAATTAAAATGGATCGTACGAAGGAATTAGAATGGATCATACGAATGAAATAGAATGGATCGTACGAAGGAATTAGAATGGATCGTACGAAGGAATTAGAATGGATCGTACGAATGAATTAGAATGGATACATTTGTGCAAAAGAATTAGAATGGATTGTATGAATGAATTAGAATGGATCGTGCAAAAGAATTAGAATGGATCGTGCGAATGAATTAGAATGGATCGTATGAATGAATTAGAATAGATTGTGCAAATGAATTAGAATGGATCGTACGAATGAATTAGAATGGATACATTCGTGCGAATGAATTAGAATTTATCGTATGAATGAATTATAATGGATCATACGAATGAATTAGAATGGATACATTCATTCGAATGAATTAGAATGGATCATACGAATGAATTAGGGTGGATCGTACGAATGAATTAGAATGGATACATTCGTGCGAAAGAATTAGAATGGATTGTACGAATGAATTAGAATGGATCATATGAATGAATTAGAATGGATCGTGCAAATGAATTAGAATGGATCGTAAGAATGAATTAGAATGGATCGTATGAATGAATTAGAATAGATCGTGCAAATGAATTAGAATGGATCATACGAATGAATTAGAATGGATACATTCGTGGGAATGAATTAGAATGGATCGTACGAATGAGTAAGAATGGATCGTACGAATGAAATAGAATGGATCGTACGAATGAATTAGAATGGATTATGCTAACGAATTAGAATGGATCGTACGAAAGAATTAGAATAGATTGTGCGAATGAATTAGAATGGATCGTACAAATGAATTAGAATGGATCGTATGAATGAATTAGAATAGATCGTGCGAATGAATTAGAATGGATCGTACGAATAAATTAGAATGGATACATTCATGTGAATGAATTAGAATGGATCGTATGAATGAGTAAAAATGGATCGTACGAATGAAATAGAATTGATCGTACGAATGAATTAGAATGGATCAGGCTAATGAATTAAAATGGATTGTACGAATGAATTAGAAAAGATAGTGAGAATGAATTAGAATGGATTGTATGAATGAATTAGAATGGATCGTATGAATGGAATTAGATTGGATCGTATGAATGAATTAGAATGGATCGTACGTATAAATTAGAATGGATTCATTCATGGGAATGAATTAGAATGGATCGTACGAAGGAATTAGAATGGATCATAAATATGAAATAGAATGGATCGTACGAAGGAATTAGAATGGATCGTACGAAGTAATTAGAATGGATCGTACGAATGAGTTAGAATGGATACATTCGTGCAAAAGAATTAGAATGGACTGTATGAATGAATTAGAATGGATCGTGCAAATGAATTAGAATGGATCGTGCGAATGAATTGGAATGGATCGTACGAATGAATTAGAATACATATGCCAATGAATTAGAATGGATCGTACGAATGAATTAGAATGGATACATTCGTGCGAATGAATTAGAATGGATAGTATGAATGAATTAAAATGGATCGTATGAATGAATTCGAATGGATCGTACGAATGAATTAGAATGGATACATTCATGCGAATAAATTAGAATGGATCATACGAAGGAATTAGGGTGGATCGTACGAATGAATTAGAATGGATACATTCGTGCGAAAGAATTCGAATGGATTGTATGAATGAATTAGAATGGATCGTATGAATGAATTAGAATAGATCGTGCGAATGAATTAGAATAGATCGTACGAATGAATTAGAATGGATCGTTTGAATGAATTAGAATAGATCGTGCGAATGAATTAGAATGGATCGTACGAATGAATTAGAATGGATACATTCATGCGAATGAATTAGAATGGATCGTACGAATGAGTAAGAATGGATCGTATGAATGAAATAAAATGGATCATACGAATGAATTAGAATGGATCGTGCGAATGAATTAGATTGGATTGTGGAATGAATTAGAATGGATCGTACGAATGAATTAGAATGGATACATTCGTACGAATGAATTAGAATGGATCGTACGAATGAATTAGACAGGATCATATGAATGAATTAGAATGGATCGTGCGAATGAATTAGAATGGATCGTACGAATGAATTAGATTGGATACATTCGTGCGAATGAATTAGAATGGATCGTATGAATGAATTAGAATGGATCGTGCGAATGAATTAGAATTGATCGTACGAATGAATTAGAATGGATCGTATAAATGAATTAGAATGGACCGTGCGAATGAATTAGAATGGAACGTATGAATGAACTGGAATGGATACATTCGTGCGAATGAATTAGAATGGATCGTACTAATGAGTAAGAATGGATCGTATGATTGAAATAGAATGGATCGTATGAATGAATTAGAATGGATCGTACTAATGAATTAGAATGGATCGTACGAATGAATTAGAATAGATTGTGCGAAGGAATTAGAATGGATCGTACGAATGAATTAGAATGGATCGTACGTATGAATTTGAATGGATCGTACGAATGAGTAAGAATGGATCGTACGAATGAAATTGAATGGATCGTACGAATGAATTAGAATGGATCGTGCGAATGAATTAGATTGGATCGTGCGAATGAATTTGAATGGATCGTACGAATGAATTAGAATGGATACATTCGTACGATTGAATTAGAATGGATCGTACGAATGAATTAGACTGGATCGTATGAATGAATTAGAAAGGATCGTGCGAATGAATTAGAATGGATCGTACGAATGAATTAGAATGGATACATTCGTGCGAATGAATTAGAATGGATCATATGAATGAATTAGAATGGATCGTATAAATGAATTAGAATGGATCGTGCGAATGAATTAGAATGGATCGTACGAATGAATTAGAATGGATCGTATGAATGAATTAGAATGGATCGTGCGAATGAATTAGAATGGATCGTACGAATGAATTAGAAAGGATACATTCGTGCGAATGAATTAGAATCGATCGTGCGAATGAAATAGAATGGTTCGTACGAATGAATTAGAATGGATCGTGCTAATGAATTAGAATGGATCGTACGAATGAATTAGAATAGATTGTGCGAATGAATTCGAATGGATCATACGAATGAATTAAAATCGATACATTCGTGCGAAGGAATTAGAATGTATCGTACGAATGGATCGTACGAATGAATTAGAATGGATACATTCGTGCGAATGAATTAGAATGGATCGTATGAATAAATTAGATTGGATCGTATGAATAAATTAGAATAGATCGTACGTATGAATTAGAATAGATACATTCATGGTAAGGAATTAGAATGGATCGAACGAAGGAATTAGAATGGATCATACGAAGGAATTAGAATGGATCGTATGAAGGAAATAGAATGGATCGTATGAATAAATTAGAATGGATACATTCGTGCAAAAGAATTAGAATGGATTGAATGAATGAATTAGAATGGATCGTACAAATGAGTTAGAATGGATCGTGCGAATGAATTAGAATGGATCGTACGAATTAATTAGAATAGATTGTGCGAATGAATTAGAATGGATCGTACGAATGAATTAGAATCGATACCTTCGTGCGAATGAATTAGAATGGATCGTATGAATTAATTAGAATGGATCGTATGAATGAATTCGAATGGATCGTACGAATGAATTAGAATGGATACATTCATGCGAATGAATTATAATGGATCATACGAAGGAATTAGGTTGGATTGTACGAATGAATAAAAATAGATACATTCGTGCGAAAGAATTAGAATGGATTGTATGAATGAATTAGAATGGATCGTATGAATGAATTTGAATGGATCGTGCGAAGGAATTAGAATGGATCGTACAAATGAATTAGAATGGATCGTACGAATGAGTAAGAATAGATCGTACGAATAAAATAGAATGGATCGTACGAATGAATTAGAATGGATCGTGCTAATGAATTAGAATGGATCGTACGAATAAATTAGAATAGATTGTGAGAATGAATTAGAATGGATCGTACGAATGATTTAGAATAGATCGTATGAATGAATTAGAATGGATCATGCGAATGAATTAGAATGGATTGTACGAATGAATTAGAATGGATACATTCGTGCGAATGAATTTGAATGCATCGTACGAATGAGTAAGAATGGATCGTACGATTAAAATAGAATGGATCGTACGAATGAATTAGAATGGATCGTGCTAATGAATTAGAATGGATCGTACGATTGATTTTGAATAGATTGTGCGAATGAATTAGAATGGATTGTACGAATGAATTAGAATGGATACATTCGTGTGAATGAATTAGAATGGATCGTATGAATGAATTAGAATGGATCGTATGAATGAATTAGAATGGATCGTGCGAATGAATTAGAATGGATCGTACGAATGAATTAGAATGGATCGTATGAATGAATTAGAATGGATCGTATGAATGAATTAGAATGGATCGTGCGAATGAATTAGAATGGATCGTACGAATGAATTAGAATGGATCGCATGAATTTATTAGAATGGATCATGCGAATGAATTAGAATGGGTCGTACGAATGAATTAGAAAGGATAAATTCGTGCAAATGAATTAGAATGGATCGTACGAATGAGTAATAATGGATCGTACGAATGAAATAGAATGGATCGTACGAAAGAATTAGAATGGATCGTGCTAATGAATTAGAATGGATCGTACGAATGAATTAGAATAGGTTGTGCGAATGAATTTGAATGGATCGTACAAATGAATTAGAATAGATATATTTGTGCGAATGAATTAGAATGGATCGTATGAATGAATTTGAATGGATCATATGAATGAATTCGAATGGATCGTACGAATGAATTAGAATGGATACATTCGTTCGAATGAATTAGAATGGATCATATGAAGGAATTAGGGTGGATCGTACGAATGAATTAGAATGGATACATTCGTGCGAAAGAATTAGAATGGATTGTACGAATGAATTAGAATGGATCATATGAATAAATTAGAATGGATCATGCAAATGAATTAGAATGGATCGTACGAATGAATTAGAATGGATCGTATGAATGAATCAGAATAAATCGTGCAAATGAATTAGAATGGATTATACGAATGAATTAGAATGGATATATTCGTGCGAATGAATTAGAATGGATCGTACGAATGAGTAAGAATGGATCGTACGAATGAAATAGAATGGATCGTACGAATGAATTAGAATGGATCGTGCAAACAAATTAGAATGGATTGAACGAATGAATTAGAATAGATTGTGCGAATGAATTATAATGGATCGTACGAATGAATTAGAATGGATCGTATGAATGAATTAGAATGGATCGTGCGAATGAAATAGAATGGATCGTACGAATGAATTAGAATGGATACATTCGTGCGAATGTATTAGAATGGATCGTATGAATGAGTAAGAATGGATCGTACGAATGAAATAGAATGGATCGTACGAATGAATTAGAATGGATCATGCTAATGAATTAGAATGGATTGTACGAATGAATTAGAAAAGATAATGTGAATGAATAAGAATGGATCGTACGAATGAATTAGAATGGATACATTCGTGCGAATGAATTAGAATGGATCGTATGAATGAATTAGATTGGATCGTACGAATGAATTAGAATGGATCGTACGTATAAATTAGAATGGGTACATTCATGGGAATGAATTAGAATGGATCGTACGAAGGAATTAGAATGGATCATACGAATAAAATAGAATGGATCATACGAAGGAATTAGAATGGATCGTACGAAGGAATTAGAATGGATCGTATGAAGGAATTAGAATGGAGCTTACGAATGAATTAGAATGGATACATTCGTGCAAAAGAATTCGAATGGATTGTATGAATGAGTTAGAATGGATCGGGCAAATGAATTAGAATGGATCGTGCGAATGAATTAGAATGGATCGTACGAATTAAATAGAATAGATTGTGCGAATGAATTAGAATGGATCCTACGAATGAATTAGAATGGATACATTCGTGCGAATGAATTAGAATGGATCGTATGAATGAATTAGAATAGATCGTATGAATGAATTCGAATGGATCGTATGAATGAATTAGAATGGATGCATTCGTGCGAATGAATTCGAATGGATCATACGAAGGAATTAGGGTGGATCGTACGAATGAATTAGAATGGATACATTCGTCTGAAAGAATTGGAATGGATTGTATGAATGAATTAGAATGGATCGTATGAATGAATTAGAATGGATCATGCGAATGAATTAGAATGGATCGTACGAATGAATTAGAATGGATCGTATGAATGAATTAGAATGGATCGCGCGAATGAATTAGAATGGATCGTACCAATGAATTAGAATGGATACATTCGTGCGAATGAATTAGAATGGATCGTACGAATGAGTAAGAAAGGATCGTACGAATGAAATAGAATGGATCGTACTAATAAATTAGAATGGATCGTGCTAATGAATTAGAATGGATCGTACGAATGAATTAGAATGGATTGTGCGAATGAATTAGAATGGATCGTACGAATGAATTAGAATGGATCGTATGAATAAATTAGAATGGATCGTGCAAATGAATTAGAATGGATCGTACGAAATAATTAGAATGGATACATTCGTGCGAATGAATTAGAATGGATCGTACGAATGAGTAAGAAAGGATCGTACGAATGAAATAGAATGGATCGTACGAATGAATTAGAATGGATCGTGCTAATGAATTAGAATGGATCGTACGAATGAAATAGAATAGATTGTGCGAATGTATTAGAATGGATCGTACGAATGAATTAGAATGGATACATTCGTGCGCATGAATAAGAATGGATCCTATGAATGAATTAGAATGGATCGTATGAATGAATTAAAATAGATCATGCGAATGAATTAGAATGGATCGTACGAGTGAATTAGAATGGATCGTATGAATGAATTAGAATGGATCGTGCGAATGAATTAGAATGGAACGTACGAATGAATTGGAATGGATCGTACGAATGAGTAAGAATGGATCGTATGAATGAAATAGAATGGATCGTACGAATGAATTAGAATGGTTCGTGTTAATGAATTAGAATGGATCGTACGAATGAATTAGAATAGATTGTACGAATGATTTAGAATGGATTGTACGAATGAATTAGAATGGATACATTCGTGCGAATGAATTAGAATAGATCGTATGAATGAATTAGATTGGATCGTATGATTAAATTAGAATGGATCATACGTATGAATTAGAATAGATAAATTCACGGGAATGAATTAGAATGGATCGTACAAAGAAATTAGAATGGATCGTATGAAGGAATTAGAATGGATCGTACGAAAGAATTAGAATGGATCGTATGAATGAATTAGAATGGATCATATGAAAGATTTAGAATGGATCGTGCGAATGAATTAGAATGGATCGTACGAATGAATTAGAATGGATCGTGCGAATGAATTAGAATGGTTCGTACGAATGAATTAGAATGGATACATTCGTGCGAATGAATTAGAATGGATCGTATGAATGTGTAAGAATGGATCGTACGAAAGAAATAGAATGGATCGTACGAATGAATTAGAATGGATCATGCTAATGAATTAATATGGATCATATGAATGAATTAGAATAGATTGTGCGAATGAATTAGAATGGATCGTACGAATGAATTAGAATGCATACATTCGTGCGAAGGAATTAGAATGTATCGTACGAATGGATCGTACGAAGGAATTAGAATGAATTAGAATGGATACATTCGTGCGAATGAATTAGAATGGATCGTATGAATGAAATAGAATGGATCGTACGAATAAATTAGAATGGATCGTGCTAATGAATTAGAATGGATCGTATGAATGTATTAGGATAGATTGTGCGAATGAATTAGAATGGATCGTGCGAATGAATTAGAATGGATACATTCGTGCGAATGAATTAGAATAGATCATATGAATGAATTTGATTGGATCGTATGAATGAATTAGAATGGATCGTACGTATGAATTAGAATGGATACATTCATGGGAATGAATTAGAATGGATCGTACGAAGAAATTAGAATTGATCGTACGAAGGAATTAGAATGGGTCGTACGAATGAATTAGAATGGATACATTCGTGCAAAAGAATTAGAATGGATTGTATGAATGAATTAGAATGGATCGTACAAATGAATTAGAATGGATCATGCGAATAAATTAGAATAGATCGTACGAATGAGTAAAAATGGATCGTACGAATGAAATAGAATGGATCGTACGAATGAATTAGAATGGATCGTGCTAATGAATTAGAATGGATACATTCATGGGAATGAATTACAATGGATCGTATGAAAAAATTAGAATGGATCGTACGAAGGAATAAGAATGGATCGTATAAAGGAATTAGAATGGATCGTACGAATGAATTAGAATGGATCGTATGAATGAATTAGAATGGATCGTACAAATGAATTAGAATGGATCATGTGAATGAATTAGAATGGATCATACGAATGAATTAGAATCGATTGTGCGAATGAATTAGAATCGATCGAACGAATGAATTAGAATGGATACATTCGTGCGAATGAATTAGAATGGATCGTATGAATGAATTAGAATGGATCGTATGAATGAATTCGAATGGATCGTATGAATGAATTAGAATGGATACATTCGTGCGAATGAATTAGAATGGATCATACGAAGGAATTAGGGTGGATCGTACGAATGAATTAGAATGGATACATTCGTGCAAAAGAATTAGAATCGATTGTACGAATGAATTAGAATGGATCGTGCGAATGAATTAGAATGGATCGTAAGAATGAATTAGAATGGATATATTCGTGCGAATGAATTAGAATGGATTGTACGAATGAGTGAGAATGGATCGTACAAATGAAATAGAATGGATCGTACGAATTTATTAGAATGAATCGTGCGAATTAATTAGATTGGATCGTGCGAATGAATTAGAATGGATCGTACGAATAAATTAGAATGGATACATTCGTGCGAATGAATTATAATTGATCGTATGAATGAAATTGAATGGATCGTATGAATGAATTCGAATGGATCGTACGAATGAATTAGAATGGATACATTCGTGCGAAAGAATTAGAATGGATTGTATGAATGAATTAGAATGGATCGTATGAATGAATTAGAATGGATCGTGTGAATGAATTAGAATACATCGTACGAATGAATTAGAATGGATCGTATGAATGAATTAGATTAGATCGTGCGAATGAATTAGAATGGATCGTATGAATGAATTAGAAAGGATTCATTCGTGCGAATGAATTAGAATAGATCATACGAATGAGTAAGAATGCATCGTACGAATAAAATAGAATAGATCGTACGAATAAATTAGAATGGATCGTGCTAATGAATTAGAATGGATCGTACGAATGAATTAGAATAGATTGTGCGAATGAATTAGAATGGATCGTATGAATGATTTAGAATGGATACATTCGTGCGAATGAATTAGAATGGATCTTATGAATGAATTAGATTGGATCGTATGAATGAATTAGAATGGATCGTACGTATGAATTAAAATGGATACATTCACGGGAATGAATTAGAATGGATCGTACGAAGGAATTATAATGGATCATACGAATGAAATAGAATGGATCGTATGAAGGAATTAGAATGGATCGTACGAAGGAATTAGAACGGATCATACGAATGAATTAGAATGGATACATTCGTGTAAAAGACTTAGAATGGATTGTATGAATGAATTAGAATGGATCGTGCAAATGAATTAGAATAGATCGTGCGAATGAATTAGAATGGATCGTACGAATGAATTAGAATAGATTGTGCGAACAAATTATAATGGATCGTACGAAAGAATTAGAATGGATACATTCGTGTGAATGAATTAGAATGGATCGTGCTAATGAATTAGAATGGATCGTACGAATGAATTAGAATGGATTGTGCGAATGAATTAGAATGGATCGTACGAATGAATTAGAATGGATCGTATGAATAAATTAGAATGGATCGTGCAAATGAATTAGAATGGATCGTACGAAATAATTAGAATGGATACATTCGTGCGAATGAATTAGAATGGATCGTACGAATGAGTAAGAAAGGATCGTACGAATGAAATAGAATGGATCGTACGAATGAATTAGAATGGATCGTGCTAATGAATTAGAATGGATCGTACGAATGAAATAGAATAGATTGTGCGAATGTATTAGAATGGATCGTACGAATGAATTAGAATGGATACATTCGTGCGCATGAATAAGAATGGATCCTATGAATGAATTAGAATGGATCGTATGAATGAATTAAAATAGATCGTGCGAATGAATTAGAATGGATCGTACGAGTGAATTAGAATGGATCGTATGAATGAATTAGAATGGATCGTGCGAATGAATTAGAATGGAACGTACGAATGAATTAGAATGGATCGTACGAATGAGTAAGAATGGATCGTATGAATGAAATAGAATGGATCGTACGAATGAATTAGAATGGTTCGTGTTAATGAATTAGAATGGATCGTACGAATGAATTAGAATAGATTGTACGAATGATTTAGAATGGATTGTACGAATGAATTAGAATGGATACATTCGTGCGAATGAATTAGAATAGATCGTATGAATGAATTAGATTGGATCGTATGAATAAATTAGAATGGATCATACGTATGAATTAGAATAGATAAATTCACGGGAATGAATTAGAATGGATCGTACAAAGAAATTAGAATGGATCGTATGAAGGAATTAGAATGGATCGTACGAAAGAATTAGAATGGATCGTATGAATGAATTAGAATGGATCATATGAAAGATTTAGAATGGATCGTGCGAATGAATTAGAATGGATCGTACGAATGAATTAGAATGGATCGTGCGAATGAATTAGAATGGTTCGTACGAATGAATTAGAATGGATACATTCGTGCGAATGAATTAGAATGGATCGTATGAATGTGTAAGAATGGATCGTACGAATGAAATAGAATGGATCGTACGAATGAATTAGAATGGATCATGCTAATGAATTAGAATGGATCATATGAATGAATTAGAATAGATTGTGCGAATGAATTAGAATGGATCGTACGAATGAATTAGAATGCATACATTCGTGCGAAGGAATTAGAATGTATCGTACGAATGGATCGTACGAAGGAATTAGAATGAATTAGAATGGATACATTCGTGCGAATGAATTAGAATGGATCGTATGAATGAAATAGAATGGATCGTACGAATAAATTAGAATGGATCGTGCTAATGAATTAGAATGGATCCTATGAATGTATTAGGATAGATTGTGCGAATGAATTAGAATGGATCGTGCGAATGAATTAGAATGGATACATTCGTGCGAATGAATTAGAATAGATCATATGAATGAATTTGATTGGATCGTATGAATGAATTAGAATGGATCGTACGTATGAATTAGAATGGATACATTCATGGGAATGAATTAGAATGGATCGTACGAAGAAATTAGAATTGATCGTACGAAGGAATTAGAATGGGTCGTACGAATGAATTAGAATGGATTGTATGAATGAATTAGAATGGATCGTACAAATGAATTTGAATGGATCATGCGAATAAATTAGAATAGATCGTACGAATGAGTAAGAATGGATCGTACGAATGAAATAGAATGGATCGTACGAATGAATTAGAATGGATCGTGCTAATGAATTAGAATGGATACATTCATGGGAATGAATTACAATGGATTGTACGAAAAAATTAGAATGGATCGTACGAAGGAATAAGAATGGATCGTACAAAGGAATTAGAATGGATCGTACGAATGAATTAGAATGGATCGTATGAATGAATTAGAATGGATCGTACAAATGAATTAGAATGGATCATGTGAATGAATTAGAATGGATCATACGAATGAATTAGAATCGATTGTGCGAATGAATTAGAATCGATCGAACGAATGAATTAGAATGGATACATTCGTGCGAATAAATTAGAATGGATCGTATGAATGAATTAGAATGGATCGTATGAATGAATTCGAATGGATCGTATGAATGAATTAGAATGGATACATTCATGCGAATGAATTAGAATGGATCATACGAAGGAATTAGGGTGGATCGTACGAATGAATTAGAATGGATACATTCGTGCGAAAGAATTAGAATGGATTGTACGAATGAATTAGAATGGATCGTGCGAATGAATTAGAATGGATCGTAAGAATGAATTAGAATGGATATATTCGTGCGAATGAATTAGAATGGATTGTACGAATGAGTGAGAATGGATCGTACAAATGAAATAGAATGGATCGTACGAATTTATTAGAATGAATCGTGCGAATTAATTAGATTGGATCGTGCGAATGAATTAGAATGGATCGTACGAATGAATTAGAATGGATACATTCGTGCGAATGAATTATAATTGATCGTATGAATGAAATTGAATGGATCGTATGAATGAATTCGAATGGATCGTACGAATGAATTAGAATGGATACATTCGTGCGAAAGAATTAGAATGGATTGTATGAATGAATTAGAATGGATCGTATGAATGAATTAGAATGGATCGTGCGAATGAATTAGAATACATCGTACGAATGAATTAGAATGGATCGTATGAATGAATTAGATTAGATCGCGCAAATGAATTAGAATGGATCGTACGAATGAATTAGAATGGATTCATTCGTGCGAATGAATTAGAATAGATCATACGAATGAGTAAGAATGGATCGTACGAATAAAATAGAATAGATCGTACGAATGAATTAGAATGGATCGTGCTAATGAATTAGAATGGATCGTACGAATGAATTAGAATAGATTGTGCGAATGAATTAGAATGGATCGTATGAATGATTTATAATGGATACATTCGTGCGAATGAATTAGAATGGATCTTATGAATGAATTAGATTGGATCGTATGAATGAATTAGAATGGATCGTACGTATGAATTAAAATGGATACATTCACGGGAATGAATTAGAATGGATCGTACGAAGGAATTAGAATGGATCATACGAATGAAATAGAATGGATCGTATGAAGGAATTAGAATGGATCGTACGAAGGAATTAGAACGGATCATACGAATGAATTAGAATGGATACATTCGTGTAAAAGAATTAGAATCGATTGTACGAATGAATTAGAATGGATCGTGCGAATGAATTAGAATGGATCGTAAGAATGAATTAGAATGGATATATTCGTGCGAATGAATTAGAATGGATTGTACGAATGAGTGAGAATGGATCGTACAAATGAAATAGAATGGATCGTACGAATTTATTAGAATGAATCGTGCGAATTAATTAGATTGGATCGTGCGAATGAATTAGAATGGATCGTACGAATAAATTAGAATGGATACATTCGTGCGAATGAATTATAATTGATCGTATGAATGAAATTGAATGGATCGTATGAATGAATTCGAATGGATCGTACGAATGAATTAGAATGGATACATTCGTGCGAAAGAATTAGAATGGATTGTATGAATGAATTAGAATGGATCGTATGAATGAATTAGAATGGATCGTGTGAATGAATTAGAATACATCGTACGAATGAATTAGAATGGATCGTATGAATGAATTAGATTAGATCGTGCGAATGAATTAGAATGGATCGTATGAATGAATTAGAAAGGATTCATTCGTGCGAATGAATTAGAATAGATCATACGAATGAGTAAGAATGCATCGTACGAATAAAATAGAATAGATCGTACGAATAAATTAGAATGGATCGTGCTAATGAATTAGAATGGATCGTACGAATGAATTAGAATAGATTGTGCGAATGAATTAGAATGGATCGTATGAATGATTTAGAATGGATACATTCGTGCGAATGAATTAGAATGGATCTTATGAATGAATTAGATTGGATCGTATGAATGAATTAGAATGGATCGTACGTATGAATTAAAATGGATACATTCACGGGAATGAATTAGAATGGATCGTACGAAGGAATTATAATGGATCATACGAATGAAATAGAATGGATCGTATGAAGGAATTAGAATGGATCGTACGAAGGAATTAGAACGGATCATACGAATGAATTAGAATGGATACATTCGTGTAAAAGACTTAGAATGGATTGTATGAATGAATTAGAATGGATCGTGCAAATGAATTAGAATAGATCGTGCGAATGAATTAGAATGGATCGTACGAATGAATTAGAATAGATTGTGCGAACAAATTATAATGGATCGTACGAAAGAATTAGAATGGATACATTCGTGTGAATGAATTAGAATGGATCGTGCTAATGAATTAGAATGGATCGTACGAATGAATTAGAATGGATTGTGCGAATGAATTAGAATGGATTGTACGAATGAATTAGAATGGATCGTATGAATAAATTAGAATGGATCGTGCAAATGAATTAGAATGGATCGTACGAAATAATTAGAATGGATACATTCGTGCGAATGAATTAGAATGGATCGTACGAATGAGTAAGAAAGGATCGTACGAATGAAATAGAATGGATCGTACGAATGAATTAGAATGGATCGTGCTAATGAATTAGAATGGATCGTACGAATGAAATAGAATAGATTGTGCGAATGTATTAGAATGGATCGTACGAATGAATTAGAATGGATACATTCGTGCGCATGAATAAGAATGGATCCTATGAATGAATTAGAATGGATCGTATGAATGAATTAAAATAGATCGTGCGAATGAATTAGAATGGATCGTACGAGTGAATTAGAATGGATCGTATGAATGAATTAGAATGGATCGTGCGAATGAATTAGAATGGAACGTACGAATGAATTAGAATGGATCGTACGAATGAGTAAGAATGGATCGTATGAATGAAATAGAATGGATCGTACGAATGAATTAGAATGGTTCGTGTTAATGAATTAGAATGGATCGTACGAATGAATTAGAATAGATTGTACGAATGATTTAGAATGGATTGTACGAATGAATTAGAATGGATACATTCGTGCGAATGAATTAGAATAGATCGTATGAATGAATTAGATTGGATCGTATGAATAAATTAGAATGGATACTACGTATGAATTAGAATAGATAAATTCACGGGAATGAATTAGAATGGATCGTACAAAGAAATTAGAATGGATCGTATGAAGGAATTAGAATGGATCGTACGAAAGAATTAGAATGGATCGTATGAATGAATTAGAATGGATCATATGAAAGATTTAGAATGGATCGTGCGAATGAATTAGAATGGATCGTACGAATGAATTAGAATGGATCGTGCGAATGAATTAGAATGGTTCGTACGAATGAATTAGAATGGATACATTCGTGCGAATGAATTAGAATGGATCGTATGAATGTGTAAGAATGGATCGTACGAATGAAATAGAATGGATCGTACGAATGAATTAGAATGGATCATGCTAATGAATTAGAATGGATCATATGAATGAATTAGAATAGATTGTGCGAATGAATTAGAATGGATCGTACGAATGAATTAGAATGCATACATTCGTGCGAAGGAATTAGAATGTATCGTACGAATGGATCGTACGAAGGAATTAGAATGAATTAGAATGGATACATTCGTGCGAATGAATTAGAATGGATCGTATGAATGAAATAGAATGGATCGTACGAATAAATTAGAATGGATCGTGCTAATGAATTAGAATGGATCCTATGAATGTATTAGGATAGATTGTGCGAATGAATTAGAATGGATCGTGCGAATGAATTAGAATGGATACATTCGTGCGAATGAATTAGAATAGATCATATGAATGAATTTGATTGGATCGTATGAATGAATTAGAATGGATCGTACGTATGAATTAGAATGGATACATTCATGGGAATGAATTAGAATGGATCGTACGAAGAAATTAGAATTGATCGTACGAAGGAATTAGAATGGGTCGTACGAATGAATTAGAATGGATTGTATGAATGAATTAGAATGGATCGTACAAATGAATTTGAATGGATCATGCGAATAAATTAGAATAGATCGTACGAATGAGTAAGAATGGATCGTACGAATGAAATAGAATGGATCGTACGAATGAATTAGAATGGATCGTGCTAATGAATTAGAATGGATACATTCATGGGAATGAATTACAATGGATTGTACGAAAAAATTAGAATGGATCGTACGAAGGAATAAGAATGGATCGTACAAAGGAATTAGAATGGATCGTACGAATGAATTAGAATGGATCGTATGAATGAATTAGAATGGATCGTACAAATGAATTAGAATGGATCATGTGAATGAATTAGAATGGATCATACGAATGAATTAGAATCGATTGTGCGAATGAATTAGAATCGATCGAACGAATGAATTAGAATGGATACATTCGTGCGAATAAATTAGAATGGATCGTATGAATGAATTAGAATGGATCGTATGAATGAATTCGAATGGATCGTATGAATGAATTAGAATGGATACATTCATGCGAATGAATTAGAATGGATCATACGAAGGAATTAGGGTGGATCGTACGAATGAATTAGAATGGATACATTCGTGCGAAAGAATTAGAATGGATTGTACGAATGAATTAGAATGGATCGTGCGAATGAATTAGAATGGATCGTAAGAATGAATTAGAATGGATATATTCGTGCGAATGAATTAGAATGGATTGTACGAATGAGTGAGAATGGATCGTACAAATGAAATAGAATGGATCGTACGAATTTATTAGAATGAATCGTGCGAATTAATTAGATTGGATCGTGCGAATGAATTAGAATGGATCGTACGAATGAATTAAAATGGATACATTCGTGCGAATGAATTATAATTGATCGTATGAATGAAATTGAATGGATCGTATGAATGAATTCGAATGGATCGTACGAATGAATTAGAATGGATACATTCGTGCGAAAGAATTAGAATGGATTGTATGAATGAATTAGAATGGATCGTATGAATGAATTAGAATGGATCGTGCGAATGAATTAGAATACATCGTACGAATGAATTAGAATGGATCGTATGAATGAATTAGATTAGATCGCGCAAATGAATTAGAATGGATCGTACGAATGAATTAGAATGGATTCATTCGTGCGAATGAATTAGAATAGATCATACGAATGAGTAAGAATGGATCGTACGAATAAAATAGAATAGATCGTACGAATGAATTAGAATGGATCGTGCTAATGAATTAGAATGGATCGTACGAATGAATTAGAATAGATTGTGCGAATGAATTAGAATGGATCGTATGAATGATTTATAATGGATACATTCGTGCGAATGAATTAGAATGGATCTTATGAATGAATTAGATTGGATCGTATGAATGAATTAGAATGGATCGTACGTATGAATTAAAATGGATACATTCACGGGAATGAATTAGAATGGATCGTACGAAGGAATTAGAATGGATCATACGAATGAAATAGAATGGATCGTATGAAGGAATTAGAATGGATCGTACGAAGGAATTAGAACGGATCATACGAATGAATTAGAATGGATACATTCGTGTAAAAGACTTAGAATGGATTGTATGAATGAATTAGAATGGATCGTGCAAATGAATTAGAATAGATCGTGCGAATGAATTAGAATGGATCGTACGAATGAATTAGAATAGATTGTGCGAACAAATTATAATGGATCGTACGAAAGAATTAGAATGGATACATCCATACGAATGAATTAAAATGGATCGTATGAATGAATTAGAATGGATCATAAGAATGAATTCGAATGGACCGTACGAATGAATTAGAATAGATACATTCGTGCGAATGAATTAGCATGGCTCATACGAAGGAATTAGGGTGGATCGTACGAATGAATTAGAATAGATACATTCGTGGGAAAGAATTAGAATGGATTGTATGAATAAATTAGAATAGATCGTATGAATAAATTAGAATGGATTGTGCGAATGAATTAGAATGGATCGTACGAATGAATTAGAATGGATCGTATGAATGAATTAGAATGGATCGTGCGAATGATTTAGAATGGATCGTACGAATGAATTAGAATGGATACATTCGTGCGAATGAATTAGAATGGATCGTACGAATGAGTAAGAATGGATCGTACGAATGAAATAGAATGGATCGTACGAATGAATTAGAATGGATCGTGCTAATGAATTAGAATGGATCGTATGAATGAATTAGAATAGATTGTGCGAATGAAAAAGAATGGATTGTACGAATGAATTATAATGGATCTTATGAATGAATGAGAATGGATCATGCGAATAAATTAGAATGGATCGTACGAATGAATTAGAATGGATCATACGAAGGAATTAGGGTGGATCGTACGAATGAATTAGAATGGATACATTCGTGTGAAAGAATTAGAATGGATTGTATGAATGAATTAGAATGGATCATATGAATGAATTAGAATGGATCGTGTGAATGAATTAGAATGGATCGTATGAATGAATTAGAATGGTTCGTATAAATGAATTGGAATGGATCGTGCGAATAAATTAGAATGGATTGTACGAATGAATTAGAAAGGATATATTCGTGCGAATGAATTTGAATGGATCGTACGAATGAAATAGAATGAATTGTACGAATGAATTAGAATAGATCGTGCTAATGAATTAGAATGGATCGTACGAATGAATTAGACTAGATTGTGCGAATGAATTAGAATGGATCGTACAAATGAATTAGAATGGATCGTATGAACGAATTAGATTGGATCGTATGAATGAATTAGAATTGATCGTACGTATGCATTAGAATGGATACATTCATGGGAATGAATTAGAATGGATCGTACGAAAAAATTAGAATAGATCATACGAATGAAATAGAATGGATCGTACGAAGGAATTAGAAAGGATCGTACGAAGGAATTAGAATGGATCGTACGAATGAATTAGAATGGATACATTCATGCAAAAGAATTAGAATGGATTGTATGAATGAATTAGAATGGATCGTGCAAATGAATTAGAATGCATCATGCGAATGAATTAGAATGGATCGTACGAATGAATAAGAATATATTGTGCGTATGAATTAAAATGGATCGTACGAATGAACTAGAATGGATACATTCGTGCGAATGAATTAGAATGGATCGTATGAATGAATTAGAATGGATCGTATAAATAAATTTGAATGGATCGTACGAATGAATTAGAATGGATACATTCGTGCGAATGAATTATAATTGATCGTAAGAATGAAATTGAATGGATCGTATGAATGAATTCGAATGGATCGTACGAATGAATTAGAATGGATACATTCATGCGAAAGAATTAGAATGGATTGTATGAATGAATTAGAATGGATCGTATGAATGAATTAGAATGGATCGTGCGAATGAATTAGAATACATCGTACGAATGAATTAGAATGGATCGTATGAATGAATAAGATTAGATCGTGCGAATGAATTAGAATGGATCGTACGAATGAATTAGAATGGATTCATTCGTGCGAATGAATTAGAATAGATCATACGAATGAGTAAGAATGGATCGTACGAATAAAATAGAATAGATCGTACGAATGAATTAGAATGGATCGTGCTAATGAATTAGAATGGATCGTACGAATGAATTAGAATAGATTGTGCGAATGAATTAGAATGGATCGTACGAATGATTTAGAATGGATACATTCGTGCGAATGAATTAGAATGGATCTTATGAATGAATTAGATTGGATCGTATGAATGAATTAGAATGGATCGTACGTATGAATTAAAATGGATACATTCACGGGAATGAATTAGAATGGATCGTACGAAGGAATTAGAATGGATCATACGAATGAAATAGAATGGATCGTATGAAGGAATTAGAATGGATCGTACGAAGGAATTAGAACTGATCATACGAATGAATTAGAATAGATACATTCGTGCAAAAGACTTAGAATGGATTGTATGAATGAATTAGAATGGATTGTGCAAATGAATTAGAATAGATCGTGCGAATGAATTAGAATGGATCGTACGAATGAATTAGAATAGATTGTGCGAACGAACTATAATGGATCATACGAAAGAATTAGAATGGATACATTCATACGAATGAATTAGAATGGATCGTATGAATGAATTAGAATGGATCATAAGAATGAATTCGAATGGACCGTACGAATGAATTAGAATAGATACATTCGTGCGAATAAATTAGAATGGATCATACGAAGGAATTAGGGTGGATTGTACGAATGAATTAGAATAGATACATTCGTGGGAAAGAATTAGAATGGATTGTATGAATAAATTAGAATAGATCTATGAATAAATTAGAATGGATTGTGCGAATGAATTAGAATGGATCGTACAAATGAATTAGAATGGATCGTATGAATGAATTAGAATGGATCGTGCGAATGAATTAGAATGGATCGTACGAATGAATTAGAATGGATACATTCGTGCGAATGAATTAGAATGGATCGTACGAATGAGTAAGAATGGATCATACGAATGAAATAGAATGGATCGTACGAATGAATTAGAATGGATCGTGCTAATGAATTAGAATGGATCGTATGAATGAATTAGAATAGATTGTGCGAACGAAAAAGAATGGATTGTACGAATGAATTATAATGGATCGTATGAATGAATGAGAATGGATCGTGCGAATAAATTAGAATGGATCGTACGAATGAATTAGAATGGATCATACGAAGGAATTAGGGTGGATCGTACGAATGAATTAGAATGGATACATTCGTGCGAAAGAATTAGAATGGATTGTATGAATGAATTAGAATGGATCATATGAATGAATTAGAATGGATCGTGTGAATGAATTAGAATGGATCGTACGAATGAATTAGAATGGTTCGTATAAATGAATTGGAATGGATCGTGCGAATAAATTAGAATGGATTGTACGAATGAATTAGAAAGGATATATTCGTGCGAATGAATTTGAATGGATCGTACGAATGAAATAGAATGAATTGTACGAATGAATTAGAATAGATCATGCTAATGAATTAGAATGGATCGTACGAATGAATTAGACTAGATTGTGCGAATGAATTAGAATGGATCGTACAAATGAATTAGAATGGATCGTATGAACGAATTAGATTGGATCGTATGAATGAATTAGAATAGATCGTACGTATGAATTAGAATGGATACATTCATGGGAATGAATTAGAATGGATCGTACGAAAAAATTAGAATAGATCATACGAATGAAATAGAATGGATCGTACGAAGGAATTAGAAAGGATCGTACGAAGGAATTAGAATGGATCGTACGAATGAATTAGAATGGATACATTCATGCAAAAGAATTAGAATGGATTGTATGAATGAATTAGAATGGATCGTGCAAATGAATTAGAATGCATCATGCGAATGAATTAGAATGGATCGTACGAATGAATTAGAATGGATCGTATGAATGAATTAGAATGGATCGTATAAATGAATTTGAATGGATCGTACGTATGAATTAGAATGGATACATTCGTGCGAATAAATTAGAATGGATCATATGAAGGAATTAGGGTGGATCGTACGAATGAATTTGAATGGATACATTCCTGCGAAAGAATTCGAATGGATTGTATGAATGAATTAGAATGGATCGTGCGAATGAATTAGAATGGATCATGCGAATGAATTAGAATGGATCGTACGAATGAATTAGAATAGATTGTGCGAATGAATTAGAGTGGATCGTGCTAATGAATTAGAATGGATTGTACGAATGAATTACAATTAGAATGGATCGTACGAATGAGTAAGAATGGATCGTACGAATGAATTAGAATGGATCGTGCTAATGAATTAGAATAGATCGTGCGAATGAATTAGAATAGATTGTGTGAATGAATTAGAATGGATCGTACGAATGAATTAGAATGGATCATACAAATGAATTAGAATGGATCATACAAAAGAATTAGGGTGGATCATACGAATGAATTAGAATGGATCGTACGAATGAATTAGAATAGATTGTGCGAATGAATTTGAATGGATCGTACGAATAAATTAGAATGGATACATTCGTGCGAAGGAATTAGAATGGATCCATTCTTATTCTAATTCATTCGCATAATCTATTCTAATTCATTCAATTTTATTAGCATAATCCATTCTAATTCATTCGTACGATCCATTCTATTTCATTCGTACGATCCATTCTTACTCATTCGTATGATCTATTCTAATTCATTCGCACGAATGTATCCATTCTAATTCATTCGTACGATCCATTCTAATTCATTCGCACGATCCATTCTAATTCTTTCATACGATCCATTCTAATTCATTCGTACGATCCATTCTACTTCATTCGCACGATCCATTCTATTTCATTCATACGATCCATTCTAATTCATTCATACAATCCATTCTAATTCTTTCGCACGAATGTATCCATTATAATTCATTCGTACGATCCACACTAATTCCTTCGTATGATCTATTATAATTCATTCGCACGAATGTATCCATTCTAATTCTTTCGTACGATCCATTCGAATTCATTCATACGATCCATTCTAATTCATTCATATGATCCATTCTAATTCATTCGCCCGAATGTGTCCATTCTAATTCAATCGTATGATCCATTCTAATTCTTTCGCACAATCTATTCTAATTCATTCGTACGATCCATTATAATTCATTTGCACGATCTATTCTAATTCATTTGCAAGATCCTATGTAATTAATTCATTCAATCCATTCTAATTCTTTCGCACGAATGTATCCATTCTAATTCATTCGCACAATCTAGAATGTATTAGAATGGATTGTATGAATGAAATAGAATGGATCATACGAATGAATTAGAATGGATTGGATGAATGAATTAGAATGGATCGTGCTAAGGAATTAGATTGGATCGTACGAATGAATTAGAATAGATTGTGCGAATGAATTAGAATGGATCGTACGAATGAATTAGAATGGATATATTCGTGTGAATGAATTAGAATGGATCATATGAATGAATTAGAATGGATCGTGCAAATGAATTAGAATGGATCGTGCAAATGATTTAGAATGGATCATACGAATAAATTAAAACGGATCGTGCGAATGAATTAGAATGGATTCATTCCCATGGATATATTTGTGTGAATGAATTAGAATGGATCATATGAATGAATTAGAATAGATCGTACGTATGGAAACATTCTAATTCATTCGTACGATCCATTCTAATTCATTCCCATGATTGTATCCAGTCCAATTCATACGTACGATCCATTCTAACTCATTCATACGAATGGATCGTACGAATGAATTAAAATGGATCATATGAATGAATTAGAATGGATCGTGCGAATGAATTAGAATGGATCGTACGAATGAATTAGAATAGATCGTGTGAATGAATTAGAATGGATACATTCTTCCGAATGAATTAGAATGGATCGTATGAATGAATTAGATTGGATCGTATGAATGAATTAGAATGGATCGTACATATGAATTAGAATAGATTGTGCGAATGAATTAGAATGGATCGTACGAATGAATTAGAATGGATACATTCGTGCGAATGAATTAGAATAGATCGTACGAATGAATTAGAATAGATCGTATGAATGAATTCGAATGGATCATACGAATGAATTAGAATGGATACATTCGTGCGAATGAATTAGAATTGATCATACGAAGGAATTAGGGTGGATCGTACGAATGAATTAGAATGGATACATTCGTGCGAAAGAATTAGAATGGATTGTAGAATGAATTAGAATGGATCGTATGAATGAATTAGAATGGATCATGCGAATGAATTAGAATGGATCATATGAATGAATTAGAATTGATCGTCTGAATGAATTAGAATGGATCGTACGAATGAATTAGAATAGATAAATTCGTGCGAATGAATTAGAATCGATCGTACGAATGAGTACGAATGGATCGTACGAATGAAATAGAATGGATCGTACGAATGAATTAGAATGGATCATGCTAATGAATTAGAATGGATCGTATGAATGAATTAGAATATATTGTTCGAATGAATTAGAATGGATCGTATGAGTGAATTAGAATGGATCGTATGAATGAATTAGAATGGATCGTGCGAATGAATTAGAATGGATCGTACGAATGAATTAGAATGGATACATTCGTGCGAATGAATTAAAATGGATAGTACGAATGAGTAAAAATGGATCGTACGAATAAAATAGAATGGATCGTACGAATGAATTAGAATGGATCGTGCTAATGAATTAGAATGGATCGTACGAATGAATTAGTATAGATTGTGCGAATAAATACATTCGTGCGAATGAATTAGAATGGATTGTATGAATGAATTAGAATGGATAATATGAATGAATTAGAATGGATCGTATGAATAAATTCGAATGGATCGTACGAATGAATTAGAATGAACACATTCGTGCGAATGAATTAGAATGGATCGTACGAATGAAATTGAATGTATCCATTCTAATTCTAATTCATTCATAGAATGGATCGTACGAAGGAATTAGAATGGATCGTATGAATGTATTAGAATGGATCGTACGAATGAATTAGAATGGATACATTCGTGCGAATGACTTAGAATGGATCGTACGAATGAGTAAGAATCGATCGTACGAATGAAATAGAATGGATCGTACGAATGAATTAGAATGGATCGTGCGAATGAATTAGATTGGATCGTGCTAATGAATTAGAATGGATCGTACGAATGAATTAGAATGGATACATTCATGCGACTGAATTAGAATGGATCGTATGAATGAATTAGAATGGATCATATGAATGAATTTGAATGGATCGTACGAATGAATTAGAATGGATCGTGCGAATAAATTAGAATGGATCGTACGAATGAATTAGAATGGATCGTATGAATGAATTAGAATGGATCGTGCGGATGAATTAGAATGGTTCGTACAAATGAGTTAGAATGGATACATTCGTGCGAATGAATTAGAATGGATTGTACGAATGAGTAAGAATGTATCATACGAATAAAATAGAATGGATCGTACGAATGTATCCATTCTATTTCATTCGTACAATCCATTTTACTCATTCGTACGATCCATTCTAATTCATTCGCACGAATGTATCCATTCTAATTTATTTGTACGATCCAATCTAATTCATTCATACGATCCATTCTAATTCATTCATACGATCCATTATAATTCATTCGCATGAATGTATCCATTCTAATTCATTCGTACGATCCATTCTAATTCATTCGCACAATCCATTATAATCCATTCGTACGATCCATTCTAATTCATTCGCACAATCTTTTCTAATTCATTCGTACGATCTATTCTAATTCATTAGCACGATCCATTCTAATTTATTCATACGATCCATTCTATTTCATTCGTATGATCCATTCTTACTTATTCGTACGATCCATTCGAATTCATTCGTACGATCCATTCTAATTCATTCGCACAATCTATTCTAATTTGTTCATACGATCCATGTTAATTCATTAGCACGATCCATTCTAATTCATTCGTACAATCCATTCTATTTCATTCGTACGATCCATTCTTACTTATTCGTACGATCCATTCTAATTCATTCGCACGAATGTATCCATTCTAATTCATTCGTACGATCCATTCTAATTCATTCGCACGATCCATTCTAATTCATTCATACGATCCATTCTATTTCATTCGTGCGATCTATTCTAATTCATTCACACGATCCATTCTAATTCATTCATACGATCCATTCTAATTCATTCATACAATCCATTCTAATTCTTTCGCACGAATGTATCCATTCTAATTCATTTGTACGATCCACCCTAATTCCTTCGTATGATCAATTCTAATTCATTCGCACGAATGTATCCATTCTAATTCATTCGTACGAGCCATTCGAATTCATTAATATGATCCATTCTAATTCATTCATACGATCCATTCTAATTCATTCGCACGAATGAATCCATTCAAATTCATTCGTACGATCCATTCTAATTCATTCGCATAATCTATTCTAATTCATTCGTACGATCCATTCTAATTCATTTGTACGATCCATTCTAATTCCTTCGTACGATCCATTCTATTTCATTCGTATGATCCATTCTAATTCCTTCGTACGATCCATTCTAATTCATTCCCATGAATGTATCCATTCTAATTCATACGTACGATCCATTCTAATTCATTCATACGATCCAATCTAATTCATTCATACGATCCATTCTAATTCATTTGCACGAATGTATCCATTCTAATTCATTCGCACGATCCTTTCTAATTCAGTCGTATGATCCATTCTAATTCATTCGCACGATCCATTCTAATTCATTCATACGATCCATTCTAATTCATTCGTACGATCCATTCTAATTCATTCGCACACTCTTTTCTAATTCATTCGTACGATCCATTCTAATTCATTAGCAAGATCCATTCTAATTTATTTGTACGATCCATTCTATTTCATTCGTACGATCCATTCTTACTCATTCGTACGATCCATTCTAATTCATTCGCACGAATGTATCCATTCTAATTCATTCGTACGATCCATTCTATTTCATTCGCACGATCCATTCTAATTCATTCATACGATCCAGTCTAATTCATTCGTACGATCCATTCTAATTTATTCGCTTAATTAATTCTAATTCATTCGTATGATCCATTCTAATTCATTAGAAAGATCCATTCTAATTCATTCGTACGATCCATTTTTACTCATTCATACTATCCATTCTAATTCATTCGCACGAATGTATCCATTCTAATTCATTCGTACGATCCATTCTAATTCATTCGCACGATCAATTCTAATTCATTCATACGATCCATTCTAATTCATTTGTACGATCCATTCTAATTCATTCGCACGATCCATTCTAATTCATTCATACGATCCATTCTAATTCATTCGCACGAATGTATCCATCCTAATTCATTCTTACGATCCATTTTAATTCATTCGCACAATCTATTCTAATTCAATCGTACGATCCATTCTAATTCATTCGCACGATCCATTCTAATTTATTTGCACGATCCATTCTAATTCATTCATATAATCCATTCTAATTCTTTTGCACGAATGTAACTATTCTAATTCATTCGTACGATCCATTCTAATGCCTTCGTACGATCCATTCTAATTCCTTCGTACGATCCATTTTATTTCATTCGTATGATCCATTCTAATTCCTTCGTACGATCCATTCTAATTCATTCCCATGAATGTATCCATTCTATAGAATGGATCGTACGAATGAATTATAATGGATCGTATGAATGAATTAGAATGGATCGTGCGAATGAATTAGAATGGATCGTACCAATGAATTAGAATGGATACATTCGTGCGAATGAATTAGAATGGATCGTACGAATGAGTAAGAATGGATCGTATGAATGAAATAGAATGGATCGTACGAATGAATTAGAATGGATCGTGCTAATGAATTATAATGGATCGTACGAATGAATTAGAATAGACTGTGGGAATGATGAATTAGAATGGATCGTGCGAATGAATTAGATTGGATCGTGCGAATGAACTAGAATGGACCGTACGAATGAATTAGAATGGATACATTCATGCGAATGAATTAGAAAGGATCGAACGAATGAATTAGAATGGATCGTATGAATGAATTCGAATGGATCGTACGAAGAAATTAGAATGGATCGTACGAATGAATTAGAATGGATACATTCGTGCGAAAGATTTAGAATGGATTGTATGAATGAAATAGAATGGATAGTATGAATGAATTAGAAAGGATCGAGTGAATGAATTAGGATGGATCGTACGAATGAATTCGAATGGATCGTATGAATGAATTAGAATGGATACCTTCGTGCGAATGAATTAGAATGGATCGTACGAATATGTAAGAATGGATCGTATGAATGAATTAGATTGGATCGGAATGGATCATACGAATAAATTTGAATGGATACATTCGTGCGAATGAATTAGAATGGATCGTATGAATGTATTAGAATGGATCGTATGAATGAATTCAAATGGATCATACAAATAATTTAGAATGGATACCTTCGTGCGAATGAATTAGAATGGATCATACGCCTTTGTACGATCCATTCTAATTCTTTCGCATGAATGTATCCACTCTAATTCATTCGTACGATCCATTCTAATTCATTCGCACAATCAATTCTAATTCATTCGTACGATCCATTCTAATTCATTAGCACGATCCGTTCTAATTCATTCGTACGATCCATTCAATTTCATTCGTACGATCCATTCTTACTCATTCGTATGATCCATTCTAATTCATTCGCATAAATGTATCCATTCTAATTCATTTGTACGATCCATTCTAATTCATTCGCATGATCCATTCTAATTCATTGAGTAAGAATCGATCATACGAATGAAATAGAATTGATCGTACGAATGAATTTGAATGGATCGTGCTAACGAATTAGAATGGATCGTACGAATGAAGTAGAATTAGAATGGATCGTACGAATGAGTAAGAATGGATCGTACGAATGAAAGAGAATGGATCGTACGAATGAATTAGAATGGATCGTGCTAATGAATTAGAATGGATCGTACGAATGAATTAGAATAGATTGTGCGAATAAATAAGAATGGATCGTACAAATGAATTAGAATGATCGTTTGAATGAATTTGAATGGATCGTGCGAATGAATTAGAATGGATTGTATGAATGAATTAGAATGGATCATACGAAGGAATTAGGGTGGATCGTACGAATGAATTAGAATGGATACATTCGTGCGAAAGAATTAGAATGGATTGTATGAATGAATTAGAATGGATCATATGAATTAATTAAAATTAATCGTGCGAATGAATTAGAATGGATCGTACGAATGATTTAGAATGGATCGTATGAATGAATTAGAATGGATCGTGCGAAAGAATTAGAATGGATCGTCCGAATGAATTAGAATGGATACATTCGTGCGAATGAATTAGAATGGATCATACGCATAAGTAAGAATGGATCGTACGAATGAAATAGAATGGATCGTATGAATGAATTAGAATGGATCGTGCTAATGAATTAGATTGGATCATACTAATGAATTAGAATAGATTGTGCGAATGAATTAGAATGGATCGTGCGAATGAAATAGAATGGATCGTACGAATGAATTAGAATGGATCGTGCTAATGAAATTGAATGGATCGTACGAATGAATTAGAATAGATCGTACGAATGAATGGATCGTACGAATGAATTAGAATGGATCGTATGAATGAATTAGAATGGATCATGCGAATGAATTAGAATGGATCGTATGAATGAATTAGAATTGATCGTGCAAATGAATTAGATTGGATCATGCGAATGAATTAGAATGGATCTTACGAATGAATTAGAATAGATACATTCGTGCGAATGAATTAGAATGAATCGTATGAATGAATTAGAATGGATCGTATGAATAAATTTGAATAGATCGTACGTATGAATTAGAATGGATCGTATGAATAAATTAGAATGGATCATATGAATGAATTAAAATGGATCGTGCGAATGAATTAGAATGGATCGTGCGAATGAATTAGAATGTATTCGTACGTACGATCCATTCTTATTCATTCACACGATCCATTCAAATTCGTACGATCTATTCTAATTCATTCGCACGAATGTATCCATTCTAATTCATTCGTACGATCCATTCTAATTCATTCGCACGATCCATTGTAATTCATTCATACGATCCATTCTAATTCATTTGTACTCATTCGTACGATCCATTCTAATTCATTCATACGATCCATTCTAATTCCTAATACATTCATACATACGATCCATTCTAGATTGTGCGAATTAATTCTTTCGCACGAATGTCTCCGTTCTAATTCATTCATACGATCCATTCTAATTCATTCATACAATCCATTCTAATTCTTTCGCACGAATGTATATATTCTAATTCATTCGTACGATCCACCCTAATTCCTTCGTATGATCCATTCAAATTCATTCACACGAACGTATCCATTCTAATTCATTCATACGATCCATTCAAATTCATTCATACGATCCATTTGAATTCATTCATACGATCCATTCTAATTCCTAATACATTCTAATTCATTCGTACGATCCATTCGAATTCATTCATACGATGTATTCTAATTCATTCGTACGATCCATTCTCTTTAATTCGTACGATCCATTCTTACTCATTCGTACGATCCATTCTAATTCATTCGCACAAATGGATCCATTCTAATTCATTCGTACGATCCATTCTAATTCATTCACCCGATCTATTCTAATTCATTCATACGATCCATTCTAATTCATTCGTACGATCCATTCTAATTCATTCGTACGATCCATTCTAATTCATTCATACGATCCATTATAATTCATTCACACAATCCATTCTAATTCTTTCGCACGAATATATCGATTCTAATTCATTCGTACGATCCACCCTAATTCCTTCGTATCATCCATTCTAATTCATTTGCACGAATGTATCCATTCTAATTCATTCAGACGATCCATTCGAATTCATTCATACGATCCATTCGAATTCATTCATACGATCCATTCTAATTCATTCATACGATCCATTCTAATTCATTCACACGAATGTATTCATTTGCACAATCTATTCTAATTCATTCGTACGATCCATTCTAATTCATTAGTTCGATCTATTCTAATTCAATCGTACGATCCATTCTATGTCATTCGTCCAAAACATTCTTACTCATTCGTACAATCCATTCTTATTCATTCGCACGAATGTATCCATTCTAATTCATTCGTACGATCCATTCTAATTCATTTATACGATCCATTCTAATTCATTCGTACGATTCATTCTAATTCATTCGCACAATCTATTCTAATTCATTCGTACGATCCATTCTAATTCATTAGCACGATCCATTCTAAGTCATTCGTACGAACCATTCTATTTCATTCGTACGATCCATTCTAATTCATTAGCACGATCCATTCTATTTCATTCGTACGATCCATTCTAATTCATTCGTACAATCCATTCTAATTCATTAGCACGATCCATTCTAATTCATTCGTACGATCCATTCTATTTCATTCGTACGATCCATTCTTACTCATTCATACGATCCATTCTAATACATTCGCACGAATGTATCCATTCTAATTCATTCGTACGATCCATTCTAATTCATTCGCACGATCCATTCTAATTCAGTCATATGATCCATTCTAATTCATTTGTACGATCCATTCTAATTCATTCGCACGATCCATTCTAATTCATTCATATGATCCATTCTAATTCATTCGTACGATCCACCCTAATTCCTTCATATGATCCATTCTAATTCATTCGCTCAAATGTATCCATTCTAATTCATTCGTACGGTCTTTTCGAATTCATTCATACGATCCATTCTAATTCATTCGCACGATCCATTGTAATTCATTCGTACGATCCATTCTAATTCATTCGCACGATCCATTCTAATTCATTCATACGACCCATTCTAATCCATTCATACAATCCATTCTAATTCTTTCGCACGAATGTATCCATTCTAATTCATTCGTACGATCCACCCTAATTCCTTCGTATGATCCATTCTAATTCATTCGCATGAATGTATCCATTCTAATTCATTCGTACGATCCATTCGAATTCATTCATAAAATCCATTCTAATTTATTCATACGATCCATTCTAATTCATTCGCACGAATGTTCCCATTCTAATTCATTCGTACGATCTATTCTAATTCACTTGCACGATCCAATCTAATTCATTTGCACGATCCATTCTAATTCATTCGTACGATCCATTCTATTTCATTCGTACGATCCATTCTTACTCATTCGTACGATCCATTCTAATTCATTCGCACGAATGTATCCTAATTCGCATGATCCATTTTAATTCATTTGCACAATCCATTCTAATTCATTTATACAATCCATTTTAATTCATTTACACGAATGTATCCATTCTAATCCCTCCGTCCGATCCTTTCTAATTCCTTCGTATGATCCATTCTATTTTATCCGTATGATCCATTCTAATTCCTTCGTACGATCCATTCTAATTCATTCCCATGAATGTATCCATACTAATTCATACGTACGATCCATTCTAATTTATTCATACGATCCAATCTAATTCATTCATACGATCCATTCTAATACATTCATACGATACATTCCCA
This sequence comes from Chamaelirium japonicum, assembly GCA_947650365.1. NCBI lineage: Eukaryota > Viridiplantae > Streptophyta > Magnoliopsida > Liliales > Melanthiaceae > Chamaelirium > Chamaelirium japonicum. The sequence continues at coordinate 521,629 of CANTAL010000082.1, read as the reverse complement.
CGAATGTATCCATTCTAATTCATTCGTACGATCCATTCTAATTCATTCGCACAATCTATTCTAATTCATTCGTACGATCCATTTTAATTCATTCGCACCATCCATTCTAATTCATTCGTACGATCCATTATAATTCCTTCGTACGATCCATTCTAATTCATTCCCATGAATGTATCAATTCTATAGAATGGATCGTGTGAATGAATTAGACTGGATCGTATGAATGAATTAGAATGGATCGTATGAATGAATTAGAATGGATCGTATGAATGAATTAGAATGGATCGTACGAATGAATTAGAATGGATACATTCGTGCGAATGAATTAGAATGGATCGTATGAATGAGTAAGAATGGATCGTACGAATGAAATAGAATGGATACATTCGTACGATCCATTCTATTTCATTCGTACGATCCATTAATACTCATTCGTACGATCCATTCTAATTCATTCGCATGAATGTATCCATTCTAATTCATTCGTACGATCCATTCTAATTCATTCGCACGATCCATTCTAATTTATTCATACGATCCATTATAATTCATTCGTACGATCCATTCTAATTCATTCGCACGATCTATTCTAATTCAGTCGTACGATCCATTCGAATTCATTCATACGATCCATTCTAATTCATTCATACGATCCATTCTAATTTATTCGCAAGAATGTATCCATTCTAATTCATTCGTACGATCCATTCTAATTCATTCGCACGATCCAATCTAATTCATTCGCACGATCCATTTTAATTTATTCGTACGATCCATTCTATTTCATTCATACGATCCATTCTTACTCATTCGTACGATCCATTCTAATTTATTCGCACGAATGTATCCATTCTAATTCATTCATACGATCCATTCTAATACATTTGTATGATCTATTCTAATTCCTTCGTACGATCCATTCTATGAATGAATTAGAATTAGAATGGATACATTCTATTTTATTCGTACGATCCATTCTAATTCATTCACACGAATGTATCCATTCTAATACATTCGTACGATCCATTCGAATTCATTCATACGATCTATTCTAATTCACTCATACGATCCATTCTAATTCATTCATACTATCCATTCTTATTCATTCATACGATCCATTCTAATTCATTCGCACGAATGTATTCATTCGCACAATCTATTCTAATTCATTCGTACGATCCATTCTGATTTATTACCATGATCCATTCTAATTCATTCGTATGATCCATTCTATTTCATTCATACGATCCATTCTTACTCATTCGTACAATCCATTCTAATTCATTCGCACGAAGGTAACCATTCTAATTCATTCGTACGATCCATTCTAATTCATTCACACGATCCATTTTAATTCATTCATACGATCCATTCTAATTCATTCGTACGATCCATTCTAATTCATTCGCACAATCTATTCTAATTCATTCGTACGATCCATTCTAATTCATTAGCACGATCCATTCTAATTCATTCGTACGATCAATTTTATTTCATTCGTACGATCCGTTCTTACTCATTCGTACGATCCATTCTAATTCATTCGCACGAATGTATCCATTCTAATTCATTCGTACGATCCATTCAAATTCATTCGCACGATCCACTCTAATTCATTCGTACGATCCATTCTAATTCATTCGCATGATCCATTCTAATTCATTCATACGATTCATTCTAATTCATTCATACAATCCATTCTAATTCTTTCGCACGAATTTATCCATTCTAATTCATTAGTATGATCCACCCCAATTCCTTCGTATGATCCATTCTGATTCATTCGCACGAATGTATCTATTCTAATTCATTCGTACGATCCATTCGAATTCATTCATACAATCCATTCTAATTCATTCATACGATCCATTCTAATTCATTCGCACGAATGTATCCATTCTAATTCAATCGTACGATCCATTCTAATTCATTTGCTAAATCTATTCTAATTCATTCGTACGATCTATTCTAATTCATTTGTACGATCCATTCTATTTCCTTCGTACGATCCATTCTATTTCATTCGTATGAGCCATTCTAATTCCTTCGTACGATCCATTCTAATTCATTCCCATGAATGTATCCATTCTAATTCATACGTACGATCCATTCTAATTCATTCATATGATGCAATCTAATTCATTCATACGATCCATTCTAATTCATTCGCACGAATGTATCTATTCTAATTCATTCGCATGATCCATTCTAATTCATTTGTACGATCCATTCTAATTCATTAGCACGATCCATTCTAATTCATTCTACAATCCATTCTAATTCATTTGTACGATCCATTCTAATTCATTCACACAATCTATTCTAATTCATTCGTACTATCCATTCTAATTCATTAGCACGATCCATTCTAATTCATTCGTATGATCCATTCTATTTCATTCGTACGATCCATTCTTACTCATTCGTACGATCTATTCTAATTCATTCGCACGAATGTATCCATTCTAATCCATTCGTACGATCCATTGTAATTCATTCATACGATCCATTCTAATTCATTCGCACGAATGTATCCATTCTAATTCATTCGCACGATCCATTCTAATTCATTCGTACGATCCATTCTAATTCATTTGCACGATCCATTCTAATTCATTCATACGATCCATTCTAATTCATTCATACGATCCATTCTAATTCATTCGCATAATCTATTCTAATTAATCCGTACTATCCATTCTAATTTATTAGCACGATCCATTCTAATTCATTTGTACGATCCATTCTATTTTATTTGTACGATCCATTCTTACTCATTTGTACGATCCATCTAATTCATTTGCACGAATGTATCCATTCTAATTCATTCATACGTTCCATTCTAATTCATTCGCAAGATCCATTATAATTCATTCATACGATCCATTCTAATTCATTCGTACGATCCATTCTAATTCATTTGTACGATCCATTCTAATTCATTCATACAATCCATTCTAATTCATTTATTCAATCCATTCTAATTCATTCGTACGATCCACCCAAATTCCTTCGTATGATCCATTCTAATTCATTCGCACGAATGTATCCATTCTAATTCATTCGTACGATTCATTCGAATTCATTCATACAATCCAATCTAATTCATTCGGACGATCCATTCTTATTTTTTCATACGATCCATTCTAATTCATTCGTACGATCCATTCTAATTCATTCGCACGAACCATTCTAATTCATTCATACGATCCATTCTAATTCATTCATACAATCCATTCTAATTCTTTCGTACGAATGTATCCATTCTAATTCATTCGTACGATCCACCCTAATTCCTTTGGATGATCCATTTTAATTCATTCGCACGAATGTATCCATTCTAATTCATTCGTACGATCCATTCGAATTCATTCATACGATCCATTCTAATTCATTTGCACGATCCATTCTAATTCATTCATACAATCCATTCTAATTCTTTTGCACGAATGTATCCATTCTAATTCATTCATACAATCAATTCTTACTCATTCGTACGATCCATTCTATTTCATTCGTACGATCCATTCTAATTCATTAGCACGATCCATTCTAATTCATTCGTATGATCCATTCTATTTCATTCGTACAATCCATTCTAATTCATTCGCAAGAATGTATCCATTCTAATTCATTCGTACGATCCATTCTAAGTCATTCGCACGATCCATTCTAATTCATTCATACAATCCATTCTAATTTATTCGTACGATCATTCTAATTCATTCGCACAATCTATTCTAATTCATTCGTACGATCCATTCTAATTCATTAGCACGATCCATTCTAATTCATTCGTATGATCCATTCTATTTCATTCGTACGATCCATTCTTACTCATTCGTACGATCCATTCTAATTCATTCGCACGAGTGTATCCATTCTAATTCATTCATACGATCCTTTCTAATTCATTCACACGATCCATTCTAATTCATTCACACGATCCATTCTAATTCATTCATACGATCCATTCTAACTCATTTGTACGATCCATTATATTTCATTCGCACGATCCATTCTAATTCATTCATACGATCCATTCTAATTCATTCATAAAATCCATTCTAATTCTTTTGCACGAATGTATCCATTCTAATTCAATCGTACGATCCACCCTAATTCCTTCGTTTGATCCATTCTAATTCATTCGCACGAATGTATCCATTCTAATTCATTCGTACGATCCATTCGAATTCATTCATACGATCCATTCTAATTCATTCGCACGACCCATTCTAATTCATTCGTACGATCCATTCTATTTCATTCGCATGATCCATTCTAATTCATTCATACAATCCATTCTAATTCTTTCGCACGAATGTATCCATTCTAATTCATTCGTACGATCCACCCTAATTCCTTCGTATGATCCATTCTAATTCATTCGCACGAATGTATCCATTCTAATTCATTCATACGATCCATTCTAATTCATTCATACAATCCATTCTAATTCTTTTGCACGAATGTATCCATCCTAATTCATTTGTACGATCCACCCTAATTCCTTCATATGATCCATTCTAATTCATTCGCAGGAATGTATCCATTCTAATTCATTCGTACGATCCATTCGAATTCATTCATACGATCCATTCTAATTCATTCATACGATCCATTCTAATTCATTCGCACGAATGTATCCATTCTAATTCATTCATACGATCCATTCATATTCATTCGCACGATCCAATCTAATTCATTCGCACGATCCATTCTAATTCATTCGTACTATCCATTCTAATTCGTTCGCATGAATGTATCCATTCTAATTCATTCGTACGATCCATTCTAATTCTTTCGCACGATCCATTCTAATTCATTCATACGATCCAATCTAATTCATTCGCACGATCCATTCTAATTCATTCACACAATCTATTCTAATTAATTTGTAATTCATTCGCACGATCATTCAGGTGTTTAGGTTGCGGCCTCAAACTTTGTATTTGGTTGAATACAAAGGTGCACCTTTGAACGTTAGTTGAATTAGAATGAATTAGAATGGATCGTGCGAATGAATTAGAATGGATCGTACGAATAAATTAGAATGGATTGTGCGAATGAATTAGAATGAATTAGAATGGATCGTGCGAATGAATTAGAATGGATCGTACGAATGAATTAGAATGGATACATTCGTGCGAATGAATTAGAATGGATCGTACGAATAAGTAAGAATGGATCGTACAAATGAAATAGAATGGATCGTATGAATGAATTAGAATGGATCGTGCGAATGAATTACAATGGGTCGTACGAATGAGTAAGAATGGATCGTACGAATGAAATAGAATGGATCGTACGAATAAATTAGAATGGATTGTGCTAATGAATTAGAATGGATCGTACGAATGAAATAGAATAGATTGTGCGAATGAATTAGAATGGATCGTATGAATGAATTAGAATAGATACATTCATGGGAATGAATTAGAATGGATCGTACGAAGGAATTAGAATGGATCGTACGAAGGAATTAGAATGGATCGTACGAATGAATTAGAATAGATACGTTCGTGAAAAAGAATTAGAATGGATTGTATAAATGAATTAGAATAGATCGTACAAATGAATTAGAATGGATCATGCGAATGAATTAGAATGGATCGTGCGAATGAATTAGAATAGATTGTGCGAATGAATTAGAATGGATCGTGCGAATGTATTAGAATGGATCGTACGAATGAATTAGAATGGATCGTGCGAATGAATTAGAATGGATCGTGCGAATGAATTAGAATGGATCGTACGAATGAATTAGAATTGATATATTCGTGCGAATAAATTAGAATGGATCATACAAATGAGTAAGAATGGATCGTACGAATGAAATAGAATGGATCGTACGAATAAATTAGAATGGATCGTGCTAATGAATTAGAATGGATCATACGAATGAATTAGAATAGATTGCGCGAATGAATACATTCGTGCGAATGAATTAGAATGGATCATATGAATGAATTAGAATGGATCGTATAAATGATTTAGAATGGATCGTATAAATGAATTCGAATGGATCGTACGAATGAATTAGAATGGATACATTCGTGCGAATGATTTAGAATGGATCATACAAAGGAATTAGGGTGGATCGTACGAATGAATTAGAATGGATATATTCGTGCGAAAGAATTAGAATGGATTGTGTGAATGAATCGTATGAATGAATTAGAATGGATCGTGCGAATGAATTAGAATGGATCGTACGAATGAAATAGAATGGATTATATGAATGAATTAGAATGGATCGTGCAAATGAATTAGAATGGATCGTGTGAATGAATGAGAATGGATCGTACGAATGAATTAGAATAGATTGTGCGAATGAATTAGAATGGATCGTACGAATGAATTAGAATGGATACATTCGTGCGAATGAATTAGAATGGATCGTATGAATGAATTAGAATGAATCATATGAATGAATTAGAATGGATCGTGCGAATGAATTAAAGTGGATCGTACGAATGAATTAGAATGGATACATTCATGGGAATGAATTAGAATGGATCGTACGAATGAAATAGAAAGGATCGTACGAATGAATTAGAATTGATCGTGCTAATGAAATAGAATGGATCGTACGAATGAATTAGAATAGATTGTGCGAATGAATTAGAATGGATCGTACGAATGAATTAGAATGGATCGTATGAATGAATTAGAATGGATCGTGCGAATGAATTAGAATGGATCGTACGAAAAAGTAAAAATGGATCATATGAATGAAATAGAATAGATCGTACGTACGATACGTAAGATCTATTCTAATTCATTCGTACGATCATTCATATGATCCATTCTAATTCATTCGTACGATCCATTCTAATTCATTCATACGATCCATTCTAATTCATTCGTACGATCCATTCTAATTCATTCTCACGAATGTATCCATTATAATTCATTCGTACGATCCATTCTAATTCATTTGCACGAATGTATCCATTCTAATTCATTTGTACGATCAATTCTAATTCATTCGCACGTTCCATTCTAATTCATTCGTAGAATCTATTCTAATTCATTCGTACGATCCATTCTATTTCATTAGCACGATCAATTCTAATTCATTCGTACGATCCTTTCTATTTCATTCGTACGATCCATTCTAATTCATTCGTACGATCCACTTTAATTCATTCGCACGATCCATTCTAATTCATTCATATGATCCATTCTAATTCATTCATACGATCCATTCTAATTCATTCGCACGAATATATCCATTCTAATTCATTCGTACGATCCATTCTAATTCATTCGCACAATCTATTCTAATTCATTCGTACGATCCATTCTCATTCATTCACACGATCCATTCTAATTCATTTGCACGATCCATTCTAATTCATTCATATAATCCATTCTAATTCATTCGTACGATCGATTCTAATTCATTCGCACGATCCATTCTAATTCATTTGTACGATCCATTCTAATTCATTCATACAATCCATTCTAATTATTTTGCACGAATGTATCCATTCTAATTCCTTCGTACGATCCATTCTAATTCATTCCCATGAATGTATCCATTCTAATTCATACGTATGATCCACGATCGATTCTAATTCATTCATAAAATCCATTCTAATTCTTTCGCACGAATGTATCCATTCTAATTCATTCGTATGATCCACCCTAATTCCTTCTTATGATCCATTCTAATTCATTCACCCGAATGTATCCATTCTAATTCATTCGCACGTTCCATTCTAATTCATTCACACGTTCCATTCTAATTCATTGGTTGAATAGAAAGGTGCACCTTTGAACATTAGTTGATCGTGGGGAGACCCTATGTGATTCTACAAATGAATTAGAATGGATCGTATGAATGAATTCGAATGGATCGTACGAATGAATTAGAATGGATACATTCGTGTGAATGAATTAGAATGGATCATATGAAGGAATTAGGGTGGATCATACGAATGAATTAGAATGGATACATTCGTGCGAAAGAATTAGAATGGATTTTATGAATGAATTAGAATCGATCGTGGATCATACGTATGAATTAGAATGGATACATTCATGGGAATGAATTAGAATGGATCGTACGAAGGAATTAGAATGGATCGTACGAATGAATTAGAATGGATACATTCGTGCAAAAGAATTAGAATGGATTGTATGAATGAATTAGAATGGATCGTACAAATGAATTAGAATGGATCGTGCGAATGAATTAGAATCGATCGTACGAATGAATTAGAATAGATTGTGCGAATGAATTAGAATCGATTGTACGAATGAATTAGAATGGATACATTCGTGCGAATGAATTAGAATGGATCGTATGAATTAATTAGAATGGATCGTATGAATGAATTCGAATGGATCGTACGAATGAATTAGAATGGATACATTCGTGCGAATAAATTAGAATGGATCATACCAAGGAATTAGGGTGGATCGTACGAATGAATTAGAATGGATACATTCGTGCGAAAGAATTAGAATGGATCGTACGAATGAGTAAGAATGGATAGTACGTATGAATTAGAATGGATACATTCATGTGAAAGAATTAGAATGGATCGTATGAAGGAATTAGAATGGATTATGCGAATAAAATAGAATGGATCGTACGAATGAATTAGAATGGATCGTGCGAATGAATTAGAATGGATCGTGCGAATAAATTAGAATGGATCGTATGAATGAATTAGAATGGATCGTATGAATGAATTAGAATGAATTAGAATGGATCATACGAATGAAATGAATTAGAATGGATCGTGCTAATGAATTAGAATTGATACATTCGTGCAAAAGAATTAGAATGGATTGTATGAATGAATTAGAATGGATCGTAATAATGAATTAGAATGGATCGTATGAATTAGAACTGATCGTACGAATGAAATAGAATGGATCGTACGAATGAATTAGAATGGATCGTGCTAATAAATTAGAATGGATTTTACGAATGAATTAGAATTAGAATGGATCGTACGAATGAGTAAGAATGGATCGTACCAATGAAATAGAATGGATCGTACGAATGAATTAGAATGGATCATGCTAATGAATTAGAATGGATCGTACGAATGAATTAGAATAGATTGTGCGAATGAATTAGAATGGAACGTTCTAATGAATTAGAATGGATCGTATGAATGAATTAGAATGGATCGTGCGAATGAATTAGAATGGATCGTATGAATGAATTAGAATGGATCATACGAAGGAATTAGAATGGATCATATGAATGAAATAGAATGGATACATTTGTGCGAAAGAATTAGAATGGATACATTCGTGCGAAAGAATTAGAATGGATTGTATGAATGAATTAGAATGGATCTTATGAATGAACTAGAATGGATCGTGCGAATGAATTAGAATGGATCGTATGAATGAATTAGATGGATCGTGTGAATGAATTAGAATAGATCGTATGAATTAGAATGGATTGTATGAATGAATTAGAATGGATCGTATAAATGAATTAGATTGGATCGTGCGAATGAATTTGAATAGATTATACGAATGAATTAGAATGGATCGTGCGAATGAATTAGAATGGATCGTACGAATGAATTAGAATGGATCGTATGAATGAATTAGAATGGATCGTGCTAATGAATTAGAATTGATCGTACGAATGAATTAGAATGGTTCATACGAAGGAATTAGGGTGGATCGTACGAATGATTTAGAATCGATACATTCGTGCGAAAGAGTTAGAATGGATTGTATGAATGAATTAGAATGGATCGTGCAAATGAATTAGAATGGATCGTGCGAATGAATTAGAATGGATCGTACGAATGAATTAGAATAGATTGTGCGAATGAATTAGAATGGATCGTACGAATGAATTAGAATGTATCGTATGAATGAATTAGCACGATCCATTCTAATTCATTCGCACGATCCATTCTAATTTATTCATCCGATCCATTCTAATTCATTCAAACGATCTATTCTAATTCATTCATACGTACGATCCATTCGAATTCATTCATACGATCCATTCTAATTCATTCATAAGATCCACTCTAATTCATTCGCACGAATGTATCCATTCTAATTCATTCGTGCGATCCATTCTAATTCATTTGCACGATCCATTCTAATTAGAATGGATCGTACGAATGAGTAAGAATGGATCTTACTCATTAGCACAATCCATTCTAATTCATTCGCATGATCCATTCTAATACATTCATACGATCCAATCTAATTCATTCATACAATCCATTCTAATTCTTTCGCACGAATGTATCCAATCTAATTCATTCGTACGATCCACCCTAATTCCTTCGTATGATCCATTCTAATTCATTCGCACGAATGTACCCATTCTAATTCATTCGTACGATCCATTCGAATTCATTCATACGATCTATTCTAATTCATTCATACGATCCATTCTAATTCATTCGCACGAATGTATCCATTCTAATTCATTCGTACGATCCATTCTAATTCATTCGCACGATCCAATCTATTTCATTTGCATGATCCATTCTAATTCATTCGTACGATCTATTCTATTTCATTCGTACGATCCATTCTTACTCATTCGTACGATCCATTTTAATTCATTCGCACGAATATATCCTTATTCGCACGATCCATTCTAATTCATTTGCACGATCTATTCTAATTCATTCATACAATCCATTCTAATTCATTCGCACGAACGTGTCCATTCTAATTCATTCGTAAGATCCATTCTAATTCATTCGCACAATGGATTCTAATTCATTCGTACGATCCGTTCTAATTCATTAGCACGATCCATTCAAATTCATTCGTACGATCCATTCTATTTCATTCGTACGATCCATTCATACTCATTCGTACGATCCATTCTAATTCATTTGCACGAATGTATCTATTCTTATTCATTCGTACGATCCATTCTAATTCATTCGCACAATCCAATCTAATTCATTCGCACGATCCATTCTAATTCGTTCGTACGATCTATTCTATTTCATTCATACGATCCATTCTTACTCATTCGTACGATCCATTCTAATTCATTCGCACGAATGTATCCTCATTCGCACGATCCATTCTAATTCATTTGCATGATCCATTCTAATTCATTCATGCAATCCATTCTAATTCTTTCGCACGAATTTATCCATTCTAATTCATTCGTACGATCCACCCTAATTTCTTCGTATGATCCATTTTAATTCATTTGCACGAATATATCCATTCTAATTCATTCGTACGATCAATTCGAATTCATTTATACGATCCATTCTAATTCATTCATACGATTCATTCTAATTCATTTGCACGAATGTATCCATTCTAATTCATTCGTACGATCCATTCTAATTCATTCGCACAATCTATTCTAATTCATTCGTACGATCCATTCTAATTGATTCGCACGATCCATTCTAATTCATTTGCACGATCCATTCTAATTCATTCATACAATCCATTCTAATTCTTTTGCACGAATGTATCCATTCTAATTCATTTGTACGATCCACTCTAATTCCTTCGTACGATCCATTCTAATTCCTTCGTACGATCCATTCTAATTCCTTCGTAAGATCCATTCTATTTCATTCGTATGATCCATTCTAATTCCTTCGTACGATCCATTCTAATATATTCCCATGAATGTATCCATTCTATAGAATTGTTCGTACGAATGAATTAGAATTGATCGTATGAATGAAATTGAATGGATCGTGCGAATGAATTAGAATGGATTGGCCGAATGAATTAGAATGGTTACATTCGTGCGAATGAATTAGAATGGATCGTACGAATGAGTAAGAATGGATCGTACAAATGAAATAGAATGGATCGTACGAATGAATTAGAATGGATCGTGCTAATGAATTAGAATGGATCGTACGAATGAATTAGAATAGATTGTGCGAATGATGAATTTGAATGGATCGTGCGAATGAATTAGAATGGATATATTTGTGCGAATGAATTAGAATGGATCGTATGAATGAATTAGAATGGATCGTTTGAATGAATTCGAATGGATCGTACGAAGGAATTAGAATGGATCGTACGAATGAATTAGAATGGATACATTCGTGCGAAAGAATTAGAATGGATTGTATGAATGAATTAGAATGGATCGTATGAATGAATTAGAATGGATCGTGCGAATGAATTAGAATGGATCATACGAATGAATTAGAATGGATCGTATGAATGAGTTAGAATGGATAATGCGAATGAATTAGAATGGATCGTACGAATGAATTAGAATGGATACATTCGTGCGAATGAATTAGAATGGATTGTACGAATGAGTAAGAATGGATCGTACGAATGAATTAGAATGGATCGTATGAATGAATTAGATTGGATCAGAATGGATCGTACGAATAAATTAGAATGGATTAATTCGTGCAAATGAATTAGAATGGATCATATGAATGAATTAGAATGGATTGTATGAATGAATTCGAATGGATCGTACGAGTGAATTTGAATGGATACATTCGTGCGAATGAATTAGAATGGATCATACGCCTTCGTACGATCCATTCTAATTCCTTCACACGAATGTATCAATTCTAATTCATTCGTACGATACATTACAATTCATTCGCACAATCTATTCTAATTCATTCGTACGATTAATTCTAATTCATTAACACGAATCATTCTAATTCATTCGTACGATCCATTCTATTTCATTTGTATGATCCATTCTTACTCATTCGTACGATCCATTCTAATTCATTCGCACGAATGTATCCATTCTAATTCATTCGTACGATCCATTGTAATTCATTCGCACGATCCATTCTAATTCATTGAGTAAGAATGGATCGTACGAATAAAATAGAATGGATCGTACGAATGAATTTGAGTGGATCGTGCTAATGAATTAGAATGGATCGTACGAATGAATTAGAATTAGAATGGATCGTACGAATGAATTAGAATTAGAATGGATCGTACGAATGAGTAAGAATGGATCGTACGAATGAATTAGAATTAGAATGGATCGTACGAATGAGTAAGAATGGATCGTATGAATGAAATAGAATGGATCGTACCAATGAATTAGAATGGATCGTGCTAATGAATTAGAATGGATCGTACGAATGAATTAGAATAGATTGTGCGAATGAATTAGAATAGATCGTACGAATGAATTAGAATGGATCGTATGAATGAATTAGAATGGATCGTGCGAATGAATTAGAATGGATCGTACGAATGAATTAGAATGGATCGTACGAATGAATTAGGGTGGATCGTACGAATGAATTAGAATGGATACATTCGTGCGAAAGAATTAGAATGGATTATATGAATGAACTAGAATGGATCGTATGAATGAATTAGAATGGATCGTGCGAATGAATTAGAATAGATCGTACGAATGAATTAGAATGGATCGTAAGAATGGATCGTACGAAGAAATTAGAATGAATTAGAATGGATACATTCGTGCGAATGAATTAGAATGGATTGTATAAATGAATTAGAATAGATCGTACGAATGAATTAGAATGGATCGTGCAAATGAATTAGATTGGATCGTGCGAATGAATTAGAATGGATCGTACGAAAGAATTAGAATGGATACATTCGTGCGAATGAATTAGAATGGATCGTACGAATGAGTAAGAATGGATCGTACGAATGAAATAGAATGGATCGTACGAATGAATTAGGATGGATCGTGCTAATGAATTAGAATGGATCGTACAAATGAATTAGAATAGATTATGCGAATGAATTAGAATGGATCGTATGAATGAATTAGAATGGATACATTCGTGCGAATGAATTAGAATGGATCGTATGAATGAATTAGATTGGGTCATTTGAATGAATTAGAATGGATCGTACGTATGAATTAGAATGGATACATTCATGGGAATGAATTAGAATGGATCGTACGAAGGAATTGGAATGGATCATACGAATGAAATAGAATGGATCTTACGAAGGAATTAGAATGGATCGTACGAAGGAATTATAATGGATCGTACGAATGAATTAGAATGGATACATTCGTCCAAAAGAATTAGAATGGATTGTATGAATGAATTACAATGGATCATGCAAATGAATTAGAATGGATCGTGCGAAGGAATTAGAATGGATCGTACGAATGAATTAGAATAGATTGTGCGAATAAATTAGAATGGATCGTATGAATGAATTAGAATGGATACATTCGTGCGAATGAATTAGAATGGATCGTATGAATGAATTAGATTGGATCGTATGAATGAATTTGAATGGATCGTACGAATGAATTAGAATAGATACATTCATGCGAATGAATTAGAATGGATCATACGAAGGATTTAGGGTGGATCGTATGAATGAATTAGAATGGATATATTCGTGCGAAAGAATTAGAATGGATTGTATGAATGGATTAGAATGGATCGTGCAAATGAATTAGAATGGATCGTGCGACTGAGGATACATTCGTGCGAATGAATTAGAATGGATCGTACGAATGAATAAGAATGGATCGTACGAATGAAATAGAATAGATCGTACGAATGAATTAGAATGGATCGTGCGAGTAAATTACATTGGATCGTGCGAATGAATTAGAATGGATCGTACGAATGAATTAGAATGGATACATTCGTGCGAATGAATTTGAATGGATCGTATGAATGAATTAGAATGGATCGTATGAATGAATTCGAATGGATTATACGAATGGATTATACGAATGAATTAGAATGAATACATTCGTGCGAATAAATTAGAATGGATCATACGAAGGAATTAGGGTGGATCGTACGAATGAATTTGAATGGATACATTCGTGCGAAAGAATTAGAATGGATTGTATAAATTAATTAGAATGGATCGTATGAATGAATTAGAATGGATCGTGCGAATGAATTAGAATAAATTGTGCTAATGAGTAAGAATGGATCGTACGAATGAAATGGAATGGATCGTACGAATGAATTAGAATGGATCGTGCTAATGAATTAGAATGGATCGTACGAATGAATTAGAATAGATTGTGCGAATGAATTAGAAAGGATCGTGCGAATGAATTAGAATGGATACATTCGTGCGAATGAATTAGAATTGATCGTACGAATGAATTAGAATGGATCGTATGAATGAATTAGAATAGATCGTATGAATGAATTCGAATGGATCGTACGAATGAATTAGAATGGATACATTCTTGCGAATGAATTAGAATGGATCATATGAAGGAATTAGGATGGATTGTACGAATGAATTAGAATGGATACATTCATACGAAAGAATTAGAATGGATTATATGATTGAATTAGAATGGATCGTATGGATGAATTATCATGGATCGTGCGAATGAATTAGAATGGATCGTACGAATGAATTAGAATGGATACATTCGTGTGAATGAATTAGAAGGGATCGTGCTAATGAATTAGAATGGATCGTACGAATGAATTAGAATGGATCGTGCTAATGAAATAGAATGGATCGTACGAATGAATTTGAATGGATCGTACGAATGAATTAGAATGGATCGTGCTAATGAATTAGAATGGATCGTACGAATGAATTAGAATAGATTGTGCGAATGAATTAGAATGGATCGTACGAATGAATTAGAATGGATCGTATGAATGAATTAGATTGGATCGTATGAATGAATTAGAATGGATCGTACGTATGAATTAGAATAGATACATTCATGGGAATGAATTAGAATGGATCATATGAAGGAATTAGAATGGATCATAAGAATGAAATAGAATGGATCGAACGAAGAAATTTGAATAGATCGTACGAAGGAATTAGAAAGGATTGTGCAAATGAATTAGAATGGATCATACGAATGAATTAGAATGGATCGTATGAATGAATTTGAATGGATCATGCGAATGAATTAGAATGGATCATACGAATGAATTAGAATGGATACATTCGTGCTAAAGAATTAGAATGGATTGTATGAATGAATTAAAATGGATTGTACGAATAAATTAGAATGGATCGTGCGAATAAATTAGAATGGATCGTACGAATGAATTAGAATGGATCATATGATGGAATTAGAATGGATCATACGAATGAAATAGAATGGATCGAACGAAGAAATTTGAATAGATCGTACGAAGGAATTAGAATGGATTGTGCGAATGAATTAGAATGGATCATACGAATGAATTAGAATGGATCGTATGAATGAATTTGAATGGATCATGCGAATGAATTAGAATGGATCATACGAATGAATTAGAATGGATACATTCGTGCTAAAGAATTAGAATGGATTGTATGAATGAATTAAAATGGATTGTACGAATGAATTAGAATGGATCGTGCGAATAAATTAGAATGGATCGTACGAATGAAATAGAAAAGATCGTACGAATGAATTAAAATGGATTGTGTTAATGAATTAGAATGGATCGTATGAACGAATTAGAATGGATCGTGCGAATGAATTAGAATGGATCGTACGAATGAGTAAGAATGGATCATACGAATGAAATAGAATGGATTGTACGAATGAATTAGAATGGATCATGCTAGTGAATTAGAATGTTTCGTATGAATGAATTAGAATAGATCGTACGAATGAATTAGAATAGATACATTCGTGCGAATGAATTAGAATGGATCGTATGAATGAATTAGATTGGATCGTATGAATGAATTAGAATGGATCGTACGTATGAATTAGAATGGATACATTCATGAGAATGAATTAGAATGGATCGTACGAAGAAATTAGAATGGATCATACGAATGAAATAGAATGGATGGTACGAAGGAATTAGAATAGATCATACGTTATGAATGAATTAGAATGGATCGTACGTATGAATTAGAATGGATACATTCATGGGAATGAATTAGAATGGATCGTACGAAGGAATTAGAATGGATCCATTCTAATTCATTCTAATTCATTCGTACGATCCATTCTAATTCATTCATACGATCCAATCTAATTCATTCATACGATCCATTCTAATTCATTCGCACAAATGTATCCATTCTAATTCATTCGTACGATCCATTCTAATTTATTCGCACGATCCATTCTAATTCATCATTCACACAATATATTTTAATTCATTCGTACGATCCATTCTAATTCATTAGCATGATCCATTTTAATTAATTCGTACGATCCAGTCAATTTCATTCATACAATCCATTCTTACCCATTCATACTATCCATTCTAATTCTTTCGTACAAATGTATCCATTCTAATTAATTCGTACGATCCATTCTAATTCATTCGCACGATCTATTCTAATTCATTCATACGATCCATTCTAATTAGAATGGATCGTGCAAATGAATTAGAATGGATTGTGCGAATGAATAAGAATGGATCGTACGAATAAATTAGAATAGATTGTACAAATGAATTAGAATGGATCGTACGAATGAATTAGAATGGATACATTCGTGCGAATGAATTAGAATGGATCGTATGAATGAATTAGAATGGATCATATGAATGAATTAGAATGGATCGTGCGAATGAATTAGAATGGATAGTATGAATGAATTAGAATGGATACATTCGTGCGAATGAATTAGAATGGATCTTACGAATGAGTAAGATTGGATCATATGAATGAAATAGAATGGATCGTACGAATGAATTAGAATGGATCGTGCGAATGAATTAGATTGGATCGTGCGAAAGAATTAGAATGGGTCGTACGAATGAATTAGAATAGATTGTGCGAATGAATTAGAATGGATCGTACGAATGAATTAGAATGGATTCAATCATGCGAATGAATTAGAATGGATCATATGAATGAATAAGAATGGATCATACGTATGATCCATTCTATTTCTTTCGTACGATCCATTCTTACTCATTTGTACGATCCATTCTAATTTATTCGCACGATCCATTCTAATTCATTCATACGATCCATTCTAATTCAGTCGTACGATCCATTCTAATTCATTCGTACGATCCATTCTAATTTATTAGCACGATCCATTCTAATTCATTCGTACGATCCGTTCTATTTCATTCGTACGATCCATTCTTACTCATTCGTACGATCCATTCTAATTCATTCGTACGAATGTATCCATTCTAATTCATTTGTACGATCCATTCTAATTCATTCGCACGATCCATTCTAATTCATTCATACGATCCATTCTAATTCATTTGTATGATCCATTCTAATTCATTCGCACGATACATTCTAATTCATTCATACGATCCATTCTAATTCATTCATACAATCCATTCTACTTCATTCGCACGAATGTATCCATTCTAATTCATTCGTACGATCCATTCTAATTCATTTGCACGATCCATTCTAATTCATTCATACGATCCATTCTAGTTCATTCGTACGATCCATTCTAATTCATTCGCACAATCTATTCTAATTCATTCGTACGATCCATTCTAATTCACTAGCATGATCCATTCTAATTCATTCGTACAATCCATTCTATTTCATTCGTAAGATCCATTCTTACTCATTCGTACGATCCATTCTAATTCATTCGCACGAATGTATCCATTCTAATTCATTCGTACGATCCATTCTAAATCCTTCGTACGATCCATTCTATTTCATTCATACGATCCATTCTAATTCATTCATACAATCCATTCTAATTCTTTCGCACGAATGTATCCATTCTAATACATTCGTACGTATGATCCATTCTAATTTATTTATTCGTACGATCCAATTTAATTCCTTCATGCGAATGAATTAGAATAGATCATATGAATGAATTTGAATGGATCATACGAATGAATTATAATGGATACATTTGTGCGAATGAATTAGAATGGATCATACGAAGGAATTAGGGTGGATCGTACGAATGAATTAGAATGGATACATTCGTGCAAAAGAATTAGAATGGATTATATGAATGAATTAGAATGGATCGTATGAATGAAATAGAATGGATCGTACTAAGGAATTAGAATGGATCATACGAATGAATTAGAATGGATACATTCGTGCGAATGAATTAGAATCGATCGTACGAATGAGTAAGAATGGATCGTACGAATGAAATAGAATGGATCGTACGAATGAATTAGAATGGATCGTGCTAATGAATTAGAATGTATTCATTCGTGCGATCCATTCTTATTCAATCGCACGATCCATTCTAATTCATTCGTACGATCCATTCTAATTCATTCGCATAATCTATTCTAATTCATTCGTACGATCCAATTTAATTCATTGGCACGATCAATTCTAATTCATTCGTACGATCCATTCTATTTCATTCCTACGATCCATTCTTACTCATTCATACGATCCATTCTAATTCATTCGCACGAATATATCCATTCTAATTCGTTCGTACGATCCATTCTTATTCATTCGCACGATCCATTCTAATTCATTCATGCGATCCATTCTAATTCATTCATACGATCTATTCTAATTCATTCGTACAATCCATTCTAATTCATTCATACGATCCATTCTAATTCATTCGCACGAATGTATCCATTCTAATTCATTCGTACGATCCATTCTATTTCATTCGTACGATCCATTCTATTTCATTCGTGCGAATGAATTTGAATGGATTGTATGAATGAATTAGAATGGATCGTGCAAATGAATTAGAATGGATCGTGCGAATGAGGATACATTTGTGCGAATGAATTAGAATGGATCGTGCGAATGAATTAGATTGGATCGTGCGAATGAATTTGATTGAATGGATCATACGAATGAATAAGAATAGATCGTGCGAATGAATAAGAATGAATTAGAATGGATTGTATGAATGAATTAGAATGGATCGTACGAATGAATTATAATGGATCGTGCGAATGAATTAGAATGGATCGTGCGAATGAATTAGAATAGATTGTGCGAATGAATTAGAATAGATCGTATGAATGAATTAGAATGGATACATTCGTGCGAATGAATTAGAATAGATCGTATGAATGAATTAGATTGGATCGTATGAATAAATTAGAATGGATCGTATGTATGAATTAGAATGGTTACATTCATGGGAATGAATTAGAATGGATCGTACGAAGGAATTAGAATGGATCATACGAATGAAATAGAATGGATCGTACGAAGGAATTAGAATGGATTGTACAAAAGAATTAGAATGGATCATACGAAGGAATTAGAGCGAATGAATTGGAATGGATCGTATGAATGAATTAGAATGGATCGTATGAATTAGAATGGATCGTACGACGGAATTAGAATGGATCGTACGAAGGAATTAGAATGGATTATGCGAATGAATTAGAACGGATCGTACGAATGAATTAGAATGGATCGTATGAATGAATTAGAATGGATCGTTCGAATGAATTAGAATGGATCGTACAAATGAATTAGAATGGATACATTCGTGCGAAAGAATTAGAATGGATTGTATGAATGAATTAGAATGGATCGTATGAATTAATTAGAATGGATCGTGCGAATGACTTAGAATGGATCGTATGAATGAATTAGAATGGATACATTCGTGCGAATGAATTAGAATGGATCGTATGAATGAATTAGATTGAATCGTATGAATGAATTAGAATGGATCGTATGTATGAATTAGAATGGTTACATTCATAGGAATGAATTAGAATGGATCGTACGAAGGAATTAGAATGGATCATACAAATGAAATAGAATGGATCGTACGAAGGAATTATAATGGATCGTGCAAAAGAATTAGAATGGATCGTACGAAGGAATTAGAATTGATCGTACGACGGAATTAGAATTGATCGTACGAAGGAATTAGAATGGATCGTATAAAGGAATTAGAATGGATTATGCGAATGAATTAGAACGGATCGTACGAATGAATTAGAATGAATCGTATTAATGAATTAGAATGGATCGTTCGAATGAATTAGAATGGATCGCACGAATGAATTAGAATGGATACATTCGTGCGAAATAATTAGAATGGATTGTATGAATGAATTAGAATGGATCGTATGAATGAATTAGAATGAATCGTGCGAATGAATTAGAATGGATCGTATGAATGAATTAGAATGGATGCATTCGTGCGAATGAATTAGAATGGATGCATTCGTGCGAATGAATTAGAATGGATTGTAAGGATGAGTAAGAATGGATCGTACAAATGAAATAGAATGGATCGTACGAATGAATTAGAATGGATCGTGCTAATGAATTAGAATGGATCGTATGAATTAATTAGAATAGATCGTGCGAATGAATTAGAATGGATCGTATGAATGAATTAGAATGGATCATACGAATGAATTATAATGGATCGTACGAATGAATTAGAATGGATCCATTCTATTCTAATTCCATCGCACGATCCATTCTAATTCATTCATACGATCCATTCTAATTCATTCATACAATCCATTCTAATTCTTTCGCACGAATATATCCATTCTAATTCATTCGTACGATCCACCCTAATTCCTTCGTATGATCCATTCTAATTCATTCGCACGAATGTATCCATTCTAATTCATTCATACGATCCATTCTAATTCATTCGCATGAATGTATTCATTCTAATTCATTCATACGATCCATTCTAATTCATTCGCACGATCCATTCTAATTCATTCATACGATCCATTCTAATTCATTCGTACGATCCATTCTAATTCATTCGCACGATCTATTCTAATTCATTCATACAATCCATTCTAATTATTTCGCACGAATGTATCCATTCTAATTCATTCGTACGATCCACCCTAATTCCTTCGTATGATCCATTCTAATTCATTTGCACGAATGTATCCATTCTAATTCATACGTACGATCCATTCTAATTCATTCATACGATCAAATCTAATTCATTCATACGATCCATTCTAATTCATTTCCATGAATGTATCCATGGGAATGAATCCATTCTAATTCATTTGTACGATCCATTCTAATTCAGTCGTACGATCCATTCTAATTCATTTGCACGATTCATTCATACGATTCATTCTAATTTATTCGCACAATCCATTCTAATTCCTTCGCACGATTCATTTGTATGATCCATTCTAATTCATTCGCACGAATGGAATGAAATAGAATGGATACATTCGTGCGAATGAATTAGAATGGATCGTATGAATGAATTAGATTGGATCGGAATGGATCGTACGAATGAATTAGAATGGATACATTTGTGCGAATGAATTAGAATGGATCGTATGAATGAATTGGAATGGATCGTATGAATGAATTCGAATGGATCGTACGAATGAATTAGAATGGATACATTCGTGCGAATGAATTAGAATGGATCGTACGAAGGAATTAGGGTGGATCGCACGAATGAATTAGAATGGATACATTCGTGCGAAAAAACTAGAATGGATTGTATGAATGAATTAGAATGGATCGTATGAATGAATTAGAATGGATCGTGCGAATGAATTAGAATGGATCGTATGAATGAATTAGAATGGATCATATGAATGAATTAGAATGGATCGTGCGAATGAATTAAAATGGATCGTACGAATGAATTAGAATGGATACATTCATGCGAATGAATTAGAATGTATCGTAAATGAGTAAGAATGGATCGTACGAATGAAATAGAACGGATCGTACGAATGAATTAGTATGGATCGTGCTAATGAATTAGAATGGATCGTACGAATGAATTAGAATGGATTGTACGAATGAATTAGAATGGATACATTCATGCGAATGAATTAGAATGGATCGTATGAATGATATAGATTGGATCGTATGAATGAATTAGAATGGATCGTACGTATGAATTAGAATGGATACATTCATGGGAATAAATTAGAATGGATCGTATGAAGGAATTAGAATGGTTCATACGAATAAAATAGAATTGATCGTACGAAGCAATTAGAATGTATCGTACGAAGGAATTAGAATGGATCGTACGAAGGAATTAGAATGGATCGTACGAATGAATTAGAATGGATACATTCTTGCAAAAGAATTAGAATGGATTGTATGAATGAATTAGAATGGATCGTGCAAATGAATTAGAATGGATCGTGCGAATGAATTAGAATGGATCGTACGAATGAATTAGAATAGATTGTGCGAATGAATTAGAATGGATCGTACGAATGAATTAGAATGGATACATTCGTGCGAATGAATTAGAATGGATCATATGAATGAATTAGAATGGATCGTATGAATGAATTATAATGGATCGTATGAATGAATTCGAATGGATCGTACGAATAAATTAGAATGGATACATTCATGCGAATGAATTAGAATGGATTATACAAAGGAATTAGGGTGGATCGTACGAATGAATTGGAATGGATACATTCGTGCGAAAGAATTAGAATGGATTGTTTGAATGAATTAGAATTGATCGTATGAATGAATTAGAACGGATCGTGCGAATGAATTTGAATGGATCGTACGAACGAATTAGAATGGATCGTATGAATGATTTAGAATGGATCGTGCGAATGAATTAGAATGGATCGTACGAATAAGTAAGAATTGATCGTACGAATGAAATAGAGTGGATCATACGAATGAGTAAGAATGGATCGTACGAATGAAATAGAATGGATCGTACGAATGAATTAGAATGGATACATTCGTGGAAATGAATTAGAATGGATCATATTAATGAATTAGAATGGATCGTATGAATGAATTAGAATGGATCGTGCGAATGAATTAGAATAGATCATATGAATGAATTAGAATAGATCGTATGAAAGAATTAAAATGGATCGTGTGAATGAATTAGAATGGATCGTACGAATGAATTAGAATGGATACATTCGTGCGAATGAATTAGAATGGAACGTATGAATGAGTAAGAATGGATCGTACGAATGAAATTGAATGGATCATATGAATGAATTATAATGGATCGTACGAAGGAATTAGAATAGATTGTGCGAATGAATTAGAAAGGATCGTACGAATAAATTAGAATGGATACATTCGTGCGAAAGAATTAGAATGGATTGTATGAATGAATTAGAATGGATCGTACGAATGAATTAGAATGGATCGTGCGAATGAATTAGAATGGATCGTATGAATGAATTAGAATGGATACATTCGCACGAATGAATTAGAATGGATCGTACGAATGAGTAAGAATGGATCGTACGAATGAAAATAGAATGGATCATACGAATGAATTAGAATGGATCGTGCTAATGAATTAGATTGGATCGTATGAATGAATTAGAATGGATCGTACAAATGAGTAAGAAAGGATCGTACGAATGAAATAGAATGGATCGTACGAATGAATTAGAATGGATCGTGCTAATGAATTAGAATAGATCGTACGAATGAATTAGAATAAATTGTGTGAATGAATTAGAATGGATTGTTTGAATGAATTAGAATGGATCGTATGAATGAATTAGAATGGATCGTGCGAATGAATTAGAATGGATCGTACGAATGAATTAGAATTGATCGTACGAATGAATTAGAATGGATCGTACGAATGAATTAGAATGGATACATTCGTGCGAATGAATTAGAATGGATCATACGAATGAGTAAGAGTGGATCATACGAATGAAATAGAGTGGATCGTATGAATGAGTAAGAATGGATCGTACGAATAAAATAGAATGGATCGTACGAATGAATTAGAATGGTTACATTCGTGCGAATGAATTAGAATGGATCGTATGAATGAATTAGAATGGATCGTATGAATAAATTAGAATGGATCGTGCGAATGAATTAGAATGGATTGTATGAATGAATTTGAATTGATCGTATGAATGAATTAGAATAGATCGTACGAATGAATTAGAATGGATCGTACGAATGAATTCGAATGGATACATTTGTGCGAATGAATTAGAATGGATCGTACGAATGAATTAGAATGGATTGTGCGAATGAATTAGAATGGATCGTACGAATGAATTAGAATGGATCGTATGAATGAATTAGAATAGATCGTGCGAATGAATTAGAATGGATCGTACGAATGAATTAGAATGGATACATTCGTGCGAAAGAATTAGAATGGATTGTATGAATGAATTAGAATCGATCGTGCAAATGAATTAGAATGGATCGTGCGAATGAATTAGAATGGATCGTACGAATGAATTAGAATGGATACATTCGTGCGAATGAATAAGTATAGATCGTACGAATGAGTAAGAATGGATCATGCTAATGAATTAGAATGGATCGTATGAATGAATTAGAATGGATCGGATGAATGAGTAAGAATGGATCGTACGAATGAAATAGAATGGATCGTACGAATGAATTAGAATGGATCGTGCTAATGAATTAGAATAGATCGTAAGAAAGAATTAGAATAGATTGTGCGAATGAATTAGAATGGATCGTACGAAGGAATTAGAATGGATCGTACGTTATGAATGAATTAGAATGGATCGTACGTATGAATTAGAATGGATACATTCATGGGAATGAATTAGAATGGATCATACGAAAGAATTAGAATGGATCCATTCTAATTCATTCGTACGATCCATTCTAATTCATTCATACGATCAATTCTAATTCATTCGTACGATCCATTCTAATTCATTGACACGAATGTATCCATTCTAATTCATTCGTACGATCCATTCTAATTCATTCATACGATCCATTCTAATTCATTCGCACGATCCATTCTATTTCATTCGAATTCATTCGCACGATCCATTCTAATTCATTCATACGGTTCATTCTAATTCATTCGTATGATCCATTCTATTTCATTCGAATTTATTCGCACAATCCATTCTAATTCATTCATACGATTTATTCTAATTCATTCGCACGATCCATTCTAATTCATTCATACGATTCATTCTAATTCATTCGTACGATCCATTCTAATTCATTCGCACAATTCATTCTAATTCATTCGTATGATCCATTCTAATTCATTCGCACGAATGTATCCATTCTAATTCATTCGTACGAAAAATTCATTCATACGATCCATTCTAATTCATACGTACGGTCCATTCTAATTCAGTCATACGATCCAATCTAATTCATTCATATGATCCATTCTAATTCATTCGCATGAATGTATCCATTCTAATTCATTCGTACGATCCATTCTAATTCATTCGCACAATCTATTCTAATTCATTCGTACGATCCATTCTAATTCATTCGCACGATCCATTCTAATTCATTTGCACGATCCATTCTAATTCATTCATACAATCCATTCTAATTCTTTTGCACGAATGTATCCATTCTAATTTATTTGTACGATCCATTCTAATTCCTTCGTACGAACCATTCTAATTCATTCGCACGAATGTATCCATTCTAATTCCTTCGTACGATCCATTCTAATTCATTCGAACGAATGTATCCATTCTAATTCATTCGTATGATCCATTCTACTTCATTCGCACAATCAATTCTAATTCATTCGTACGATCCATTCTAATTCATTCGTACGATCCATTCTAATTCATTCGCACGATCCATTCTAATTCATTCATACAATCCATTCTAATTCTTTCGCACAAATGTATCCATTCTAATTCATTCGTACAATCCACCCTAATTCCTTCGTATGATCTATTCTAATTCATTCGCACGAATGTATCCAATCTAATTCATTCGTACGAAAAATTCATTCATAAGATCCATTCTAATTCATTCATACGATCCATTCTAATTCATACGTACGATCCATTCTAATTCATTCATACGATCCAATCTAATTCATTCATACGATCCTTTCTAATTCATTCGCACAAATGTATCCATTCTAATTCATTTGTACGATCCATTCTAATTCATTCGCACAATTTATTATAATTCATTCGTACGATCCATTCTAATTCATTCGTACGATCCGTTCTAATTCATTCGTACGATACATTCTAATCCATTCTAATTTATTCGTACGATCCACCCTAATTCCTTCGTATGATCCATTCTAATACATTCGTACGATCCATTCTAATTGATTCATTCATACGATCCAATTCATACGTGCGAATGAATTAGAATGGATCGTATGAATGAATTCGAATGGATCGTACGAAGGAATTAGAGAGGATCGTACGAATGAATTAGAATGGATACATTCATGCAAAAGAATTGGAATGGATTGTATGAATGAATTAGAATGGATCGTATGAATGAACTAGAATGGATCGTGCGAATGAATTAGAATGGATCGTACAAATGATCTAGAATGGAATGTATAAATGAATTAGAATGGATCATACGAATGAATTAGAATGGATCATACAAATGAATTAGAATGGATACATTCGTGCGAATGAATTAGAATGGATCATACGAATGAGTAAGAATGGATCGTACGAATGAATTAGAATGGATCGTATGAATGAATTAGATTGGATCGGAATGGATCGTACGAATGAATTAGAATGGATACATTCATGCGAATGAATTAGCATGGATCGTATGAATGAATTAGATTGGATCGTATGAATGAATTAGAATGGATCGTACGTATGAATTAGAATGGATTCATTCATGGGAATGAATTAGAATGGATCGTACGTAGAATGGATCGTGCGAATGAATTAAAACGGATCGTACGAATGAATTAGAATGGATCGTATGAATGAATTCGAATCGTATGAATGAATTAGAATGGATCGTGCGAATGAATTAGAATGGATCGTACGAATGCATAAGAATAGATTGTGCGAATAAATTAGAATGGATCGTACGAATGAATTAGAATGGATACATTCATGCGAATGAATTAGAATGGATCGTATGAATAAATTAGAATGGATCGCATGAAAGAATTAGAATGGATCGTACGATTGAATTAGAATGGATCGTATGAATGAATTAGAATGGATCATACGAAGGAAATAGGGTGGATCGTACGAATGAATTAGAATGGATACATTCGTGCGAAAGAATTAGAATGGATCGTACGAATGATTTAGATTGGATTGTACGAATGTATCCATTCTAATTCCTTCCTTTGTGCGATCCATTCTAATTCATTCGTACGATCCATTCTTACTTATTTGTACGATCCTTTCTAATTCATACGTACGATCTATTCTAATTCTCGTACGATACATTCGTGTGAATGAATTAGAATGGATTACACAAAGGAATTAGGGTGGTTCGTACGAATGAATTAGAATGGATACATTCGTGCGAAAGAATTAGAATGGATTGTATGAATGAATTAGAATGGATCGTATGAATGAATTAGAATGGATCGTGCGAATGAATTAGAATGGATCATATGAATGAATTAGAATGGATCGTATGAATGAATTAGAATGGATCATGCAAATGAATTAGAGTGGATTGTACGAATGAATTAGAATGGATACATTCGTGCGAATGAATTAGAATGGATCGTACGAATGAATTAGAATGGATCGTGTGAATGAATTAGAATGGATCGTACAAATGAATTAGAATGGATACATTCGTTCGAATGAATTAGAATGGATCGTATGAATGAGTAAGAATGGATCGTACGAATGAAATAGAATGGATCGTACGAATGAATTAGAATTGATCGTGCTAATGAATTAGATTGGATCGTACGAATGAATTAGAATAGATTGTGCGAATGAATTAGAATGGATCATACGAATGAATTAGAATGGATCATATGAATGAATTAGAATGGATGATGCGAATGAATTAGAATGGATCGTACGAATGAATTAGAATGGATACATTCGTGCGAATGAATTAGAATGGAACGTACGAATGAGTAAGAATGGAACGTACGAATGAATTAGAATGGATCGTACGAATGAAATGGAATGCATACATTCGTGCAAAAGAATTAGAATGGATTGTACGAATGAGTTAGAATGGATCCATCCTAATTCATTCGCATAATCCATTCTAATTCATTCGCACGTATGTATCCATTCTAATTCATTCGTACCATCCATTCTAATTCATTCATACAATCCATTCTAATTTATTCGTACGATCCATTCTAATTCATTTGCATGATCCATTCTAATTCATTCGCACGAATGTATCCATTATAATTCATTCGTACGATCCATTCTAATTCATTCGCACGATCAAATCTAATTCATTCGCACGATCCATTCTAATTCATTCGTACGATCCATTCTATTTCATTCGTACGATCCATTCTTACTCATTCGTACGGATCATACGAATGAGTAAGAATGGATCGTACGAATGAAATAAAATGGATCGTACGAATGAATTAGAATGGATACATTCATGCGAATGAATTAGAATGGATCGTATGAATGAATTAGAATGGATCATGCGAATGAATTAGAATGGATCGTACGAATGAATTAGAATGGATCGTACGAATGAATTAGAATGGATCGTGCGAATGAATTAGAATGGATCGTACGAATGAATTAGAATGGATACATTCGTGCGAATGAATTTGAATGGATCGTACGAATAAGTAAGAATGGATCGTACGAATGAATTAGAATGGATCGTATGAATGAATTAGAATGGATCGTGCTAATGAATTAGAATGGATAGTACGAATGAATTAGAATAGATTGTGCGAATGAATTAGAATAGATCGTACGAATTAATTAGAATGGATACATTCGTGAGAAAGAATTAGAATGGTTCGTACGAATGGATCGTACGAAGGAATTAGAATGAATTAGAATGGATACATTCGTGCGGATGAATTAGAATGGATCGTATGAATGAATTAGAATGGATCGTGCAAATGAATTAGAATGGATACATTCGTGCGAATGAATTAGAATGGATCATATGAATAAATTAGATTGGATCGTATGAATGAATTAGAATGGATCGTACGAATGAATTAGAATGGATCCATTCTAATTCCTTCGTACGATCTATTCTAATTTATTCCCATGAATGTATCCATTCTAATTCATATGTACGATCCATTCTAATTCATTCATAACGTACGATCCATTCTAATTCCTTCGTACGATCCATTCTATTTCATTCGTATGATTCATTCTAATTCCTTCGTACGATTCAATCTAATTCATTCCCATGAATGTATCCA
Source organism: Chamaelirium japonicum (assembly GCA_947650365.1). Classification (NCBI taxonomy): domain Eukaryota; kingdom Viridiplantae; phylum Streptophyta; class Magnoliopsida; order Liliales; family Melanthiaceae; genus Chamaelirium; species Chamaelirium japonicum. The sequence continues at coordinate 491,709 of CANTAL010000082.1, read as the reverse complement.
TTCTAATTCATACATACGATCCATTCAAATTCATTCATACGATCCAATCTAATTCATTCATACGATCCATTCTAATTCATTCGCATGAATGTATCCATTCTAATTCATTCGTACGGTCCATTCTAATTCATTTACACAATCTATTCTAATTCATTCGTGCGATCCATTCTAACACATTCTAATTCATTCGCACGATTGTATGAATAAATTAGAATGGATCGTACGAATGAATTAGAGTAGATTGTGCAAATGAATTAGAATGGATCGTACGAACGAATAAGAATGAAGGAATTCGAATGGTTCGTACGAATGAATTAGAATAGATTGTGCGAATGAATTAGAATGGATCGTACGAATGAATGGATCGTACGAATGAATTAGAATGGATACATTCGTGCGAATGAATTAGAATGGATCGTACGAATGAGTAAAATGGATCATACGAATGAAATAGAATGGATCATACGAATGAATTAGAATGGATCGTGCTAATGAATTAGAATGGATCGTACGAATGAATGAGAATAGATTGTGCGAATGAATTAGAATGGATCATGCAAATGAATTAGAATGGATCGTATGAAGGAATTAGAATGGATCGTATGAATGAATTAGAATGGATACATTCATTTGAATGAATTAGAATGGATGGTATGAATGAATTAGAATGGATCGTATGAATGAATTCGAATGGATCGTACGAATTAATTAGAATGGATACATTCGTGCGAATGAATTAGAATGGATCGTACGAATGAATTAGAATGGATCGTGCAAACGAATTAGAATAGATCCATTCTAATTAATAGAATTCATACGTACGATCCATTCTAATTCATTCGTTCATGCATATGATCCGTTCTAATTCATTCGCATGATCCAATCTAATTCATTCGCACGATCCATTCTAATTCATTTGTATTATCCATTCTATTTCATTCGTACGATCCATTCTAATTCATTTGCACAATCCATTCTAATTCATTCATACATTCCATTCTAATTCTTTTGCCCGAATGTATCCATTCTAATTCCTACGTACGATCCATTCTAATTCCTTCGTATGATCCATTCTAATTCATTCGCATGAATGTATCCATTCTAATTCATTCGTACGATCCATTCGAATTCATTCATACGATCCATTCTAATTCATTCATACGATCTATTCTAATTCATTGGCATGAATGTATCCATTCTAATTTATTCGTACGATCCATTCTAATTCCTTCGTACGATCCATTCTAATTCATTCGTACGATCCATTCTAATTCCTTCGTACAATACATTCTAATTCCTTCGTATGATCCATTCTAATTCATTCGCACGAATGTATCTATTCTAATTCATTCGTATGATCTATTCGAATTCATTCATACGATCCATTCTAATTCATTTATACGATCCATTCTAATTTATTCGCACGAATGTATCCATTCTAATTCATTCGTACGATCCATTCTAATTCCTTTGTACGATCCATTCTAATTCCTTCGTACGATCCTTTCTAATTCATTTGCATGATCCGTTCTAATTCATTCATACAATCCATTCTAATTCTTTTGGACGAATGTATCCATTCTAATTCATTCGTATGATCTATTATAATTCCTTCGTACGATCCATTCTAATTCATTCCCAGGAATGTATCCATTCTAATTCATACGTATGATCCATTCTAATTCATTCATACGATCCAATCTAATTCATTCATACGATCCATTCTAATTCATTCGCATGAATGTATCTATTCTAATTCATTCGTACGATCCATTCTAATTCATTCGCACAATCTATTCTAATTCATTCGTACGATCCATTCTAATTCATTATCACGATCCATTCTAATTCATTCGTACGATCCATTCTATTTCATTCGTGCGATCCAATCTTTCTCATTCGTACGATCCATTATAATTCATACGCACAATCTATTCTAATTCATTCATACGATCCATTCTAATTCCTTCATTCTTATTCATTCGTACGATCCATTCTAATTCATTCGCACAATCTATTCTAATTCATTCGTACGATCCATTCTAATTCAATCATACAATCGTGCAAATGAATTAGAATGTATTAGAATGGATCGTACGAATGAATTAGAATAGATTGTGCGAATGAATTAGAATGGATCATACGAATGAATTAGAATGGATACATTCGTGCGAATGAATTAGAATGAATCGTATAAATGAATTAGATTGGATCGTATGATTGAATTAGAATGGATCGTACTTATGAATTAGAATGGATACATTCATGGGAATGAATTAGAATGGATCGTACGAAGGAATTAGAATGGATCATTCGAATGAAATAGAATGGATCGTACGAAGGAATTAGAATGGATCGTACGTTATGAATGAATTAGAATGGATCGTACGTATAACTTAGAATGGAAACATTCATGGGAATGAATTAGAATGGATCGTACGAAGGAATTAGAATGGATCCATTCTAATTCATTCTAATTCATTCGTACGATCCATTCTAATTCATTCAAACGATCCATTCTAATTCATTTATACGATCCAATCTAATTTATTCATACGATCCATTCTAATTCATTCGCACGAATGTATCCATTCTAATTCATTAGCACGATCCATTCTAATTCATTCATATGATCCATTCTAATTCATTCGCACGAATGTATCCATTCTAATTCATTCTAATTCCTTAGTACGATCCATTCGTACGATCCATTCTAATTCCTTCGCAAGAATGTATCCATTTTTATTCATTCGTACGATCCATTATAATTCATTTGCACAATCTATTCTAATTCATTCGTACGATCTATTCTAATTCATTAGCACGATCCATTCGTTATCATTCGTACGATCCATTCTATTTCATTCGTATGATCCATTCTTACTCATTCGTATGATCCATTCTAATTCATTCGCACGAATGTATCCATTCTAATTCATTCGTACGATCCATTCTAATTCATTCGCATGATCCATTCTAATTCATTCATACGATCCATTCTAATTCATTCGTACGATCCATTCTAATTCATTCGCACGATCCATTCTAATTCATTCATACGATCCATTCTAATTCTTTCGGATGAATGTATCCATTCTAATTCATTCGTACGATCCACCCTAATTCCTTCTTATGATCCATTCTAATTCATTCGCACAAATGTATCCATTCTAATTCATTCGTACGATCCATTCGAATTCATTCATACGATCCATTCTAATTCATTCATACGATCCATTCTAATTCATTCATACGATACATTCTAATTAATTCGCCCAAATGAAATAGAATGGATCGTACGAATGAAATAGAATGAATCGTACGAATGAATTAGAACGGATTGTGCGAATGAATTAGATTGGATCGAGCGAATGAATTAGAATGGATCGTACGAATGAATTAGAATGGATACATTCGAGCGAATGAATTAGAATGGATACATTCGTGCGAATGAATTAGAATGGATCGTGCAAATGAATTAGAATGGATCGTACGAATAAATTAGAATGGATCGTATGAATGAATTAGAATGGATCATACGAATGAATTAGAATGGATACATACGTGCGAATGAATTAGAATGGATCGTGCGAATGAATTAGAATGGATCCATTCTAACTCATTCGTACAATCCATTCTAATTCTTTTGCACGAATATATCCATTCTAATTAATTCGTACGATCCTTTCTAATTCATTCGTACGATCCATTCTTACTCATTCGTACGATCCATTCTAATTGATTCGCACGAATGTATTGATTCTAATTCATTCGTACGATCCATTCTAATTCATTCACAAGATCTATTCTAATTCATTCATACGATCCATTCTAATTTATTCGTACGATCCATTCTAATTCATTCGCACAATCTATTCTAATTCATTCGTACGATCCAATCTAATTCATTATCACGATCCATTCTAATTCATTCATACGATCCATTCTAATTCATTCGTACGATCCATGCTTACTCATTCGTACGATTCATTCTAATTCATTCGCACGAATGTATCCATTCTAATTCATTCGTACGATCCATTCTAATACATTCGCACGATCCATTCTAATTCATTCATACGATCCATTCTAATTCATTCATACAATCTATTCAAATTAATTTGTACGATCCATTTTAATTCCTTTGTACGATCCATTCTAATTCATTCGTACAATTCATTCTAATTCATTTGTACGATCCATTCTAATTCATTCGCACGATCCATTCTAATTCATTCGTACGATCCATTGTAATTCATTCGTACGATCCAGTCTTACTCATTCGTACGATCCATTCGTACGATCCATTCTAATTCATTCGCACGAATGTATCCATTCTTACTCATTCGTATGATCCATTCTAACTCATTCGCTTGAATGTATCAATTCTAATTCATTCGTATGATCCATTCTAATTCATTCGCATGATCCATTCTAATTCATTCATACGATCAATTCTAATTCATTCGTACGATCCATTCTAATTCATTCGCACGATCCATTCTAATTCATTCATACGATCCATTCTAATTCATTCATACAATCCATTCTAATTCTTCCGCACGAATGTATCCATTCTAATTCATTCGTACGATCCACCCTAATTCCTTCGTATGATCTATTCTAATTCATTCGCACGAATGTATCCATTCTAATTCATTCGTACGATCCATTCTAATTCATTCATACGATCCATTCTAATTCATTCATACGATACATTCTAATTCATTCGCACAAATGAAATAGAATGGATCATATGAATGAAATAGAATGGATCGTACGAATGAATTAGAATGGATCGTGCGAATGAATTAGATTGGATCGTGCGAATGAATTAGAATGGATCGTACGAATGAATTAGAATGGATAGATTCGTGCGAATGAATTAGAATGGATCGTGCAAATGAAGTAGAATGGATCGTACGAATATATTAGAATGGATCGTATGAATGAATTAGAATGGATCGTACGAATGAATTAGAATGGTTATATACGTGCGAATGAATTAGAATGGATCGTGATAATGAATTAGAATGGATAGTACGAATGAATTAGAATAGATTGTGCGAATGAATTTGAATGGATCATACGAATGAATTAGAATGGATACATTCGTGAGAAGGAATTTGAATGGTTCGTACGAATGGATCATACGAAGGAATTAGAATGAATTAAAATGGATACATTCGTGCGAATGAATTAGAATGGATCGTATGAATGAATTAGAATGGATCGTGCAAATGAATTAGAATGGATACTTTCGTGCGAATGAATTAGAATGGATCATATGAATAAATTAGATTGAATCGTATGAATGAATTAAAATGGATCGTACGAATGAATTAGAATGAATTAGAATGGATCTATTCTAATTCCTTCGTACGATCTATTCTAATTCATTCCCATGAACGTATCTATTCTAATTCATATGTACGATCCATTCTAATTCATTTATAACGTACGATCCATTCTAATTCCTTCGTACGATCCATTCTATTTCATTCGTATGATGCATTCTAATTCCTTCGTACGATCCAATCTAATTCATTCCCATGAATGTATCCATTCTAATTCATACATACGATCCATTCAAATTCATTCATACGATCCAATCTAATTCATTCATACGATCCATTCTAATTCATTCGCATGAATGTATCCATTCTAATTCATTCGTACGATCCATTCTAATTCATTCACACAATCTATTCTAATTCATTCGTGCGATCCATTCTAATACATTCTAATCCATTCGCACGATTGTATGAATGAATTAGAATGGATCGTATGAATGAATTAGAGTAGATTGTGCAAATGAGTTAGAATGGATCGTACGAACGAATAAGAATGAAGGAATTTGAATGGTTCGTACGAATGAATTAGAATAGATTGTGCGAATGAATTATAATGGATCGTACGAATGAATGGATCGTACGAATGAATTAGAATGGATATATTCGTGCGAATGAATTAGAATGTATCGTACGAATGAGTAAGAATGGATCGTACGAATGAAATATAATGGATCGTATGAATGAATTAGAATGGATCGTGCTAATGAATTAGAATGGATCGTACGAATGAATTAGAGTAGATTGTGCGAATGAATTAGAATGGAACGTGCAAATGAATTAGAATGGATCGTACGAAGGAATTAGAGTGGATCGTACGAATGAATTAGAATGGATACATTCATGCGAATGAATTAGAATGGATGGTATGAATGAATTAGAATCGATCGTATGAATGAATTCGAATGGATCGTACGAATTAATTAGAATGGATACATTCGTGCGAATGAATTAGAATGGATCGTACGAATGAATTAGAATAGATCCATTCTAATTAATAGAATTCATACGTACGATCCATTCTAATTCATTCATTCGTGCATATGATCCGTTCTAATTCATTCGCATGATCCAATCTAATTCATTCACATGATCCATTCTAATTCATTTGTATGATCCATTCTATTTCATTCGTATGATCCATTCTAATTCATTTGCACAATCCATTCTAATTCATTCATACAATCCATTCTAATTCCGTTGCACGAATGTATCCATTCTAATTCCTTCGTACGATCCATTCTAATTCCTTCGTACGATCCATTCTAATTCATTCGCACGAATGTATCCATTCTAATTCATTCATACGATCCATTCGAATTCATTCATATGATCCATTCTAATTCATTCATACGCTCCATTCTAATTCATTGGCACAAATGTATCCATTCTAATTTATTCGTACGATCCATTCTAATTCCTTCGTACGATCCATTCTAATTCATTCGTACGATCCATTCTAATTCCTTCGTACGATCCATTCTAATTCATTCGCACGAATGTATCTATTCTAATTCATTCGTACGATCCATTCGAATTCATTCATACGATCCATTCTAATTCATTTATACGATCCATTCTAATTCATTCGCACGAATGTATCCATTCTAATTCCTTCGTACGATCCATTCTAATTCCTTCATACAATCCTTTCTAATTCATTCGCATGATCCATTCTAATTCATTCATACAATCCATTCTAATTCTTTTGCACGAATGTATCCATTCTATTTCATTCGTATGATCTATTATAACTCCTTCGTACGATCCATTCTAATTTATTCCCATGAATGTATTCATTCTAATTCATACGTACGATCCATTCTAATTCATTCATACAATCCAATCTAATTCATTCATATGATCCATTCTAATTCATTCGCATGAATGTATCCATTCTAATTCATTCGCACAATCTATTCTAATTCATTCGTACGATCCATTCTAATTCATTACCACGATCCATTCTAATTCATTCGTACGATCCATTCTATTTCATTCGTACGATCCATTCTTTCTCATTCGTACGATCCATTCTAATTCATTTGCACGAAATGTATCCATTCTAATTCATTTGTACGATCCATTCATTCGTACGATCCATTATAATTCATACGTACAATCTATTCTAATTCATTCGTACGATCCATTCTAATTCCTTCATTCTTATTCATTCGTACGATCCATTCTAATTCATTCGCACAATATATTCTAATTCATTCGTACGATCCATTCTAATTCATTCATACAATCGTGCAAATGAATTAGAATGTATTAGAATGGATCGTACAAATGAATTAGAATAGATTGTGCGAATGAATTAGAATGGATAGTACGAATGAATTAGAATGGATATATTCATGCGAATGAATTAGAATGGATCGTATAAATGAATTAGATTGGATCGTATGAATGAATTAGAATGGATCGTACGTATGAATTAGAAAGGATACATTCATGGGAATGAATTATAATGGATCGTACGAAGGAATTAGAATGGATCATACGAATGAAATAAAATGGATCGTACGAAGGAATTAGAATGGATCGTACGTTATGAATGAATTAGAATGGATCATACGTATGAATTAGAATGGAAACATTCATGGGAATGAATTAGAATGGATCGTACGAAGGAATTAGAATGGATCCATTCTAATTCATTCTAATTCATTCATACGATCCATTCTAATTCATTCAAACGATCCATTCTAATTCATTCATACGATCCAATCTAATTCATTCATACGATTCATTCTAATTCATTCGCACGAATGTATCCATTCTAATTCATTAGCACGATCCATTCTAATTCATTCGTACGATCCATTCTAATTTATTCGTACGATCCATTCTAATTCATTCGTACGATCCATTCTAATTCATTAGCACGATCCATTCTAATTCATTCGTACGATCCATTCTATTTCATTCGTATGATCCAATCTAATTCATTCATATGATCCATTCTAATTCATTCGCACGAATGTATCCATTCGAATTCATTCTAATTCCTTCGTACGATCCATTCGTACGATCCATTCTAATTCCTTCGCAAGAATGTATCCATTTTAATTCATTCGTATGATCCATTCTAATTCATTTGCACAATCTATTCTAATTCATTCGTATGATCTATTCTAATTCATTAGCACGATCCATTCGTTATCATTCGTACGATCCATTCTATTTCATTTGTACGATCCATTCTTACTCATTCTTACGATCCATTCTAATTCATTCGCACGAATGTATCCATTCTAATTCATTCGTACGATCAATTCTAATTCATTCGCATGATCCATTCTAATTCATTCATACGAACCATTCTAATTCATTCGTCATTCGTACGATCAATTCTAATTCATTCGCATGATCCATTCTAATTCATTCATACGAACCATTCTAATTCATTCGTATGATCCATTCTAATTCATTCGCACGATCCATTCTAATTCATTCATACGATCCATTCTAATTCATTCATATAATCCATTCTAATTCTTTTGGACGAATGTATCCATTCTAATTCATTCGTACGATCCACCCTAATTCCTTCTGATGATCAATTCTAATTCATTCGCACAAATGTATGCATTCTAATTCATTCGTACGGTCCATTCGAATTCATTCATACGATCCATTCTAATTCATTCATACGATCCATTCTAATTCATTCATACGATACATTCTAATTAATTCGCACAAATGAAATAGAATGGATCGTACGAATGAAATAGAATGGATCGTACGAATGAATTAGAATGGATCGTGCGAATGAATTAGATTGGATCGTGCGAATGAATTAGAATGGATCGTACGAATGAATTAGAATGGATACATTCGTGCGAATGAATTAGAATGGATACATTCGTGCGAATGAATTAGAATGGATCGTGCAAATGACTTAGAATGGATCGTACGAATAAATTAGAATGGATCGTATGAATGAATTAGAATGTATTGTACGAATGAATTAGAATGGATACATACGTGCGAATGAATTTGAATGGATCCATTCTAACTCATTCGTACAATCCATTCTAATTCTTTTGCATGAATGTATCCATTCTAATTAATTCGTACGATCCATTCTAATTCATTCATGCAATCCATTCTTACTCATTCGTACGATCCATTCTAATTTATTCGCACGAATGTATCGATTCTAATTCATTCGTACGATCCATTCTAATTCATTCGCACGATCCATTCTAATTCATTCATACGATCCATTCTAATTCATTCGTACGATCCATTGTAATTCATTCGCACAATCTATTCTAATTCATTCATACGATCCAATCTAATTCATTAGCACGATTCATTCTAATTCATTCGTACGATCCATTCTAATTCATTCGTACGATCCATTCTAATTCATTCGTATGATCCATTCTTACTCATTCGTACGATCCATTCTAATTCATTCGCACGAATGTATCCATTCTAATTCATTCGTACGATCCAATCTAATTCAATCGCACGATCCATTCTAATTCATTCATACGATCCATTCTAATTCATTCATACAATCTATTCAAATTAATTCGTACGATCCATTCTAATTCCTTTGTACGATCCATTCTAATTCATTCGTACAATCCATTCTAATTCATTTGTACGATCCATTCTAATTAATTCACACGATCCATTCTAATTCATTCGTACGATCCATTCTAATTCATTCGTACGATCCAGTCTTACTCATTCGTACGATCCATTCTAATTCATTTGCACGAATATATCCATTCTTACTCATTCGTAGGATCCATTCTAATTCATTCGCTTGAATGTATCCATTCTAATTCATTCGTATGATCCATTCTAATTCATTCGCACGATCCATTCTAATATATTCATACGATCAATTCTAATTCATTCGTACGATCCATTCTAATTCATTCGCATGATCCATTCTAATTCATTCATACGATCCATTCTAATTCATTCATACAATCCATTCTAATTCTTTCGCACGAATGTATCCATTCTAATTCATTCGTACAATCCACCCTAATTCCTTCGTATGATCTATTCTAATTCATTCGCACGAATGTATCCATTCTAATTCATTCGTACCATCCATTCGAATTCATTCATACGACCCATTCGAATTCATTCATACGATCCATTCTAATTCATTCATACGATACATTCTAATTCATTCGCACAAATGAAATAGAATGGATCATTCGAATGAAATAGAATGGATCGTACGAATGAATTAGAATGGATTGTGCGAATGAATTAGATTGGATCGTGCGAATGAATTAGAATGGATCGTACGAATGAATTAGAATGGATACATTCGTGCGAATGAATTAGAATGGATCGTGCAATTGAATTAGAATGGATCGTACGAATAATTTAGAATGGATCGTATGAATGAATTAGAATGGATCATACGAATGAATTAGAATGGATACATACGTGCGAATGAATTAGAATGGATCGTGCGAATGAATTAGAATGGATCCATTCTAACTCATTCGTACAATCCATTCTAATTCTTTTGCACGAATGTATCCATTCTAACTAATTCGTATGATCCATGCTAATTCATTCGTACGATCCATTCTTACTCATTCGTACGATCCATTCTAATTCATTCGCACGAATATATCCATTCTAATTCATTCGTATGATCCATTCTAATTCATTCGCACGATCCATTCTAATTCATTCATACGATCCAGTCTAATTCATTCGTATGATCCATTCTAATTCATTCGCACAATCCATTCTAATTCATTCGTACGATCCAATCTAATTCCTTAGCACGATCCATTCTAATTCATTCATACGATCCATTCTAATTCATTCGTACGATCCATTCTAATTCATTCGCACGATCCATTCTTACTCATTCGTACGATCCATTCTAATTCATTCGCACGAATGTATCCATTCTAATTCATTCGTACGGTCCATTCTAATTCATTCGCACGATCTATTCTAATTCACTCATACGATCCATTCTAATTCATTCATACAATCTATTCTAATTAATTCCTATGATCCATTCTAATTCCTTCGTACGATCCATTCTAATTCATTCGTATGATCCATTCTAATTCATTCGCACGATCCATTCAAATTCATTCGTACGATCCATTCTAATTCATTCATACGATCCATTCTTACTCATTCGTACGATCCATTCTTACTCATTCGTACGATCCATTCTAATTCATTCACATGAATGTATCCATTCTTACTCATTCGTATGATCCATTCTAATTCATTCGCTTGAATGTATCCATTCTAATTCTTTCGTATGATCCATTCTAATTCATTCGCACGATCCATTCTAATTCATTCATTCGATCCATTCTAATTCATTCACACAATCCATTTTAATTCTTCCGCACGAATGTATCCATTCTAATTCATTCGTACGATCCACCCTAGTTACTTCGTATGATCTATTCTAATTCATTCACACGAATGTATCCATTCTAATTTATTCGTACGATCCATTCGAATTCATTCATACGATCCATTCTAATTCATTCATACGATCCATTCTAATTCATTCGCACGAATGTATCCATTCTAATTCATTCGTACGATCCATTCTAATTCATTCGCACAATCTATTCCAATTCATTCGTACGATCCATTCTAATTCATTCGCACGATCCATTCTAATTCATTCGCACAATCTATTCTAATTCATTCGTACGATCCATTCTAATTCATTCGCACGATCCATTCTAATTCATTTGCACAATCTATTCTAATTCATTCATACAATCCATTCTAATTCTTTTGCACGAATGTATCCATTCTAATTCATTCCTTTGATCTATTCTAATTCCTTCGTACGATCCATTCTATTTCATTCATACGATCCATTCTTACTCATTCGTACGATCCATTCTAATTCATTCACATGAATGTATCCATTCTTACTCATTCATATGATCTATTCTAATTCATTCGCTTGAATGTATCCATTCTAATTCATTCGTATGATCCATTCTAATTCAATCGCACGATCCATTCTAATTCATTCATAAGATCCATTCTAATTCATTCACACAATCCATTCTAATTCTTCCGCACGAATGTATCCATTCTAATTCATTCGTACGATCCACCCTAATTCTTTCGTATGATCTATTCTAATTCATTCACACGAATGTATCCATTCTAATTTATTCGTACGATCCATTCGAATTCCTTCATACGATCCATTCTAATTCATTCATACGATCCATTCTAATTCATTCACACGAATGTATCCATTCTAATTCATTCGTACGATCCATTCTAATTCATTCGCACAATCTATTCTATTTCATTCATACGATCCATTCTAATTCATTCGTACGATCCATTCTAATTCATTGGCACAACCTATTCTAATTCATTCGTACGATCCATTCTAATTCATTAGCACGATCCATTCTAATTTATTCGTACGATCCATTCTATTTCATTCGTACGATCCATTCTTACTCATTCGTACGATCCATTCTATTTCATTTGTACGATCCATTCTTACTCATTCGTACGATCCAATTTAATTCATTCATACGATCCGTTCTAATGCATTCATACGATCCATTCTAATTCATTCATACAATCCATTCTAATTCTTTCGCACGAATGTATCCATTCTAATTCATTCGTACGATCCACCCTAATTCCTTCGTATGATCCATTCTAATTCATTCGCACGAATGTATCCATTCTAATTCATTCGTACGATCCATTCGAATTCATTTATACGATCCATTCTAATTCCTAATACATTCTAATTCATTCATACGATCCATTCGAATTCATTCGTATGATGCATTCTAATTCATTCGTACGATCCATTTTATTTCATTCGTACGATCCATTCTTACTCATTCGTACGATCCATGCTAATTCATTCGCACGAATATATCCATTCTAATTCATTCGTACGATCCATTCTAATTCATTCGCACGATCCATTCTAATTCATTCATACGATCCATTCTAATTCATTCGTACGATCCATTCTTACTCATTCGTACGATCCATTCTAATTCATTCGCACGTATGTATCCATTCTAATCCATTCGTACGATCCATTCGAATTCATTGATACGATCCATTCTAATTCATTCATACGATCCATTCTAATTCATTCGCACGAATTTATCTATTCTAATTCATTCGTACGATCCATTCTAATTCATTCGCACAATCTATTCTATTTCATTCATACGGACTATTCTAATTCATTCGCACGATCCATTCTAATTCATTTGTACGATCCATTCTAATTCATTCATACAATCCATTCTAATTCTTTTGCATGAATGTATCCATTCTAATTCATTCGTACGATCCATTCTAATTCCATCGTTCGATCCATTCTAATTCATTCCCAAGAATGTATCCATTCTAATTCATACGTACGGTCCATTCTAATTCTTTCATACGATCCAATCTAATTCATTCATACGATTCATTCTAATTCATTCGCACGATCCATTCTAATTCCTTCGTACGAATGAATTAGAATAGATCGTATGAATCAATTAGAATGGATCGTGCGAATGAATTAGAATGGATCATGCAAATGAATTATAATGAATTCTCACGAATGAGTAAGAATGGATTGTACGAATGAAATAAAATGATCGTATGAATGAATTAGAATGGATCATGCGAATGAATTAGAATGGATCGTACGAATGAGTAAGAATGGATCGTACGAATGAAATAGAATGGATCATACGAATGAATTAGAATGGATCCATTCGTGTGAAAGAATTAGAATGGATGGTATGAATGAAATAGAATGGATCGTATGAATGAATTAGAATGGATCGTGTGAATGAATTAGAATGGATCATGCAAATGAATTATAATGAATTCTCACGAATGAGTAAGAATGGATCGTACGAATGAAATAAAATGATCGTATGAATGAATTAGAATGGATCGTGCGAATGAATTAGAATGGATCGTACGAATGAGTAAGAATGGATCGTACGAATGAAATAGAATGGATCATACGAATGAATTAGAATGGATCCATTCGTGTGAAAGAATTAGAATGGATGGTATGAATGAATTAGAATGGATCGTATGAATGAATTAGAATGGATCGTGTGAATGAATTAGAATGGATCGTACGAATGAATTAGAATGGATCGTACAAATGAATTAGAATAGCTCGTACGAATGAATTAGAATAGATCGTGCGAATGAATTAGGGTGGATCGTACAAATGAATAAGAATAGATCGTGCGAATGAATTAGAATGGATCGTACGAATGACTTAGAATGGATCGTGCGAAAGAATTAGAATGGATTGTATGAAGGAATTAGAATGGATCGTATGAAGGAATTAGAATGGATCGTGCGAATGAATTAGAATGGATCGTACGAATGAATTAGAATGGATACATTCGTGCGAATGATTTAGAATGGATCGTACGAATGAGTAAGAATGGATCATACAAATGAAATAGAATGGATACATTCTTGCGAATGAATTAGAATGGATCGTGCTAATTCATTCATACGATCCATTCTAATTCATTCGCACGATCCATTCTAATTCATTCGTATTATCCATTCTAATTCATTCATACAATCCATTCTAATTCTTTCGCATGAATGTATCCATTCTAATTCATTCATATGATCCATTCTAATTCATTCGCACGATCCATTCTAATTCATTCATACGATCCATTCTAATTCATTCGTACAATCCATTCTAATTCATTCGTACGATCCATTTTAATTCATATGTACGATCCATTCGAATTTATTCATACGATCCATTCTAATTCATTCATACGATCCATTCTAATTCATTCGCACGAATGTATCCATTCTAATTCATTCGTACGATCCATTCTAATTCATTCACATGATCCAATCTAATTCATTCGCACGATCCATTCTAATTCATTCGTACAATCCATTGTATTTCACTCGTACGATCCATTCTTACTCATTTGTACGATCCATTCTAATTCATTCGCACGAATGTATCCATTCTAATTCATTCGTACGATCCATTCTAATTCATTCGCACGATCAATTCTAATTTATTTGCACGATCTATTCTAATTCATTCGTACGATCCATTGTATTTCACTCGTACGATCCATTCTTACTCATTTGTACGATCCATTCTAATTCATTCGCACGAATGTATCCATTCTAATTCATTCGTACGATCCATTCTAATTCATTCACATGATCCAATCTAATTCATTCGCACGATCCATTCTAATTCATTCGTACGATCCATTGTATTTCACTCGTACGATCCATTCTTACTCATTTGTACGATCCATTCTAATTCATTCGCACGAATGTATCCATTCTAATTCATTCGTACAAACCATTCTAATTCATTCGTACGATCCATTTTAATTCATATGTACGATCCATTCGAATTTATTCATACGATCCATTCTAATTCATTCATATGATCCATTCTAATTCATTCGCACGAATGTATCCATTCTAATTCATTCGTACGATCTATTCTAATTCATTCGCACGATCCATTCTAATTCATTCATACGATCCATTCTAATTCATTCGTACGATCCATTCTAATTCGTTCGCATGATCCATTCTATTTCATTCATACGATCCATTCTAATTCATTCATACAATCCATTCTAATTCATTCGCACGAATGTATCCATTCTAATTCATTCGTACGATCCATTCTAATTCATTCGCACAATCCATTCTAATTCATTCATACGATCTATTCTAATTCATTCGTACGATCCATTGTAATTCATTCGCACAATCCATACTAATTCATTCGTACGATCCATTCTAATTCATTAGTACAATCCATTCTAATTCATTCGTACGGTCTATTCTATTTTATTCATAAGATCCAGTCTTACTCATTCGTACGATCCATTCTAATTTCATTTGCACGAATGTATCCATTCTAATTCATTCGTACGATCCATTCTAATTCATTCGCACGATCCATTCTAATTCATTCATACGATCCATTCTAATTTGTTCGTACGATCGATTTTAATTCATTCGTACAATCTATTCAAATTCATTAGCACGATCCATTCTAATTCATTCGTACGATCCATTCTATTTTATTCGTACGATCCATTCTTACTCATTTGTACGATCCATTCTAATTCATTCGCACGAATGTATCCATTGTAATTCATTCGTACGATCCATTCTAATTCAATCGTACGATCCATTCTAATTCATTCATACGATCCATTCAAATTCATTTGCACGATCCATTCTAATTCATTCATACGATCCATTCTAATTCATTCATACAATCCATTCTAATTCTTTCGCATAAATGTATCCACTCTAATTCATTCGTACGATCCACCCAAATTCCTTCGTATGATCCAATATAAATTCATTCGCACGAATGTATCCATTCTAATTCATTCGTACGATCCATTCGAATTCATTCATATGATTAATTCTAATTCATTCGCACGAATGTATCCATTCTAATTCATTCGTACGATCTATTCTAATTCATTCGCACAATCTATTCTAATCCATTTGTACAATCCATTCTAATTCATTCGCGCGATCCATTCTAATTCATTTGCATGATCCATTCTAATTCATTCATACAATCCATTCTAATTCTTTTGCACGAATGTATCCATTCTAATTCCTTCGTACGATCCATTCTAATTCCTTCGTACGATCCATTCTAATTCATTCCCATGAATGTATCCATTCTAATTCATAGGTACGATCCATTCTAATTCATTCATACGTTCCAATCTAATTCATTCATACTATCCATTCTAATTCATTCGCACAAATGTATCCATTCTAATTCATTCGTACGATCCATTCTAATTCATTCACAAAATCCATTCTAATTCCTTCGTACGAATGAATTAGAATGGATCGTATGATTGAATTAGAATGGATCGTGCGAATGAATTAGAATGAATTCACATGAATGAGTAAGAATGGATCGTATGAATGAAATAGAATGGATCATATGAATGAATTAGAATGGATCGTCCAAATGAATTAGAATGGATCGTACGAATGAGTAAGAATGGATCGTACGAATGAATTAGAATGGATCCATTTGTGCGAAAGAATTAGAATGGATTGTATGAATGAATTAGAATGGATCGTATGAATGAATTAGAATGGATCGTGCAAATGAATTAGAATGGATCGTACGAATGAATTAGAATGGATCGTACGAATAAATTAGAATAGATCGTGCGAATGAATTAAAGTGGATCGTACGAATGAATAAGAATAGATCGTGCGAATGAATTAGAATGAATCGTACGAATGACTTAGAATGGATCGTGCGAAAGAGAATGGATCGTACTAAGGAATTAGAATGGATCGTACGAAGGAATTAGAATGGATACATTCGTGCGAAATAGAATGGATCGTACAAAATAGAATGGATCGTACAAAGGAATTAGAATGGATCGTGCAAAATAGAATGGATCGTACGAATGACTTAGAATGGATCGTGCGAAATAGAATGGATCGTACAAAGGAATTAGAATGAATCGAACGAAGGAATTAGAATGGATCGTACGAATGAATTAGAATGGATACATTCGTGCAAAAGAATTAGAATGGATCGTTTGAATGAATTAGAATGGATCGTGCGAATGAATTAGAATGGATAGTACGAAAGAATTAGAATGGATACATTCGTGCGAATGAATTTGAATGGATCGTAGAATGAGTAAGAATGGACCGTACGAATGAAATAGAATGGATACATTCGTGTGAATGAATTAAAATGGAACATGCTAATTCATTCATACGATCCAATCTAATTCAATCGTACGATCCATTCTAATTCATTCGCACAATTTATTCTAATTCATTCGTACGATCCATTCTAATTCATTCGTACGATCCATTCTATTTCATTCGTACGATCCATTCTAATTCATTCGTACCATCCATTCTAATTCATTCGTACGATCCATTCTAATTTATTCATACGATCCATTCTAATTCATTCGTACGATCTATTCAAATTCTTTCGCACGATCAATTCTAATTCATTCATACGATCCATTCTAATTCATTCATACAATCCATTCTAATTCTTTCGCACGAATGTATCCATTCTAATTCATTCGTACGATCCACCCTAATTCCTTCGTATGATCCATTCTAATTCATTCGCATGAATGTATCCATTCTAATTCATTCGTACGATCCATTCGAATTCATTCATACTATCCATTCTAATTCATTCATACGATCCATTTTAATTCATTCGCACGAATGTATCCATTCTAATTCATTCGTACGATCCATTCTAATTCATTCGCACAATCTATTCTAATTCATTCGTACGATCCATTCTCTAATTCATTCGCACGATCCATTCTAATTCATTTGCACGATCCATTCTAATTCATTCATACAATCCATTCTAATTCTTTTGCACGAATGTATCCATTCTAATTCCTTCGTACGATCCATTCTAATTCCTTCGTACGATCCATTCTATTTCATTCGTATGATCCATTCTAATTCTTTTGCACGAATGTATCCATTCTAATTCCTTCGTACGATCCATTCTAATTCCTTCATACGTTCCATTCTATTTCATTCGTATGATCCATTCTAATTCCTTCGTACGATTGATTCAAATTCATTCCCAATAATGTATCCATTCTAATTCATAGGTACGATCCATTCTAATTCATTCATACAATCCAATCTAATTCATTCATACGATCCATTCTAATTCATTCGCACGAATGTATCTAGTCTAATTCATTCGTACGATCCATTCTAATTCATTCACACAATCTATTATAATTCATACCTACGATCCATTCCAATTCATTAGCACGATCCATTCTAATTCATTCGTACGATCCATTCTATTTCATTCGTACGATCCATTCTTACTCATTCGTACGATCCATTCTATTTCATTTGTATGATCGATTCTTACTCATTCCTACGATCCATTCTAATTCATTCATACGATCCATTCTAATACATTCATACGATACATTCTAATTCATTCATACGATCCATTCTAATTCATTCATACAATCCATTCTAATTCTTTCGCACGAACGTATCCACTCTAATGCATTCGTAAAATCCACCCTAATTCCTTCGTATGATCCATTCTAATTCATTCGCACGAATGTACCCATTCTAATTCATTCGTACGATCCATTCGAATTCATTCATACGATCCATTCTAATTCCTAATACATTCGAATTCATTCGTATGATCCATTCGAATTCATTCGTACGATACATTCTAATTCAATCGTACGATCCATTCTATTTCATTCGTACGATCCATTCTTACTCATTCGTACGATCCATTCTAATTCATTCGCACGAATGTATCCATTCTAATTCATTCGTACGATCCATTCTAATTCATTCGCATGATCCATTCTAATTCATTCATACGATCCATTCTAATTCATTCGTATGATCCATTCTTACTCATTCGTACGATCCATTCTAATTCATTCGCAAGAATGTATCCATTCTAATTCATTCATATGATCTATTCGAATTCATTCATACGATCCATTCGAATTCATTCATACGATCCATTCTAATTCATTCGCACGATCCATTCTAATTCATTTGTACGATCCATTCTAATTCATTCATACAATCCATTCTAATTCATTTGCACGAATGTATCCATTCTAATTTATTCGTACGATCCATTCTAATTCCTTCGTACGATCCATTCTAATTCCTTCGTACGATCCATTCTAATTCCTTCGTACGATCCATTCTAATTCATTCCCACGAATGTATCCATTCAAATTCATACGTACGATCCATTCGAAATCATTCATACGATCCAATCTAATTCATTCATACGATCCATTCTAATTCATTCGCACGAATGTATCGATTCTAATGCATTCGTACGATCCATTCTTATTTATTCGCACAATCCATTCTAATTCCTTCGTACGAATGAATTAGAATGGATCATATGAATGAATTAGAATGGATCGTGCAAATGAATTAGAATGGATCGTGCGAATAAATTAGAATGAATTCGCACGAATGAGTAAGAATGGATCGTACGAATGAAATAGAATGGAACATATGAATGAATTAGAATGGATCGTGCGAATTAATTAGAATGGATCGTACGAATGAGTAAGAATGGATCGTACGAATGAAATATAATTGATCGTACGAATGAATTAGAATGGATCCATTTGTGCGAAAGAATTAGAATGGATTGTATGAATGAATTAGAATGGATCGTATGAATGAATTAGAATGGATCGTGTGAATGAATTAGAAAGGATCGTATGAATGAATTAGAATGGATCGTATGAATGAATTAGAATAGCTCGTATGAATGAATTAGAATAGATCGTGCGAATGAATTAGAGTGGATCGTACGAATGAATAAGAATAGATCGTGCGAATGAGTTAGAATGGACCGTATGAATGACTTAGAATGGATCATGCGAAAGAGAATGGATCGTACGAAGGAATTAGAATGGATCGTACGAAGGAATTAGAATCGATGTGTTCGTGCAATAAAGAATGGATCGTACGAAATAGAATGGATCGTACAAAGGAATTAGAATGGATCGTGTGAAATAGAATGGATCGTACGAATGACTTAGAATGGATCGTGCGAAATAGAATGGATCGTACAAAGGAATTAGAATGGATCGTACGAAGGAATTAGAATGGATCGTACGAATGAATTAGAATGGATACATTTGTGCAAAAGAATTAGAATGGATCGTTTGAATGAATTAGAGTGAATTGTGCGAATGAATTAGAATGGATCGAACGAATGAATTAGAATGGATACATTCGTGCGAATAAATTAGAATGGATAGTACGAATGAGTAAGAATGGATCGTACGAATGAAATAGAACGGATACATTCGTGCGAATGAATTAGAATGGATCGTGCTAATTAATTCATACGATCCATTCTTATTCATTCGTACGATCCATTCTAATTCATTCGCACAATCTATTCTAATTCATTCGTATGATCCATTCTAATTTATCCGCACGATCTATTCTAATTCATTTGCCCTTTCCATTCTAATTTATTCATACAATCCATTCAAATTCTTTCGCACGAATGTATCCATTAAAATTCATTCGTACGATCCACCCTAATTCCTTCGTATGATCCATTCTAATTCATTCGTACGATCCATTCTAATTCATTAGCACGATCCATTCTAATTCATTCATACGATCCATTCTAATTCATTCGTACAATCCATTCTATTTCATTCGTACGATCCATTCTAATTCATTCGCACAATCTATTCTAATTCATTCGCACGATCCATTCTAATTCATTCGTACGATCCATTCTAATTCATTCGTACGATCCATTCTAATTCATTCGCACGATCCATTCTAATTTATTCATACAATCCATTCTAATTCATTCCCACGAATGTATCCATTCTAATTCATTCATACGATCCACCCTAATTCCTTCGTATGATCCATTCTAATTCATTCGCACGAATATATCCATTCTAATTCATTTGTATGATCCATTCGAATTCATTCATACAATCGATTCTAATTCATTCATAAGATCTATTCTAATTCATTCATACGATACATTCTAATTCATTCGCACAAATGAAATAGAATGGATCATACGAATGTATCCATTCTAATTCATTCGTACGGCCTATTCGAATTTATTCCTACGATCCATTCTAATTCATTCATACGATACATTCTAATTCCTTCGTATGATCCATTCTAATTCATTCGCACGAATGTGTCCATTCTAATCCATTCACACGAACCATTCTAATTCATTCGCACGATCCATTATAATTCATTCGTACGATCCATTCTTATTCATTCATACAATCCATTCTAATTCTTTCGCACGAATGTATCCATTCTAATTCATTCGTACGATCCACCCTAATTCCTTCGTATGATCCATTCTAATTCATTCGCACGATCCATTCTAATTCATTCATACGATCCATTCTAATTTATTTGCACGATCCATTCTAATTCATTCGTACGATCCATTCTAATTCATTCCCACAATCTATTCTAATTCATTCGTATGATCCATTCTAATTCATTCGCACGATCTATTCTAATTCATTTGCCCTTTCCATTCTAATTCATTCATACAATCCATTCAAATTCTTTCGCACGAATGTATCCATTCAAATTCATTCGTACGATCCACCCTAATTCCTTCGTATGATCCATTCTAATTCATTCGTACGATCCATTCTAATTCATTAGCACGATCCATTCTAATTCATTCATACGATCCATTCTAATTCATTCGTACAATCCATTCTATTTCATTCGTACGATCCATTCTAATTCATTCGCACAACCTATTCTAATTCATTCGCACGATCCATTATAATTCATTCGTACGATCCATTCTAATTCATTCGTACGATCCATTCTAATTCATTCGCACGATCCATTCTAATTTATTCATACAATCCATTCTAATTCATTCGCACGAATGTATCCATTCTAATTCATTCATACGATCCACCCTAATTCCTTCGTATGATCCATTCTAATTCATTCGCACGAATATATCCATTCTAATTCATTTGTATGATCCATTCGAATTCATTCATACAATCGATTCTAATTCATTCATACGATCTATTCTAATTCATTCATACGATACATTCTAATTCATTCGCACAAATGAAATAGAATGGATCATACGAATGTATCCATTCTAATTCATTCGTACGACATATTCGAATTCATTCATACGATCCATTCTAATTCATTCATACGATACATTCTAATTCCTTCCTATGATCCATTCTAATTCTTTCGCACGAATGTATCCATTCTAATTCATTCGTATGATCCATTCTAATTCATTCGCACGATCCATTCTAATTCATTCATACGATCCATTCTAATTTATTTGCACGATCCATTCTAATTCATTCATACGATCCATTCTAATTCATTCATACAATCAATTATAATTCTTTCGCACGAATATATCGCACAAATAAGAATGGATCGTACGAATGAATTAGAATAGATACATTCATGCGAATGAATTAGAATAGATCGTACGAATGAGTAAGAAAGGATCGTACGATTGAAATAGAATGGATCGTATGAATGAATTAGAATGGATCATGCTAATGTAGTAGAATCGATCGTACGAATGAATTAGAATAGATTGTGCGAATGAATTAGAATGGATCGTACGAATGAATTAGAATGGATACATTCGTGCGAATGAATTAGAATGGATCGTATGAATGAATTAGAATGGATCGTACGAATGGAATAGAATGGATCGTATGAATGAATTAGAATGGACCATACGAATGAGTAAGAATGGGTCGTACGAATGAATTAGAATGCATCATACGAAGGAATTAGAATGGATCATACGAATGAATTAGAATGGATCGTATGAATGAATTAGAATGGATCGTGCGAATGAATTAGAATGGATCGTACGAATGAATTAGAATGGATACATTCATGCGAAAGAATTAGAATGGATTGTATGAATGAATTAAAATGGATCGTGTGAATGAATTAGAATGGATCGTACGAATGAATTAGAATGGATACTCTAATTCATTCATATTAACCATTCTAATTCATTCGCACGATCCATTCTAATTCATTCATACGATCCATTCTAATTCATTCGTACGATCCTTTCTAATTCTTTCGCACGATCCATTGTAATTAATTCATACGATCCATTCTAATTCATTCATACAATCCATTCTGATTCTTTCGCACGAATGTATCTATTCTAATTCATTCATACAATCCATTCTAATTCTTTCGCATGAATGTATCCATTCTAATTCATTCGTGTGATCCATTATAATTCATTCGCACAATCTATTCTAATTCATTCGTACGATCCATTCTAATTCTTTCGTACGATCCATTCTAATTCCTTCATACGATCCATTCTAATTCCTTCGTACGATCTATTCTATATCATTCGTATGATACATTCTAATTCCTTCGTACGATCCATTCTAATTCATTCCCAGAATGTATCCATTCTAATTCATACATACGATCCATTCTAATTTATTCATACGATCCAAACTAATTCATTCATACGATCCATTCTAATTCATTCGCACGAATGTATCCATTCTAATTCATTCGCACGATCCATTGTAATTCATTCATACAATCCATTCTAATTCTTTTGCATGAATGTATCCATTCTAATTCATACGTACGATCCATTCTAATTCATTCATACAATCCAATCTAATTCATTCATACGATCCATTCTAATTCATTCGCACGAATGTATCCATTCTAATTAATTCGTACGATCCATTCTAATTCATTCGCACAATCTATTCTAATTCATTCGCACGATCCAATCTAATTCATTCGAACGATCCATTCTAATTCATTCGTACGATCCATTCTATTTTATTTGTATGATCCATTCTCATTCATTCGTACGATCCATTCTAATTCATTCGCATGAATGTATCCATTCTAATTCATTCGTATGATCTATTCTAATTCATTCGCACGATCCATTCTAATTCATTCATACGATCCATTCTAATTTATTCATACGATCCATTCTAATTCATTCGCACGATCCATTCTAATGAATTCGAATAGATCATACGTACGAATGAATTAGAATGGATCGTACGAATGAATTAGATTGGATCGTACGAAGGAATTAGAATGGATTGTGCAAATGAATTACAATGGATCGTATGAATGAATTAGAATAGATCGTATGAATGAATTAGAATGGATCGTGCGAATGAAATAGAATGGATCGAACGAATGAATTAGAATGGATATATTCGTGCAAAAGAATTAGACTGGATTGTATGAATGAATTAGAATGGATCGTACAAATGAATTAGAATGGTTCGTGCGAATGAATTAGAATGGATCGTACGAATGAATTAGAATAGATTGTGCAAATGAATTAGAATGGATCGTACGAATGAATTAGAATGGATACATTCGTACGAATGAATTAGAATGGATCGTACGAATGAGTATGAATGGATCGTATGAATGAATTAGAATGGATCGTGCGAATGAATTACAATGGATCGTACGAATGAATTAGAATGGATCGTATGAATGAATTAGAATGGATCGTTTTAATGATCGTATGAATGAATTTGAATGGATCGCATAATGGATCGTATGAATGAATTCGAATGGATCGTACGAATGAATTAGAATGAATTAGAATAGATCGTAAGAATGAATTAGAATGGATATTTTCGTGCGAAGGAATTAGAATGGATCGTACGAAGGAATTAGAATGAATAGAATGGATATATCCGTGTGAATGAATTAGAATGGATCGTACGAATGAATTAGAATGGATACATTCGTTCGAATGAATTAGAATGGATCTATGAATGAATTAGAATGGATTGTGCTAATGAATTCGAATGGATCGTATGAATGAATTAGAATGGATCGTATGAATGAATTAGACTGGATCGTGCGAATGAATTAGAATGGATCGTACGAATGAATTAGAAAGGATAAATTCGTGCGAATGAATTAGAATTGATCGTACGAATGAGTAAGAATGGATCGTACGTATGAAATAGAATGGATTGTACGAATGAATTAGAATGGATCGTGCTAATGAATTAGAATGGATCGTACGAATGAATTGGAATAGATTGTGCAAATGAATTAGAATGGATCGTACGAATGAATTAGAATGGATATATTCGTGCGAAGGAATTAGAATGGATCATACGAAAGAATTAGAATGAATTAGAATGGATACATTCGTGCGAATGAATTAGAATGGATCGTGCGAATGAATTAGAATGGATCGTATGAATGAATTAGAATAGATTCATTCGTACGATCCATTCTTACTCAATCGTACGAATGAATTAGAATGGACACATAAGAATGAATTAGAATGGATCGTATGAATGAATTAGAATGGATCGTACGAATGAATTAGAATGGATCGTACGTATGAATTAGAATGGATACATTCTTGGGAATGAATTAGAATGGATCGTACGAAGGAATTAGAATGGATCATACGAATGAAATATAATGGATCGTACGAAGGAATTAGAAAGGATCGTATGAAGGAATTAGAATGGATCGTATGAAGGAATTAGAATGATCGTACGAATGAATTAGAATGGATACATTCGTGCAAAAGAATTAGAATGGATTGTATGAATGAATTAGAATGGATCGTGCAAATGAATTAGAATGGATCGTGCGAATGAATTAGAATGGATCGTACGAATGAAGTAGAATAGACTGTGCGAATGAATTAAAATGGATCGTATGAATGAATTAGAATGGATACATTCGTGCGAATGAATTAGAATGGATCGTATGAATGAAGTAGAATGGATCGTATGAATGAATTAGAATGGATCGTACGAATGAATTAGAATGGATACATTCGTGCGAATGAATTAGAATGGATCATACGAAGGAATTTGGGTGGATCGTACGAATGAATTAGAATGGATACATTCGTGCAAAAGAATTAGAATGGATTTTATGAATGAATTAGAATGGATCGTATGAAATAATTAGAATGGATCGTGTGAATAAATTTGAATGGATCGTACGAATGAATTAGAATTGATCATACGAATGAATTAGAATGGATACATTCGTGCGAATGAATTAGAATGGATCGTATAAATGAAATAGAATAGATTGTGCGAATGAATTAGAATGGATATTAGAATGAATTAGAAAGGATCGTATGAATGAATTAGAATGGATCGTGCGAATGAATTAGAATGGATTGTATGAATGAATTAGAATGGATTGTATGATTGAATTCGAATGGATCATATGAATGAAAAAGAATGGATACATTCGTCCGAATGAATTAGAATGGATCATACGAAGGAATTAGGGTGGATCGTACGAATGAATTAGAATGGATCGTACGAATGAAGTAGAATGGATATATTCGTGCGAATGAATTAAAATGGATCGTATGAATAAGTAAGAATAAATCATACGAATGAAATAGACTAGTTGGATCGATCCATTCTAATTTATTGGATCGTATGAATGAATTAGAATGGATCGTGCGAATGAATTAGAATGGATCGTACGAATGAATTAGAATGGATACATTCATGCAAATGAATTAGACTGGATCGTACGAATGAGTAAGAATGGATCGTACGAATAAAATAAAATAGATCGTACGAATGAATTAGAGTGGATCGTGCTAATGAATTAGAATGGATCGTACGAATGAATTAGAATAGATTGTGCAAATGAATTAGATTGGATCATACGAATGAATTATAATGGATACATTCGTGCGAATGAATTAGAATGGATAGTATGAATGAATTAGATTGGATCGTTAGAATGGATACATTCATGGGAATGAATTAGAATGGATCGTACGAAGGAATTAGAATGGATCATACGAATGAAATAGAATGGATCGTACGAAGGAATTAGAATGGATCGTACGAAGGAATTAGAATGGATCGTACGAATGAATTAGAATGGATACATTCATGCAAAAGAATTAGAATGGATTTTATGAATGAATTAGAATGGATCGTGCGAATGAATTCGAATGGATCGTACGAATGAACTAGAATGGATTGTACGAATGAATTAGAATGGATATTTTCGTGCGAAGGAATTAGAATGGATCATACGAATGGATCGTACGAAGGAATTAGAATGAATTAGAATGGATACATTCATGTGAATGAATTAGAATGGATCTTACGAAAGAATTAGAATGGTTACATTCGTGCGAATGAATTAGAATGGATCGTATGAATAAATTAGAATGAATTAGAATGGATTGTACTAATGAATTAGAATGGATCGTATGAATGAATTAGAATGGATCGTATGAATGAATTAGAATGAATCGTGCGAATAAATTACAATGGATCGTACGAATGAATTAGAATGGATACTCTAATTCATTCGTACGAACCATACTAATTCTTTTGCACGATCCATTCTAATTCATTCGTACGATCCATTCTAATTCATTCGCACGATCCTTTATAATTCATTCATACGATCCATTCTAATTCATTCATACCATCCATTCTAATTCTTTCGCACGAATGTATCTATTCTAATTCATTCATACAATCCATTCTAATTCTTTCGCATGAATGTATCCATTCTAATTCATTCGTGCGATCCATTCTAATTCATTCGCACAATCTATTCTAATTCATTCGTACGATCCATTCTAATTCATTCGTACGATCCATTCTAATTCCTTCGTACAATCCATTCTAATTCCATCGTACGATCTATTCTATTTCATTCGTATGATACATTCTAATTCCTTCGTACGATCCATTCTAATTCTTTCCCATGAATGTATCCATTCTAATTCATACGTACGATCCATTCTAATTCATTCATACGATCCAATCTAATTCATTCATACGATCCATTCTAATTCATTCATACGATCCAATCTAATTCATTCATACGATCCATTCTAATTCATTCGCATGAATGTATCCATTCTAATCCATTCGCATGAATGTATCCATTCTAATTCATTCGCACGATCCATTGTAATTCATTCATACAATCCATTCTAATTCTTTTGCACGAATGTATCCATTCAAATTCATACGTACGATCCATTCTAATTCATTCATACAATCCAATCTAATTCATTCATATGATCCATTCTAATTCATTCGCACGAATGTATCCATTCTAATTAATTCTTACGATCCATTCTAATTCATTCGCATAATCTATTCTAATTCATTTTCACGATCCAATCTAATTCATTTGCACGATCCATTCTAATTCATTCGTACGATCCATTCTATTTTATTCGTACGATCCATTCTTACTCATTCGTACGATCCATTCTAATTCATTCGCACAATGAATTAGAATAGATCGTACGAATTAATTAGATTGGATCGTGCGACTGAATTAGAATAGATTGTACGAATGAATTAGAATGGATCGTACGAATTAATTAGAATGGATACATTCGTGCGAATGAATTTGAATGGATCGTATGAATGAATTAGATTGGATTGTATGAATGAATTAGAATGGATCGTACGTATGAATTTGAATGGATACATTCGTGCAAAAGAATTAGAATGGATTGTATGAATGAATTACAATGGATCGAGCGAATGAATTAGAATAGATACATTCGTGCGAATGAATTAGAATGGATACATTCGTGTAAATGAATTAGAATGGATCGTATGAATGAATTAGATTGGATCGTATGAATGAATTAGAATGGATCGTACGTATGAATTAGAATGGATACATTCATGGGAATGAATTAGAATGGATCATACGAAGGAATTAGAATGTATCATACGAATGAAATAGAATAGATCGTACGAAGGAATTAGAATGGATCGTACAAAGGAATTAGAATGGATCGTACGAAGGAATTAGAATGGATTAGAATGGATCATACGAATGAATTACAATGGATACATTCTATAAAATAGATCGTACGAATGAATTAGAATAGATCGTACGAATGAATTAGAATGGATCGTGCGAATGAATTAGAATGAATCGTACGAATGAATTAGAATGGATACATTCGTGCGAATGAATTAGAATGGATCGTACGAATGAGTAAGAATGGGTCGTACAAATGAAATAGAATGGATCGTACGAATGAATTAGAATGGATCGTGCTAATGAATTAGAATGGATCGTACGAATGAATTAGAATAGATTGTGCGAATAAATTACAATGGATCGTACAAATGAATTAGAATGGATACATTCGTGCGAATGAATTAGAATGGATCATATGAATGAATTAGATTGGATCGTATGAATATATTAGAATGGATCGCACGTATGAATTAGAACGAATACATTCATGGGAATGAATTAGAATAGATCGTACGAAGGAATTAGAATGGATCGTACGAAGGAATTAGAATGGATCATACAAACGAAATAGAATGGATCGTACGAAGGAATTAGAATGGATCGTACGAAGGAACAAGAATGGATTGTGCGAATGAATTATAATGGATCGTACGAATGAATTAGAATGGATCGTATGAATGAATTAGAATGAATCGTGTAAATGAATTAGAATGGATCGTACGAATGCATTAGAATGGATACATTCGTGCGAAAGAATTAGAATGGATTGTATGAATGAATTAGAATGGATCGTACGAATGAATTAGAATGGATCGTGCGAATGAATTAGAATGGATCGTACGAATGAATTAGAATGGATACATTCGTGCGAATGAATTAGAATGGATCGTACGAATGAGTAAGAATGGATCGTACGAATGAAATAGAATGGATCGTATGAATGAATTAGAATGGATCGTGCTAATGAATTAGAATGGATTGTATGAATGAATTAGAATGGATCGTGCGAATGAATTAGAATGGATCGTAATAATAAGAATGTATCCTACGAATGAAATAGAATGGATCGTACGAATGAATTAGAGTGGATCGTGCTAATGAATTAGAATGGATTGTACGAATGAATTAGAATAGATTGTGCGAATTATTTAGAATGGATCGTACGAATGAATTAGAATGGATACATTCGTGCAAAATGAATTAGAATGGATCGTATAAATGAATTAGATTGGATCGTATAAATGAATTAGAATGGATCGTACGTATGCATTAGAATAGATATATTCATGGGAATGAATTAGAATGGATCGTACAAAGGAATTAGAATGGATCATACGAATGAGATAGAATAGATCGTACGAAGGAATTAGAATAGATCGTACGTTATGAATGAATTAGAATGGATCGTACATATGAATTAGAATGGATAAATTCATGGGAATGAATTAGAATGGATCGTATGAAGGAATTAGAATGGATCCATTCTAATTCATTCTAATTCATTCGTACGATTTATTCCAATTCATTCATACGATCCATTCTAATTCATTCATACGATCCAATCTAATTCATTCATATGATCCATTCTAATTCATTCGCACGAATGTATTTATTCTAATTCATTCGTATGATCCATTCTAATTCATTCGCACGATCCAATCTAATTCATTCGCACGATCCATTCTAATTCATCATTCACACAATCTATTCTAATTCATTTGTACGATCCATTCTAATTCATTACGACAATCCATTCTAATTCATTTGTACGATCCATTCTATTTCATTCGTATGATCCATTCTTACTCATTCGTACGATCCATTCTAATTCATTCGCACGAATGTATCTATTCAAATTCATTCGTACGATCCATTCTAATTCATTCTCTTGATTCATTCTAATTCATTCGTACGATCCATTCTAATTCATTCGTACGATCCATTCTATAGAATGGATACATTCATAGGAATGAATTAGAATGGATCATACGAAGGAATTAGAATGGATCATATGAATGAATTAGAATGGATCGTATGAATGAATTCGAATGGATCGTACGAATGAATTAGAATAGATTGTGTGAATGAATTAGAATATTTCGTACGAATGAAGTAGAATAG
Source organism: Chamaelirium japonicum (assembly GCA_947650365.1). Classification (NCBI taxonomy): domain Eukaryota; kingdom Viridiplantae; phylum Streptophyta; class Magnoliopsida; order Liliales; family Melanthiaceae; genus Chamaelirium; species Chamaelirium japonicum. Next base: position 459,856 of record CANTAL010000082.1, on the reverse strand, counting down.
ATACATTCGTGCGAAAGGATTAGAATGGATTATACGAATAAATTAGAATGGATCGTGCAAATGAATAAGAAAGGATCATGCGAATGAATTAGAATGGATTGTACGAATGAATTAGAATTGATTGTGCGAATGAATTAGAATGGATCATACGAATGAATTAGAATGGATACATTCGTGCGAATGAATTAGAATGGATCGTATGAATGAAATAGAATGGCTCGTATGAATGAATTCAAATGGATTGTACGAATGAATTAGAATGGATACATTCGTGCGAATGAATTAGAATCGATTATACGAATAAATTAGGGTGGATCGTACGAATGAATTAGAATGGATACATTCGTGCGAAAGAATTAGAATGGATTGTATGAATGAATTAGAATGGATCATATGAATGAATTGTACGAATGAATTAGAATGGATCGTGCGAATGAATTAGAATGGATCGTATAAATGAATTAGAATGGATCGTGCGAATGAATTAGAATGGATCGTACGAATGAATTAGAATGGATACATTCGTGCGAATGAATTAGAATGGATCGTACGAATGGGTAAGATTGGATCGTACGAATGAAATAGAATGGATCGTACAAATGAATTGGAATGGATCGTGCTAATGAATTAGAATGGATCGTACGAATGAATTAGATTAGATTCTGCTCGAATGAATTAGAATGGATACATTCGTGCGAATGAATTAGAATGGATCGTATGAATGAATTAGTTAGATCGTATGAATGAATTAGAATGGATCGTATGAATGAATTAGAATGGATACATTCGTGCGAATGAATTAGAATGGATTGTATGAATGAATTAGAATGGTTCGTATGAATGAATTAGAATGGATCACGCGAATGAATTAGAATGGATCGTACGAATGAATTAAAATGGACCGTACGAATGAATTAGAATGGATCGTGCGAATGAATTAGAATAGATCATACGAATGAATTAGAATGGATACATTTGTGCGAATGAATTAGAATGGATCGTACGAAGGAATTAGAATGGATCATACGAATGAAATTAAATTGATCGTACGAAGGAATTAGAATGGATCGTACGAAGGATTTAGAATGGATCGTACGAATGAATTAGAATGGATACATTCGTGCAAAAGAATTATAATGGATTGTATGAATGAATTGGAATGGATCGGATGAATGAATTAGAATGGATCGTGCGAATGAATTAGAATGGATCGTACGAATGAATTAGAATGGATACATTCGTGCGAATGAATTAGAATGGATCATACAAATGAGTAAGAATGGATCGTACGAGTGAAATACAATGGATCGTACGAATGAATTAGAATGGATCGTGTGAATGAATTAGATTGGATCATGCGAATGAATTAGAATGGATCGTACGAATGAATTAGAATGGATACATTTGTGCGAATGAATTAGAATGGATCGTATGAATGAATTAGAATGGATCGTATGAATAAATTCGAATGGATCGTACATATGAATTAGAATGGATCGTACGAATGAATTAGAATCGATCGTACGAATGAATTAGAATAGATCATATGAATGAATTAGAATGGATCGTGTGAATGAATTAGAATGGACCGTACGAATGAATTAGAATGGATACATTCATGCGAATGAATTAGAATGGATCGTATGAATGAATTAGAATGGATCGTGTGAATGAATTAGAATGGATCGTACGAATGAATTAGAATGGATACATTCGTGCGAATGAATTAGAATGGATCGTACGAGTGAGTAAGAATGAAATAGAATGGATCGTACGAATGAATTAGAATGGATCGTGCTAATGAATTAGAATGGATCGTACGAATGAATTAGAATAGATTGTGCGAATGAATTAGAATGGATCGTACGAATGAATTATAATGGATCGTACGAATGAATTAGAATGGATCGAACGAAGGAATTAGAATGGATCATACGAATGGAATAGAATGGATCGTACGAATGAAATAGAATGGATCGTATGAAGGAATTAGAAAGGATCGTACGCAGGACTTAGAATGTATCGTATGAATGAATTAGAATGCATAGATTCGTGCAATCCATACTAATTCTTTTGCACAAATGAATTAGAATGGATCGTGCGAATGAATTAGAATGGATCGTGCTAATGAATTAGAATGGATCATACGAATGAATTAGAATAGATTGTGCGAATGAATTAGAATGGATCATACGAATGAATTAGAATGGATCGTATCAATGAATTAGAATGGATCGTGTGAAGGAATTAGAATGGATCGCACGAATGAATTAGAATGGATACATTCGTGCGAATGAATTAGAATGGATCGTACGAATGAGTAAGAATAGATCGTATGAATGAAATAGAATGGATCGTACGAATGAATTGGAATGGATCGTTCGAATAAATTAGATTGGATCGTGCGAATGAATTAGAATGGATCATACGAATGAATTAGAATGGATACATTCGTGCGAATGAATTAGAATCGATCGTATGAATGAATTAGAATGGATCGTATGAATGAATTCGAATGGATCGTACGTATGAATTAGAATGGATCGTACGAATGAATTAGAATGGATCGTATGAATGAATTAGAATGGATCATGCGAACGAATTAGAATGGATCGTACGAATGAATTAGAATGGATACATTCGTGCGAAAGAATTAGAATGGATTGTATGAATGAATTAGAATGGATCGTACGAATGAATTAGAATGGATCGTATGAATGAATTAGAATGGAGCGTGCAAATGAATTAGAATGGATCGTACGAATGAATTAGAATGGATACCTCGTGCAAATGAATTAGAATGGATCGTACAAATGAGTAAGAATGGATCGTACGAATGAAATAGAATGGATCGTACGAATGAATTTGAATGGATCGTGCGAATGAATTAGATTGGATCGTGCGAATGAATTAGAATGTATCGTACGAATGAGTAAGAATGGATCATACGAATGAAATAGAATGGAACATATGAATAAATTAGAATGGATCGTATGAATTAGAATGGATCGTATGAATGAATTAGAATAGATCGTGCTAATGAATTAGAATGGATCGTACGAATGAATTAGAATGGATCGTACGAATGAATTAGAATGGATAGTATGAACGAATTAGAATGGATCATACGAATGAATTAGAATGGATACATTCGTGCGAATGAATTAGAATGAATCGTACGAATGAGTAAGAATGGATCGTACGAATGAAATAGAATAAATCGTAAGAATGAATTAGAATGGATCATGCGAATAAACTAGATTGGATCATGCGAATGAATTAGAATGGATTGTACGAATGAATTAGAATGGATATATTCGTGCGAATGAATTAGAATGGATCGTACAAATGAAATAGAATGGATCGTATGAATGAATTCGAATGGATCGTACGAATGAATTAGAATGGATATATTCGTGCGAATGAATTAGAATGGATCATACGAACGAATTAGGGTGGATCGTACGAATGAATTGGAATGGATACATTCATGCGAAAGAATTAGAATGGATTATATGAATAAATTAGAATGGATTAACATGGATACATTCATGCGAATGAATTAGAATGGATAGTACGAATGAGTAAGAATGGATTGTACGAATGAAATAGAATGGATCGTACGAATGAATTAGAATGAATCGTGCTAATGAATTAGAATGGATCGTACGAATGAATTTGAATAGATTGTGCGAATGAATTAGAATGGATCGTACGAATGAATTAGAATGGATCGTATGAATGAATTAGAATGGATCGTGCGAATGAATTAGAATGGATCGTACGAATGAATTAGAATGGATACATTCGTGTGAATGAATTAGAATGGATCGTACGAATGAGTAAGAATGGATCGTACGAATGAAATAGAATGGATCGTACGAATGAATTGGGAATGAATTAAAATGGATTGTATGAATGTATTAGAATGGATCATATGAATGAATTAGAATGGATCGTGCGAATGAATTAGAATGGATCGTACGAATGAATTAGAATGATCGTATAAATGAATTAGAATGGATCATGCGAATGAATTAGAATGGATCGTAAGAATGAATTAGAATGGATACATTTGTGCGAATGAATTAGAATGGATCGTGCTAATGAATTAGAATGGATCGTACGAATGAATTAGAATAGATTGTGCGAATGAATTAGAATGGATCGTACGAATGAATTAGAATGGATACATTCATGCAAAAGAATTAGAATGGATTGTATGAATGAATTAGAATGGATCGTGCGAATGAATTAGAATGTATCGTACGAATGAATTAGAATGGATCGTACGATTGAATTAGAATGGATCGTGCGAATGAATTAGAATGGATCGTACGAATGAATTAGAATAGATACATTCGTACGAATGAATTAGAATGGATCGTACGAATGAGTAAGAACGGATCGTACGAATGAATTAGAATGGATCGAATGAATGAATTAGAATGGATCATACAAATGAATTAGAATGGATCGTACGAATGAATTAGAATTGATAGTGCAAATGAATTAGAATGGATCATACGAATGAATTAGAATGTATACATTCATGAGAATGAATTAGAATGGATCGTATGAATGAATTAGATAGGATCGTATGAATGAATTAGAATGGATCGTACGTATGAGTTAGAATGGATACATTCATGGGAATGAATTAGAATGGATCGTACAAAGGAATTAGAATGGATCATACGAATGAAATAGAATGGATCATTTGAAGGAATTAGAATGGATCGTTCAAAGGAATTAGAATGGATCGTACGACTGAATTAGAAAGGATACATTCGTGAAAAACAATTAGAATGGATTGTATGAATGAATTGGAATGGTTCGTGCAAATGAATTAGAATGGATCGTGCGAAGGAATTTGAATGGATCGTACGAATGAATTAGAGTATATTGTACGAGTGAATTAGAATGGATCGTATGAATGAATTAGAATGGATACATTCGTGCGAATGAATTATAATGGATCGTATGAATGAATTCGAATGGATCGTACGAATGAATTAGAATGGATACATTCGTGCGAATGAATTAGAATGGATCATACGAAGGAATTAGGGTGGATCGTACGAATGAATTAGAATGGATACATTCATGCGAAAGAATTTGAATGGATTATATGAATGAATTAGAATGGATCGTATGAATGAATTAGAATGGATCGTGCGAATGAATTAGAATGGATCGTACAAATGAATTAGAATGGATCGTACGAATGAATTAGAATGGATACATTCGTGCGAATGAATTAGAATGGATCATATGAATGAATTATAATAAATTGTGCGAATGAATTAGAATGGATATTAGAATGAATTAGAATGGATCGTACGTATAAATTAGAATTCATTGATTCTAATTCATTCGTACGATCCATTCTAATTCCTTCGGACGATCCATTCTAAATCCTTCGTACGATCCATTCTAATTCATTTGCACAATCCCCTGTAATTCATTCATATAATCCATTCTAATTCTTTTGCACGAATGTATCTATTCTAATTCATTCGTATGATCCATTCTAATTCCTTCGTACGATCCATTCTAATTCATTCCCATGAATGTATCCATTCTAATTCATAGGTACGACCCATTCTAATTCATTCATACGATCCAATCTAATTCATTCATACGATCCATTCTAATTCATTCGCACGAATGTATCTATTCTAATTCATTCGTACGATCCATTCTAATTCAATCGCACAATCTATTCTAATTCATTTGTACGATCCATTCTAATTCATTAGCACGATCCATTCTAATTCATTCGTACGATCCATTCTATTTCATTCATACGATTCATTCTTACTCATTCGTACGATCCATTCTAATTCATTCGTACGAATGTATCCGTTCTACTTCATTCGTACGATCCATTCTTACTCATTCGTGAGATCCATTCTAATTCATTCGCACGAATGTATCCATTCTAATTCATTCGTACGATCCATTCTAATTCATTCGCACGATCTATTCTAATTCATTCATACGATCCATTCTAATTCATTTGAACGATCCATTCTAATTCATTAGCATGATCCATTCTAATTCATTCGCACGATCCATTCTTACTCATTCATACGATCCATTCTAATCCATTCTAATTCCTTTGTACGAATGAATTAGAATGGATCATACGAAGGAATTAGGGTGGATCGTACGAATGAATTAGAATGGATACATTCGTGCGAAAGAATTAGAATGGATTGTGCGAATGAATTAGAATGGATCGTGTGATGACTTAGAAAGGATCGTACGAATGAATTGGAATGGATCGTATGAATGAATTCGAATGGATTGTACGAATGAATTAGAATGGATCGTGCTAATGAATTAGAATGGATCGTACGAATGAAATAGAATGGTTCATACGAATAAATTAGAATGGATCGTGCTAATGAATTAGAATGGATCGTACGAATAAATTAGAATGGATCATATGAAGGAATTAGGGTGGATCGTACGAATGATTTAGAATAGATACATTTGTGCGAAAGAATTAGAATGGATTGTATGAATGAATTAGAATGTATCATACAAATAAATTAGAATGGATCGTGCGAATGAATTAGAATGGATCGTACGAATGAATTAGAATGGATCGTATGAATGAATTAGAATGGTCGTGCGAATGAATTTGAATGGATACATTCATGGGAATGAATTAGAATGGATCGTACGAATGAGTAAGAATGGATCGTACAAATGAAATAGAATGGATCGTACGAATTAATTAGAATGGATCGTGCTAATGAATTAGAATGGATCGTACGAATGAATTAGAATGGATACATTCGTGCGAATGAATTAGAATAGATTGTATGAATGAATTAGATTGGATCGTATGAATGAATTAGAATGGATCGTACGTATGAATTAGAAAGGATACATTCATGGGAATGAATTAGAATGGATCGTATGAAGGAATTAGAATGGATCATACGAATGAAATAGAATGGATCGTACGAAGGAATTAGAATGGATCGTACGAAAGAATTAGAATGGATCGTACGAAGGAATTAGAGCGAATGAATTAGAATGGATCGTACGAATGAGTAAGAATGGATCGTACGAATGAAATAGAATGGATCGTATGAATGAATTAGAATGGATCGTAAGAATGAATTAGAATGGATCGTATGAATGAATTAGAATGGATCGTATGCATGAATTTGAACGGATCGTACGAATGAGTTAGAATGGATACAGTCGTGCGAATGAATTAGAAAGGATCATATGAAAGAATTAGGGTGGATCGTACGAATGAATTAGACTGGATACATTCATGTGAAAGAATTAGAATGGATTGTATGAATGAATTAGAATGGATCGTATGAATGAAATAGAATGGATCGTGGGAATGAATTAGAATGGATCATACGAATGAATTAGAATGGATCGTGCGAATGAATTAGAATGGATCGTACGAATGAATTAGAGTGGATACATTCGTGCGAATCAATTAGAATGGATCGTATGAATGAGTAAGAATGGATCGTACGAATGAAATAGAATGGATCATACGAATGAGTAAGAATGGATCGCACGAATGAATTAGAATGGATCGTGCTAATGAGTTAGAATAGATCGTACGAATGAATTAGAATAGATTGTGCGAATGAATTAGAATGGATCGTACGAATGAATAGAATGGATACATTCGTGCGAATGAATTAGAATGGATCGTATGAATGAATTAGATTGGATCGTATGAATGAATTAGAATTGATCGTACGTTTGAATTAGAATGGATACGTTCATGGGAATGAATTAGAAAGGATCATACGAACGAATTAGAATGGACCATACGAATGAAATAGAATGGATCGTACGAACTAATTAGAATGGATCGTACGAAGGAATTAGAATGGATTGTGTGAATGAATTAGAATGGATCGTACGAATGAATTAGGATGGATCGTATGAATGAATTAGAATGGATCGTACGAAGGAATTAAAATGGATCATATGAATGAAATAGAATGGATCATACGAAGGAATTAGAATGGATCGTACGAAGGAATTAGAATGGATCGTATGAAGGAATTAGAATAGACCGTACGAATGAATTAGAATCGATACATTCGTGCAAAAGAATTAGAACAGATTGTATAAATGAATTAGAATGGATTGTGCAAATGAATTTTAATGGATCGTGTGAATGAATTAGAATGGATCGTACGAATGAATTAGAATAGATTGTGCGAATGAATTAGAAAGGATCGTACGAATGAATTAGAACGGATACATTCGTGCGAATAAATTAGAATGGATCGTATGAATGAATTAGAATCGATCGTATGAATGAATTAGAATGGATACTTCGTGCGAATGAATTAGATTGGATCATACGAAGGAATTAGGGTGGATCGTACTCTAATTCCTTCATACGATCCATTCGTACGATCCATTCTAATTCCTTCGTACGATCCATTCGAATTCATTCATACGATCCATTCTAATTCATCATTCGCACAATCTATTCTAATTCATCCGTACGCTCTATTCTAATTCATTGGCATGATCCATTCTAATTCATTCGTACGATCCATTCTATTTCATTCGTACGATCCATTCTTACTCATTCGTACGATCCATTCTAATTCATTCGCACGAATGTATCCATTCTAATTCATTCGTACGATCCATTCTAATTCATTCGCATGATCCATTCTAATTCATTCACACAATTCATTCTAATTCATATGTGCGATCCATTCTAATTCATTCATATAATCCATTCTAATTCATTCATATGATCAATTCTAATTCATTCACATTATCCATTCTAATCCATTCGTACGATCCATTCTTACTCATTCGTACGATCCATTCTAATTCATTCGCTCGAATGTATCCATTCTAATTCATTCGTACGATCCATTCCAAATCCTTCGTACGATCCATTCTATTTCATTCATACGATCCATTCTAATTCATTCATAGAATCTATTCTAATTCTTTCACACGAATGCATCCATTCTAATTCTTTCGTACGATCCACCGTAATTCCTTCGTATGATCCATTCTAATTCATTCGCACGAATGTATCCATTCTAATTCATTCGTACGATGCATTCGAATTAATTTATACGATCCATTCTAATTCATTACGAATGAATGAATTAGAATGGATCATACATACGAATGTATTAGAATGGATAGATTCGTGTGAAAGAATTAGAATGGATTGTATGAAATTAATTAGAATGGATCGTGCTAATGAATTAAAAAGGATCGTACGAATGAATTAGAATAGATTGTGCGAATGAATTAGAATGGATCGTACGAATGAATTAGAATGGATCGTATGAATGAATTAGAATGGATCGTGCGAATGAATTAGAATAGATCGTACGAATGAATTAGAATGGATACATTCGTGCCAATGAATTAGAATGGATCGTACGAATGAGTAAGAATGGATCGTACAAATGAAATAGAATGGATCATACGAATGAATTAGAATGGATCATGCTAATGAATTAGAAAGGATCGTATGAATGAATTAGAATAGATTGTGCGAATGAATTAGAATGGATCGTACGAATGAATTAGAATGGATCGTATGAATGAATTAGAATGGATCGTGCGAATGAATTAGAATTGATCGTATGAATGAATTAGAATGGATACAATCGTGCCAATGAATTAGAATGGATCGTACGAATGATTAAGAATGGATTGTACGAATGAAATAGAATGGATCGTGCGAATGAATTAGAATGGATCGTATGAATGAATTAGAATGGATCGTATGAATGAATTAGAATGGATCGTGCGAATGAATTAGAATGGATCGTACGAATGAATTAGAATAGATACATTCGTGTGAATGAATTAGAATGGATCATACGAAGGAATTAGGATGGATCGTACGAATGAATTAGAATGGATACATTCTTGCGAAAGAATTAGAATGGATTGTATGAATGAATTAGAATGGATCGTATGAATGAATTAGAATGGATTGTACGAATGAATTAGAATGGATTATTCTAATTCATTCGTACGATCCATTCTAATTCATTTGTACGATCCATTCTAATTCATTCGTACGATCCATTCTAATTCATTCGTACGAACCATTCTAACTCATTCGTACGATCAATTCTAATTCATTCGTACGATCCATTCGAGTTCATTCATACGATCCATTCTAGTCCATTCTAATTCATTCGTATGATCCATTCTAATGAATTCATGCTAATGAATTAGATTGATACATTCGTGCGAATGAATTAGAATTGATCTTATGAATGAATTAGAATGGATCGTACGAATGAATTAGAATGGATACATTCGTGCGAATGAATTAGAATGGATCGTATGAATGAATTAGATTGCATCGTATGAATGAATTAGAATGGGAATGAATTAGAATGGATCGTACGAATGAATTAGAATGGATCGTACGAAGGAATTATAATGGATACATTTGTACGATCTATTCTAATTCATTCATACAATCCATTCTAATTCTTTCGCATGAATGTATCCATTCTAATTCATTCGTATGATCCACCCTAATTCCTTCGTATGATCCATTCTAATTCATGTGCATGAATGTATCCATTCTAATCTATTCGTACGATCCATTTGAATTCATTCATACGATCCATTCTAATTCATTCGCACGATCCATTCTAATTCATTCATATGATCCATTCTAATTCATTCATACGATCGTGCGAATGAATTAGAATGGATCGTACGAATGAATTAGAATGGATACATTCGTGGGAACGAATTAGAATGGATCATACGAAGGAATTAGGGTGGATCGTACGAATGAATTAGAATGGATACATTCGTGCGAAAGAATTAGAATGGATTGTATGAATGAATTAGAAAGGATTGTACGAATGTATCCATTCTAATTCCTTCGTATGATCCATTCTAATTCATTCATACTATCCATTCTAATTCATTCATACGATCCATTATAATTCATTCATACGATCCAATCTAATTCATTCATACGATCCATTCTAATTCATTCATACGAATGTATTCATTCTAATTCATTCGTATGATCCATTCTAATTCCTTCGTACGAACCATTCTAATCCATTCTAATTCATTCATACGATCCATTCTAATCCATTCTAATTCATTCATACGATCCATTCTAATTTATTCTAATTCAATCATACGATCCATTCTAATTACATTCGCACGATCCATTCTAATTCATTCTAATTCATTTGTCGTATGATCCATTCTAATTCCTTCGTATGATCCATTCTATTTCATTCGTACGATCCATTCTAATTCATACATACGATCCATTCTAATTCATACATACGATCCATTCTAATTAGACTTGATTGTATGAATGAGTAAGAATGGATCGTACGAATGAGTTAGAATGGATCGTACGAATGAATTAGAATGGATCGTATGAATGAATTAGAATGGATCATATGAATGAATTAGAACTGATCGTACGTATGAATTAGAATGGATATATTTATGGGAATGAATTAGAATGGATCGTATGAAGGAATTAGAATGGATTATTCGAATGAAATAGAATTGATCGTACGAAGGAATTAGAATGGATCGTACGAAGGAATGCGAATGGATCATACGAAGGAATTAGGGTGGATCATACGAAGGAATTAGAATGGATTAGAATTAGAATGGATACATTCGTGCTAATGAATTAGAATGGATCGTACGAATAAATTAGAATAGATTGTGCGAATGAATTATAATGGATCATACGAATGTATTAGAATGGATCGTATGAATGAACTAGAATAAATCTTGCGAATGAATTAGAATATATTGTACGAAGGAATTAGAATGGATCGTACGAATGAATTAGAATGGATACATTCGTGCATGGATACATTCGTGCAAAGGAATTAGAATGGATCGTACGAAGGAATTAGAATGAATTAGAATGGATACATTCGTGCGAATGAATTAGAATGGATCGTATAAATGAACTAGATTGGATCGTATGAATGAATTAGAATGGATCGTACGTATGAATTAGAATGGATCGTACGAATGAATTAGAATGGATTAGAATGATCCATTCTAATTCATTCACACGAATGTATCCATTCTAATTCATTCGTACGATCCATTCTAATTCATTCGCACGATCCATTCTAATTCCTTCGTACGATCCATTCTAATTCGTACGAAGGAATTAGAATGGATCGTACATTATGAATGAATTAGAATGGATCGTAAGTATGAATTCGAATGGATACATTCATGGGAATTGAATGAATTAGAATGGATCGTACGAAGGAATTAGAATGAAACCATTCTAATTCATTCGTACGATCCATTCTAATTCATTCATACGATCAATTCTAAATCATTCATACGATCCAATCTAATTCATTCATACGATCCATTCTAATTCCTTCGCACGATCCATTCTAATTCATTCATACGATCCATTCTAATTCATTCATACGATCCATTCTAAACTCCTTCGTACGATCCATTCTAAATCATTCTCACGATCCATTCTAATTCCTTCATACGATTCATTCTAATTCATTCCCACGAATGTATCCATTCTAATTCATTCATACGATCCATTCTAATTCATTCGTACGATCCATTCTAATTCATTCGCACAATCTATTCTAATTCATTCATTCGATCCTTCTAATTCATTAGCACGATCCATTCTAATTTATTCGTACGATCCATTCTAATTCATTCGCACAATCTATTCTAATTCCTTCGTACGAACCATTCTAATTCCTTCGTACGATCCGAATGTATCCATTCTAGTTCATTCGTACGATCCATTCGAATTCATTCATACGATCCATTCTAATTCATTCATACAATCCAGTCCCATGAATGTATCCATTCTAATTAAAATGTACGATCCATTCTAATTCATTCATACGATCCATTCTAATTCATTCGCATGATCCATTCTAATTCATTCATACGATCCATTCTAATTCCTTCGTAGGATCGTACGAATGAGTAAGAATAGATCGTACGAATGACATAGAATGGATCGTACGAATGAATTAGAATGGATCGTGCGAATGAATTATATTGGATCGTGCGAATGAATTAGATTGAATGGATTGAACGAATGAATAAGAATAGATTGTGCGAATGAATAAGAATGAATTAGAATAGATTGTATGAATGAATTACAATGGATCGTATGAATGAATTAGAATAGATCGTACGAAAGAATTAGAATGGATCGTGCAAATGAATTAGAATGGATCGTACGAATAAATTAGAATGGATCGTGCTAATGAATTAGAATGGATCGTACGAATGAATTAGAATAGATTGTGCGAATGAATTAGAATGGATCGTACGAATGAATTAGAATGGATACATTCGTCCGAACGAATTAGAATGGATCGTATGAATGAATTAGATTGGATCGTATGAATGAATTAGAATGGATCGTACGTATGAATTAGAATGGATTCATTCATGGGAATGAATTAGAATGGATCGTACGAAGGAATTATAATGGATCATACCAATGAAACAGAATGGATCGTACGAAGGAATTAGAATGGATCGTACGAAAGAATTAGAATGGATTGTACGAAGGAATTAGAGCGAATGAATTTGAATGGATCGTACGAATGAGTATGAATGGATCATACGAATAAAATAGAATGGATCATATGAATGAATAGAATGGATCGTGCGAATGAATTAGATCGTACGAATGAATTAGAATGGATCGTATGAAGGAAATAGAATGGATCGTGCAAATGAATTAGAATAGATCATACGAATAGATTAGAATAGATTGTACGATCCATTCTAATTCATTCTAATTCATTCATACGAATGAAAAAGAATGGATCGTACGAAGGAATTAGAATGGATCGTACAAATGAATTAGAATGGATCGTACGAATGAATTAGAATAGATTACGCGAATGAATTAGAATGGATCCTACGAATGAATTAGAATGGATCCATTCTATTCTAATTCATTCGCACGATCCGTTCTATTTCCTTCGTACGACCCATTCTATTTCATTCGTATGATCCATTCTAATTCCTTCGTACGATCCATTCTAATTCATTCGCATGAATGTATCCATTCTAATTCATATGTACGATCCATTCTAATTCCTTCATACGATCCATTCTAATTCATTCAAACGATCCATTCTAATTCATTCGCACGAATGTATCCATTCTAATTTATTCGTACGATCCATTCCGATCCAATCTAATTCATTCATATGATCCATTCTAATTCATTCGCACGAATGTATCTATTCTAATTCATTCCATTTGTGCGAATGAATTAGAATGGATCATACGAATGAATCGTGCGAATGAATTAGAATGGATTGTGCAAATGAATTAGAATGAATCGTATGAATGAATCATGCAAATGAATTAGAGTGGATCGTACGAATGAATTAGAATGGATCGTATGAATGAATTAGAATGGATTCATTCCCATGGATACATTCGTGCGAATGAATTAGAATGGATCGTATGAATGAATTAGATTGGATCGTATGAATGAATTAGAATGGATCGTACGTATGAATAAGAATGGATACATTCGTGTGAATGAATTAGAATGGATCATACGAAGGAATTAGGGTGGATCGTATGAATGAATTAGAATGGATTGTATGAATGAATTTGTGCGAAAGAATTAGAATAGATTGTATGAATGAATTAGAATGGATCGTATGAATGAATTAGAATGGATCGTCCGAATGAATTAGAATAGAATGGATCCATTCTAATTCATTCGTACGATCCATTCTAATTCCTTCGTATGAACCATTATAATTCATTCGCACGAATGTATACATTCTAATTCATTCGTACGATCCATTCGAATTCATTCATACGATCCATTCTAATTCATTCGTACAATCAATTCTAATTCATTCGCACGATCCATTCTAATTCATTCAGACGATCCATTCTAATTCATTCATGCAATCCATTCTAATTCTTTCGCACGAATGTATCAATTCTAATTCATTCGTACGATCCACTCTAATTCCTTTGTACAATCCATTCTAATTCATTCGTACGATCCATTCTAATTCATTCGCACGATCCATTCTAATTCTTTCGCACGAATGTATCCATTCTAATTCATTCGTACGATCAACCCTAATTCCTTCGTATGATCCATTCTAATTCATTCGTACGATCCATTCTAGTACGATCCATTCTAATTCATTCATACGATCCATTCTAATTCATTCATACGATCCATTCTAATTCATTCACACGAATGTATCCATTCGAATTCATTCATACGATCTATTCTAATTCATTCATACGATCCATTCTAATTCATTCGCACGAATGTATCCATTCTAATTCATTCGTACGATTCATTCTAATTCATTCGCACAATCTATTCTAATTCATTCGTACGATCCATTCTAATTCATTCGCACGATCCATTCTAATTCATTCATACGATCCATTCGAATTTATTCATACGATCCATTCTAATTCATTCGTACGATCCATTCTAATTCTTTCGTACGAATGTATCCATTCTAATTCATTCGTACGATCCATTCTAATTGATTCGCACGAATGTATCCATTCTAATTCATTCATACGATCCATTCGAATTCATTCATACGATCCATTCTAATTCATTCATACGATCCATTCTAATTTATTCGCACGAATGTATCCATTCTAATTCATTCGTATGATCCATTCTAATTCATTTGTACGATCCATTCTAATTCATTCATACAATCTATTCTAATTCTTTTGCACGAATGTATCCATTCTAATTCATTCGTACGATCCATTCTAATTCCTTCGTACGATCCATTCTAATTCCTTCGTACGATCCATTCGAATTCCTTCGTACGATCCATTCTAATTCATTCCCATGAATGTATCCATTCTAATTCATACATACGATCCATTCTAATTCATTTATACGATCCAATTCATACGTACGAATAAATTAGATTGTGCGAATGAATTAGAATGGATCGTACGAATGAATTAGAATGGATTAGAATGGATCGTACGAAGGAATTAGAATGGATCATACGAATGAAATAGAATGAATCGTACGATCCATTCTAATTCATTCGTACAATCCATTCTAATTCATTCGCATGATCCATTCTAATTCAATCGTATGATCCATTCTAATTCATTCATACGATCCAATCTAATTCATTCGTACGATCCATTCTATTTCATTGGTACGATCCATTCTAATTCATTCGTGCGATCCATTCTAATTCATTCGTACGATCCATTCTAATTCCTTCAAAAGATTCATTCTATTTCATTCGTATGATCCATTCTAATTCCTTTGTACGATCTATTCTAATTCATTCCCATGAATGTATCCATTCTAATTCCTTCGTACGATCCATTCTAATTCCTTCGTACGATCAATTCTAATTCATTCGCTCGATACATTCTAATTCATTCATACAATCCATTCTAATTCCTTCATACGATCCATTCTAATTCATTCGTACGATCCATTCTAATTCATTCGCATGATCCATTCTAATTCATTCATACGATACATTCTAATTCATTCATATGATTCATTCTAATTCATTCGCACGAATGTATCCATTCTAATTCATTCGTACTATCCATTCTAATTCATTCGCACAATCTATTCTAATTCATTCGTACGATCATATCTAATTCATTAGCACGATCCATTCTAATTCATTCGTACGATCCATTCTATTTCATTCCTACGATCCATTCTTACTCATTCGTACGATCCATTCTAATTCATTCGCACGAATGTATCCATTCTAATTCATTCATACGATCCATTCTAATTCATTCGCATGATCCATTCTAATTCATTCATACGATCCATTCTAATTCATTCGTACGATCAATTCTAATTCATTCGCACAATCTATTCTAATTCATTCGTACGATCCATTGTAATTCATTAGCATGATCCATTCTAATTCATTCGTACAATCCATTCTAATTCATTCGCACGATCCATTCTAATTCATTCATACGATCCATTCTAATTCATTCATACAATCCATTCTAATTCATTCGCCTAATCTATTATAATTCATTTGTACGTACGAATTTATTCATACGATCTATTCTAATTCATTCGTACGATCCATTCTAATTCATTAGCATGATCCATTCTAATTCATTCGTACGATCTATTGT
Organism: Chamaelirium japonicum; assembly: GCA_947650365.1. Lineage (NCBI taxonomy): Eukaryota > Viridiplantae > Streptophyta > Magnoliopsida > Liliales > Melanthiaceae > Chamaelirium > Chamaelirium japonicum. The sequence continues at coordinate 442,681 of CANTAL010000082.1, read as the reverse complement.
ATTTCATTCGTACGATCCATTCTTACTCATTCGCATGATCCATTCTAATTTATTCGCACGAATGTATCCATTCTAATTCATTCGTATGGATCGTACGAAAGAATTAGAATAGATCGTGCGAATGAATTAGAATGGATCATATGAATGAATTAGAATGGATCGTGTTAATGAATTAGAATGGATCGTGTTAATGAATTAGAATGGATCGTACAAATGAATTAGAATAGATTGTGCGAATGAATTAGAATGGACCGTACGAATGAATTAGAATGGATACATTCGTGCGAATGAATTAGAATGGTTCGTACGAATGAATTAGAATGGATACATTCATGGGAATGAATTAGAATGGATCAGACGAAGGAATTAGAATGGATCATATGAATGAAATAGAATGGATCGTATGAATGAATTAGAATGGATCGTGCGAATAAATTAGAATGGATCGTACGAATGAGTAAGAATGGATCGTACGAATGAAATAGAATGGATCATACGTACAATCCATTCTAATTCATTCATACGATCCATTCTAATACATTCGCACTAATGTATCCATTCTAATTCCTTCATACGATCCAATCTAATTTATTCGCACGATCCATTCTAATTCATTCGTATGATCCATTCTATTTCATTTGTATGATCCATTCTTACTCATTCGTACGATCCATTCTAATTCATTCGCACGAATGTATCCATTCTACTTCATTTGTACGATCCATTCTAATTCATTCGCACGATCCATTCTAATTCATTCGTACGATCCATTCTAATTCATTCGTATGATCCATTCTAATTCATTCATACGATCCATTCTAATTCATTCGCACGAATGTATCCATTCTAATTCATTCCTATGATCCATTCTATTTCATTCGTACGATCCATTCTTACTCATTTGTATGATCCATTTTATTTCATTAGTACGATCCATTCTTACTCATTCTTATGATCGAATGAATTCGAAAGGATCGTATGAATGAATTAGATTGGATCGTATGAATGAATTAGAATGGATCGTTCGTATGAATTAGAATGGATCATACGAATGAATAAGAATGAAGGAATTAGAATGGATCGTACGAATGAATTAGAATAGATTGTGCGAATGAATTAGAATGGATCGTACGAATGAATAAAAATGAAGGAATTAGAATGGATCGTACGAATGAATTAGAATAGATTGTGTGAATGAATTAGAATGGATCGTACGAATGAGTAAGAATGGATCATACGAATGAAATAGAATGGATCGTATGAATGAATTAGAATAGATTGTGCTAATGAATTAGAATGGATCGTACGAATGCATTAGAATAGATTGTGCGAATGAATTAGAATGGATCGTACGAATGAATGGATCGTACGAATGAATTAGAATGGATACATTCGTGCGAATGAATTAGAATCGTTCATACGAATGAGTAAGAATGGATCATACGAATGAAATAGAATGGATCGTACGAACGAATTAGAATGGATCGTGCTAATGAATTAGAATGGATCATACGAATGAATTAGAATAGATTGTGCGAATGAATTAGAATGGACGTATGAATGAATTCGAATGGATCGTATGAATGAATTAGAATGGATCATACGAATGAAATATAATGGATCGTATGAATGAATTAGAATGGTTCGTATGGATTAGAATGGATCGTATGAATGAATTAGAATAGATCGTGCTAATGAATTAGAGTAGATCGTATGAATGAATTAGAATGGATCGTACAATGTATTAGAATAGATTGTGCGAAAGAATTAGAATGGATCGTATGAATGAATGGATCATACGAATGAATTAGAATGGATACATTCGTGCGAATGAATTAGAATGGATACATTCGTGCGAATGAGTAAGAATGGATCGTACGAATGAAATAGAATGGATCGTACGAATTAGAATGGATCGTCTGAATGAATTAGAATGGATTGTGCTAATAAATTAGAATGGATCGTACGAATGAATTAGAATGGATCGTACGAATGAATTAGAATAGATTGTGCGAATGAATTAGAATAGATCGTATGAATGAATGGATCGTACGAAGGAATTAGAATGGATCATACGAATGAAGTACAATGGATCGTACGAAGGAATTAGAATGGATCGTACGAAGGAATTAGAATGGATCGTACGAATGAATTAGAATGGATACATTCGGGCAAATGAATTAGAATGGATTTTATGAATGAATTAGAATGGATCGTGCAAATGAATTAGAATGGATCATGCGAATGAATTAGAATGGATCGTACGAATGAATTAGAATAGATTGTGCGAATGACTTAGAATGGATCGTACGAATGAATTAGAATGGATACATTCGCGCGAATGAATTAGAATGGATCGTATGAATGAATTAGATTGGATCGTATGAATGAATTAGAATGGATCATGCGAATGAATTAGAATGGATCGTACGAATGGATTAGAATTGATCGTATGAATGAATTAGAATGGATCGTGCGAATGAATTAGAATGGATCGTACGAATGAATTAGAATGGATCGTATGAATGAATTTGATTTGATCGTATGAATGAATTAGAATGGATCGCACGTATGAATTAGAATGGATACATTCATGGGAATGAATTAGAATAGATCGTACGAATGAATTAGAATGGATCGTACGAATAAATTAGAATGGATCATTCTAATGAATTAGAATGGATCGTACTAATGCATTAGAATAGATTGTGCGAATGAAGTAGAATGGATCGTACGAATGAATTAGAATGGATACACTCGTGCGAATGAATTAGTATGGATCGTATGAATGAATTAGATTGGATCGTACGAATGAGTAAGAATGGATCGTTCGAATGAAATAGAATAGATCGTACGAATGAATTAGAATGGATCGTGCTAATGAATTAGAATGGATCATACGAATGAATCCATTCTAATTCATACGATCCATTCTAATTCATTCTAATTCATTCATACGATCGTACGAATGAATAAGAATGGATTGTACGAATGAAATAGAATGGATCGTACGAATGAATTAGAATAGATCGTGCTAATGAATTAGAATGGATCGTTTGAATGAATTGGAATAGATTGTGCGAATGAATTAGAATGGATCATACGAATGAATTAGAATGGATCATATGAATGAATTAGAATGGATCGTACGAATGAATTAGAATGGATTGTGCTAATAAATTAGAATGGATCGCACAAAGAAATGAATTAGAATGGATACATTCGTACAATCCATTCTAATTCATTCGTACGATCCATTCTAATTCATTCGTACGATCCATTCTAATTCATTCATACGATCCATTCTAATTCATATTCATTCGTACGATCCATTCTAATTCATTCGTATGATCCATTCTAATTCATTCGTACGATCCATTCTAAATCATTCGTAAGATCCATTCTAATTCATTCGCACGATCCATTCTAATTCATTCGTACGATCCATTCTAATTCATACGTACAATCTATTCTAATTCATTCATACAATCCATTCTAATTCATTAGCACGATCCATTCTAATTCATTCGTACGATCCATTCTATTTCATTCGTACGCTCTATTCTTACTCATTCGTACGATCCATTCTAGAATGGATTGTGCGAATGATTTAGAATGGATCGTACAAATGAATTAGAATAGATCGTACGAATGAATTAGAATGGATCGTACGAATAAATTAGAATGGATCGTACGAATGAATATGAATTAGAATGGATCGTATGAATAAATTAGAATGGACCGTACGAATGAATTAGAATGGATTGTACGAATGTATCCATTCTAATTCATTCCTTTGTGCGATCCATTCTAATTCATTAGCACGATACATTCTAATTCATTCGTACGATCCATTCTAATCATTCGCACGAATGGATCTTACTCATTTATAAATTAGAATGGATCGTACGAATGAATTAGAATGGATCATATGAAAGAATTAGTTTGGATCGTGCGAATGAATTAGAATGGATCATACGAATGAATTAGAATGGATACATTCATGCAAATAAATTAGAATGGATCGTATGAATGACTTAGAATCGATCGTATGAATGAATTCGAATGGATCGTACGTATGAATTAGAAAGGATCGTACGAATGAATTAGAATGGATCGTGCGAATGAATTAGAAAGTATCCATTCTAATTCATTCATACGATCTATTCTAATTCATTCGCACGATCAAATCTAATTCATTCATACGATCCATTCTAATTCATTAGTACGATCCATTCTAATTCATTCTCATGATCTATTCTAATTCATTCGCACGATCCAGTCTAATTCATTCATACGATCCATTCTTACTCATACGTACGATCCATTCTAATTGATTCAATCTAGTTCATTCATACGATCCATTCTAATTCATTGGCACGAATGTGTCCATTCTAATTCATTCGTGCGATCAATTCTAATTCATTCGCACGATCGTCTGAATGAATTAGAATAGATTGTGCTAATGAATTAGAATGGATCCTACGAATGAATTAGAATAGATTGTGCGAATGAATTAGAATGGATCGTACGAATGAATGGATCATACGAATGAATTAGAATGGATACATTCGTGCGAATGAATTAGAATGGTTCGTACGAATGAGTAAGAATGGATCGTACGAATGAAATATAATGGATCGTACGAATGAATTAGAATGGATCGTGCGAATAAATTAGATTGGATCATGCGAATGAATTAGAATGGATCGTACGAATGAATTAGAATGGATATATTCGTGCGAATGAATTAGAATGGATCGTACGAATGAAATAGAATGGATCGTATGAATGAATTCGAATGGATCGTACGAATGAATTAGAATGGATACATTCGTGCGAATGAATTAGAATGGATCATACGATGGAATTAGAATAGATCGTATGAATGATTAGAATGGATCGTACGATTGAATTAGAATGGATCGTATGAATGAATTAGAATGGATTGTACGAATGAATTAGAATGGATATTTTCGTGCGAAGAAATTAGAATGGATCGTACGAAGGAATTAGAATGAATTAGAATGGATATATTTGTGCGAATGAATTAGAAAGGATCATATGAATGAATTAGAATGGATCGTACGAATGAATTAGAAGCGATCGTGCGAATGAATTAGATTGGATCGTGCGAATGAATTAGAATGGATCGTACGAATGAATTAGAATGGATACATTTGTGTGAATGAATTGGAATGGATCGTATGAATGAATTAGAATGGATCGTATGAATGAATTCAAATGGATCATACGAATGAATTAGAATGGATACATTCATGCGAATGAATTAGAATGGATCATACGAAGGAATTAGGGTGGATCGTACGAATGAATTAGAATGGATACATTCGTGCGAAAGAATTAGAATTAATTGTATGAATGAATTAGAATGGATCGTATGAATGAATTAGAATGGATCGTATGAATGAATTAGAATGGATCGTGCAAATGAATTAGAATGGATTGTGCTAATGAGTAAGAATGGATCGCACGAATGAAATTGAATGGATCGTACGAATGAATTAGAATGGATCGTGCTAATGAATTAGAATGGATCGTACGAATCAATTAGAATAGATTGTGCGAATGAATTAGAATGGATCGTGCGAATGAATTAGAATGGATACCTTCGTGCGAATGTATTAGAATGGATCGTATGAATGAATTAGAATGGATCGTATGAATAAATTCGAATGGATCGTACGAATCAATTAGAATGGATACATTCGTGCGAATGAAATAGAATGGATCATACAAAGGAATTAGGGTGGATCGTACGAAAGAATTAGAATAGATACATTCGTGCAAAAGAATTAGAATAAATTGTATGAATGAATTAGATTGGATCATATGAATGAATTAGAATGGATCGTGCAAATGAATTAGAATGGATCGTACGAATGAATTAGAATGGATACATTCATACGAATGAATTAGAATGGATCGTACGAATGAGTAAGAATGGATCGTACCGAAATAGAATGGATCGTACGAAAGAATTAGAATGGATCGTGCTAATGAATTAGAATGGATCGTACGAATGAATTAGAATAGATTGTGCGAATGAATTAGAATGGATCGTACGAATGAATTAGAATGGATACATTCGTGCGAATGAATTAGAATGGATCGTATAAATGAATTAGAGTGGATCGTATGAATGAATTAGAATGGATCGTACGTATGAATTAGAATGGATACATTCATGGGAATGAATTAGAATGGATCGTACGAAGGAATTAGAATGGATCATACAAATGAAATAGAATGGATCGTATGAAGGTATTAGAATGGATCGTACGAAGGAATTAGAATGGATTGTTCGAATGAATTAGAATGGATCGTACGAATGAATTAGAATGGATCGTATGAATGAATTAGAATGGATCGTGCGAATGAATTAGAATGGATCGTACGAATGAATTAGAATGGATACATTCGTGTGAAAGAATTAGAATGGATTGTATGAATGAATTAGAATGGATCAAATGAATGAATTAGAATGGATCATGCGAATGAATAAGATTGGATCGTATGTATGAATTAGAATGTATTAGGAATTAAAATGGATCATACGAATGAATTAGGATGGATCGTAAGAATGAATTAGAATTAATCGTACGAATGGATTAGAATGTATTCTAATTAGAATGGATCATGCGAATGAATGAATTGGAATAGATTGTGTGAATGAATTAGAATGAATTCCTTCGCACGAATGTATCCATACAAATGAATTAGAATGGATCGTACGAATGAATTAGAATGGATCGTATGAATGAATTAGAATGGATCATACGAATAAATTAGAATGGATACATTCGTGCGAATGAATTAGAATGGATCATATGAAAGAATTAGAATCGATCGTATGAATGAATTAGAATGGATACATTCATGGGAATGAATTAGAATAGATTGGATCATACGAATGAATTAGAATGGATCGTATGAATGAATTAGAATGGATCGTGCGAATGAATTAGAATGGATCGTACGAATGAATTACAATGGATACATTCGTGCGAATGAATTAGAATGGATCGTACGAATGAATTAGAATCGATCGTATGAATGAATTAGAATGGATCATACGAATGAATTAGAATGGATCGTATGAATGATCGTATGAATGAATTAGAATGGATCGCGCGTATGAATTAGAATGGATACATTCATGGGAATGAATTAGAATGGATCGTACGAAGGAATTAGAATGGATCGTACGAAGGAATTAGAATGCATACATTCGTGCAAAAGAATTAGAATAGATTGTATGAATGAATTAGAATTGATCATACAAATGAATTAGAATGGATCGTACGAATGAATTAGAATGGATCATACGAATGAATTAGAATGGATTGTACGAATGAATTGGAATGGATCGTGCTAATGAAATAGAATAGATCGTACGAATGAATAAGAATGGATCGTACGAATGAGTAAGAATAGATCGTACGAATGAAATAGAATGGATCGTACGAATGAATTAGAATGGATCGTGCGAAAGAATTAGATTGGATCATGCGAATGAATTAGAATGGATCGTACGAATGAATTAGAATGGATATATTCGTGTGAATGAATTAGAATGGATCGAATGAATGAAATAGAATGGATACATTCGTGTGAATGAATTAGAATGGATCGAATGAATGAATTAGAATGGATCGTATGAATGAATTCGAAAGGATCGTATGTAAGAATTAGAATGGATCGTATGAATGAATTAGAATGGATCATATGAATGAATTAGAATGGATCATACGAAGGAATTAGAATGGATCGTACGAAGGAATTAGAATGGATCGTACGAATGAATTAGAATGGATACATTCGTGCAAAAGAATTAGAATAGATTGTATGAATGAATTAGAATGGATCGTACAAATGAATTAGAATGGATCGTGCGAATGAATTAGAATGGATCGTACGAATGAATTAGAAAAGATTGTGCGAATGAATTAGAATGGATCGTATGAATGAATTAGAATGGATCGAATGTTCTATCCATTCAATTTTATTCGTACGATCCATTCTTACTCAATCATTCGATCCATTCTAATTCATTCATACGATCCATTCTAATTCATTTGTATGATCCATTCTAATCCATTCGTACGATCCATTCTAATTCATTAGCACGATCCATTCTAATTCATTCGTACGATCCATTCTATTTCATTCGTACGATCCATTATTACTCAATCGTACGATCTATTCTAATTTATTCGCACGAATGTATCCATTCTAATTCATTCGTATGATCCATTCTAATTCATTCGCACGATCCATTCTAATTCATTCATACGATCCATTCTAATTCATTCGTACGATCAATTCTAATTCATTCGTATGATCCATTCTAATTCATTCATACGATCCATTCTAATTCATTCCTACAATGCATTCTAATTCATTCGCACAAATGTATCCATTCTAATTCATTCGTACGATCCATTCTAATTCATTCGCACGGTCCATTCTAATTCATTCATACGATCCATTCTAATTAATTCGTACGATCCATTCTAATTCATTAGCACAATCAATTCAATTTCACTCGTACGAACCATTCTTACTCATTCGTACGATTTATTCTAATTCATTGGCACGAATGTATCCATTCTAATTCATTCGTACGATCCATTCTAATTCATTCGTACGATCCATTCTAATTCATTCATACAATCCATTCTAATTCATACGTATGATCCATTCTAATTCATTCGCACGATCCATTCTAATTCATTCGCACAATTTATTCTAATTCATTCGTACGATCCATTCTAATTCATTAGCACGATCCATTATATTTCTTTTGTATGATCCATTTTTACTCATTCGTACGATCCAATCTAATTCATTCTCACGAATGTATCCATTCTAATTCATTCGTATGATCCATTCTAATTCATTCATACGATCCATTCTAATTCATTCGCACAATCTATTCTAATTCATTCGTACGATCCATTCTAATTTATTCGTACGATCCATTATATTTCATTCATACGATCCATTCTTACTCATTCGTACGATCCATTCTAATTCATTCGCACGAATGTATCCATTCTAGTTCATTCGTACGATCCATTCTAATTCATTCGCACGATCCATTCTAATTCATTCATATGATCCATTCTAATTCATTCGTACGTTCCATTCTAATTCATTCGCATAATCCATTCTAATTAATTCATACGATCCATTCTAATTCATTCGCACGAATGTATCCATTCTAATTCATTCGCACGATCCACCCTTATTCATTCGTACGATCCATTCTAATTCCTTTGTCCGATCCATTCTAATTCATTCCCATGAATGTATCCATTCTAATTCTTACGTACGATCCATTCTAATTCATTCATACGATCCAATCTAATTCATTCGCACGAATGTATCCATTCTAATTCATTCGTACAATCCATTCTAATTCATTCGCATAATCTACTCTAATTCATTCGTACGATCCATTCTAATTCATTAGCAATATCCATTCTAATTCATTCGTACGATCTATTCTATTTCATTCTAATTCCTTCATATGATCCATTCGTACCATCCATTCTAATTCCTTCGCACGAATGTATCCATTCTAATTCATTCATACAATCCATTCTAATTCTTTCGCACGAATGTATCAATTCTAATTCATTTGTACCATCCATTCTAATTCATTCGCACAATCTATTCTAATTCATTCGTACGATCCATTCTAATTCCTTCGTACGATCCATTTTAATTCCTTCGTACGATCCATTCTAATTCCTTCGTACGATCCATTCTATTTCATTCGTATGATCCATTCTAATTCCTTCGTACGATCCATTCTAATTTATTCCCATGAATGTATCCACTCTAATTCATTCGCACAATCTATTCTAATTCATTCATACGATCCATTCTATTTCATTCGCACGATCGTAGGAATTAGAATGGATCGTACGAATGAGTAAGAATGGATTGTTTGTATGAATTAGAATGGATACATTCATGGGAATGAATTAGAATGGATCGTACGAAGGAATAAGAATGGATCATACGAATGAAATAGAATGGATCGTACGAAGGAATAAGAATGGATCGTGCGAATGAATTAGAATGGATCGTGCGAATGAATAAGAATGGATCGTGCGAATGATTTAGAATGGATCGTACGAATGAATTAGAATGTATCGTATGAATGAATTAGAATGGATCATGCAAATGAATTAGAATGGATCGTATGAATGAATTAGAATGGACGTACGAATGAATTAGAATGCATACATTCGTGCGAATGAATTAGTATGGATCATACAAAGAATTTGAATGGATCATACGAATGAATTAGAATGGATATATTCGTGCGAATGAATTAGAATGGATCATACGAAGGAATTAGGGTGGATCGTACAAATGAATTAGAATAGATACATTCGTGTGAAAGAAAAAGAATGGACTGTATGAATGAATTGGAATGGATCGTATGAATGAATTCGAATGGATCGTTCGAAGGAATTAGAATGGATACATTCGAGCGAAAGAATTAGAAAGGATTGTATGAATGAATTATAATGGATCGTATGAATGAATTAGAATAGATCATGCGAATGAATTAGAATGGATCGTACGAATGAATTTGAATGGATCGTATGAATGAATTAGAATGGATCGTGCGAATGAATTAGAATGGATCGAGCGAATGAATTAGAATGGATACATTCGTGCGAATGAATTAGAATGAATCGTACGATGAATTAGAATGGATACATTCGTGCGAATGAATTAGAATGGATCGTGCTAATGAATTAGAATGGATCGTACGAGTGAATTAGAATGGATCATACGAAGGAATTAGGGTGGATCGTATGAATGAATTAGAATGGAAACATTCGTGCGAAAGAATTAGAATGGATTATATGAATGAATTAGAATGGATCGTGCAAATGAATTAGAATGGATCGTGCGAATGAATTAGAATGGATCATACGAATGAATTAGAATAGATTGTGCGAATGAATTAGAATGGATCGTACGAATGAATTAGAATGGATCGTATGAATGAATTAGCACGATCCATTCTAATTCTTTCGCACGAATGTATCCATTCAAATTCATTCGTATGATCCATTCCAATTCATTCATACGATCCATTCTAATTCATTCGTATGATCCATTCTAATTCATTTGCACAATCCATTCTAATTCATTCGCATGAATGTTTCCATTCTAATTAATTCGTACGATCCATTCTAATTAATTCGCACGATCCAATCTAATTCATTCGCACAATCCATTCTAATTCATTCGTACGATCCATTCTATTTCATTCGTACGATCCATTCTTACTCATTCGTACGATCCATACTAATTCATTCGCACGAATGTACCCATTCTAATTCATTCGTACGATCCCTTCTAATTCTTTCAAATGATCCATTCTAATTCATTCATACGATCCATTCTAATTTATTCGTGCGATCCATTCTAATTCATTCGTACGATCCATTCTAATTCATTCATACGATCAAATCTAATTCATACGATCCAATCTAATTCATTCATACGATCCATTCTATTTTATTCGTATGATCCATTCTAATTCATTCATACGATCCATTCTATTTCATTCGTACGATCCATTCTTACTCATTCGTACGATCCAATCTAATTTATTCGCACGATCCAATCATATTCATTCGTACGATCCATTCTAATTCATTCGTACGGTCCATTCTATTTCATTCGTACGATGCATTCTTACTCATTCGTACGATCCATTCTAATTCATTCGCACGAATGTATCCATTCTAATTCATTCGTACGATCCATTCTAATTCATTCGCACTATCCATTCTAATTCATTCATACGATCTATTCTAATTCATTCGTACGATCCATTCTAATTCATTCATACAATCCACTCTAATTCTTTCGCATGAATGTATCCATTCTAATTCATTCGTACGATCCATTCTAATTCATTCGCACGATCCATTATAATTCATTCATACGATCCATTCTAATTCATTTGTACGATCCATTCTAATTCGTACGTACGATTTATTCGAATTCATTCATACGATCCATTCTAATTCATTCATACGATCCATTCTAATTCATTCAAATGATTGTATCCATTCTAATTCATTCATACGATCCATTCTAATTCATTCGCACGATCCAATCTAATTCATTCGCACGATCCATTCTAATTCATTCATACGATCCATTCTATTTCATTCGTGCGATCCATTCTTACTCATTCGTACGATCCATTCTAATTCATTCGCACGAATGTATCCATTCTAATTTATTCGTACCATCCATTCTAATTCATTCGCACGATCCATTCTAATTCATTCATACGATCCATTCTAATTCATTCGTACGATCCATTCTAATTCATTCATACGATAGATTCTATTTCATTCGTACGATCTATTCTTACTCATTCGTATGATCCATTCTAATTCATTCGCATGAATGTATCCATTCAAATTCATTCGTACGATCCATTCTAATTCATTCGCACGATCCATTCTAATTCATTAGTACGATCCATTCTAATTCATTAGCATGATCGATTCTAATTCATTCGTACGATCCATTATATTTCATTCGTACGATCCATTTTTACTTATTCGTACGATCCATTCTAATTCATTCGCACGAATGTATCCATTCTAATTCATTTGTATGGATCGTACGAATGAATTAGAATAGATCGTGCGAATGAATTAGAATGGATTGTATGAATGAATTAGAATGGATCGTGCTAATGAATTAGAATGGATCGTACGAATGAATTAGAATAGATTGTGCGAATGAATTAGAATGGATCGTTCGAATGAATTAGAATGGATATATTCGTTCGAATGAATTAGAATGGATCGTACGAATGAATTAGAATGGATGCATTCATGGGAATGAATTAGAATGGATCATACGAAAGAATTAGAATGGATCATACGAATGAAATAGAATGGATCGTATGAATGAATTAGAATGGATCGTGCGAATGAATTAGAATGGATCATACGAATGAGTAAGAATGGATCGTACGAATGAAATAGAATGGATCGTATGTACAATCCATTCTAATTCATTCATACGATCCATTCTAATTCATTCACACGAATGTATCCATTCTAATTCCTTCGTACGATCCAATCTAATTCATTCGCACGATCCATTCTAATTCATTCGTATGATCCATTCTATTTCATTCTTACTATCCATTCTTACTCATTCGTACGATCCATTCTAATTCATTCGCACGAATGTATCCATTCTATTTTAATTCATTCGTACGATCCATTCTAATTCATTCGCACGATCCATTCTAATTCATTTATACGATCCATTCTAATTTATTCGTATGATCCATTCTAATTCATTCGCATGATCCATTCTAATTCATTCAAACGATCCATTCTAATTCATTCATACAATCCATTCTAATTCTTTCGCACGAATATATCCATTCTAATTCATTCGTACGATCCACCCTAATTCCTTCGTATGATCCATTCTAATTCATTCGTACGATCCATTCGAATCCATTCATACGATCCATTCTAATTCATTCATACGATCCATTCTAATTCATTCGCACGAAATATATTCATTCGGACAATGTATTCTAATTCATTCGTACGATCCATTCTAACTCATTAGCACGATCCATTCTAATTCATTCGTATGATCCATTCTATTTCATTCGTACGATCCATTCTTACTCATTCGTACGATCCATTCTAATTCATTCGCACGAATGTATCTATTCTAATTCAGTCATACGATCCATTCTAATTCATTCGCACGATCCATTCTAATTCATTCATACGATCCATTCTAATTCATTCGTACGATCCATTCTAATTCATTCGCACAATCTATTCTAATTCATTCGTATGATCCATTCTAATTCATTAGCACGATCCATTCTAATTTATTCGCACAATCTATTCTAATTCATTCGTTCGATCCATTCTAATTCATTCGTACGATCCATTCTAATTCATTCGCATGAATGTATCCATTCTAATTCATTCATACGATCCATTCTAATTCATTCGCACGATCCATTCTAATTCATTCGTACGATTCATTCTAATTCATTCGTACGATCCATTCTAATTTATTCGCACGATCCATTCTAATTCATTCATACGATCCATTCTAATTTATTCGTACAATCCACCCTAATTCCTTCGTATGATCCATTCTAATTCATTCGCACGAATGTTTCTATTCTAATTCATTCGTACGATCCTTTCGAATTCATTTATACGATCCATTCAAATTCATTCGCACGATCCATTCTAATTCATTCATACGATCCACTCTAATTCATTCGTACGATCCATTCTAATTCATTCGCACGATCCATTCTAATTCATTCGCATAATCCATTCTAATTCCTTCGTATGATCCATTCTAATTCATTCCCATAAATGTATACATTCTAATTCATTCGTATGATCCATTCTTACTCATTCGTACTATCCATTCTAATTCATTCGCACGATCCATTCTAATTCATTTGCACGATCCATTCTAATTCATTCATACAATCCATTCTAATTCTTTTGCACGAATGTATCCATTCTAATTCATTCGTACGATCCATTCTAATTCCTTTGTACGATCTATTATAATTCCTTCGTACGATCCATTCTAATTACTTCGTACGATCCATTCTATTTCATTCGTATGATCCATTCTAATTCCTTCGTACGATCCATTCTAATTCATTCCCATGAATGTATCCATTCTAATTCCTTCGTACGATTCATTCTAATTCATTCGTACGATCCATTCTTTCATATGTATCCATTCTAATTTATTCATATGATCTATTCTAATTTATTCGCACGAACTATTCTAATTCATTCGTACGATCCATTCTAATTCATTCGTACGATCCATTCTAATTCATTCGCACGATCCATTCTAATTCATTCTTACGATCCATTCTAATTCTTTCGTACGATCAATTCTAATTCATTCGCACAATCTATTCTAATTGATTCGTACGATCCATTCTAATTCATTAGCACGATCCAATCTAATTTATTCATACTATCCATTCTATTTCATTCGTACGATCCATTCTTACTCATTCGTATGATCCATTCTAATTCATTCGCATGATCCATTCTAATTCATTCATACGATCCATTCTATTTCATTCGTACGATCCATTCTTACTCATTCGTACGATCCATTCATGGGAATGAATTATAATGGATCATACGAAAGAATTAGAAAGGATCGTACGAATGAATTAGAATAGATTGTGCGAATGAATTAGAATGGATCATATGAATGAATGAGAATGGATTGTGCTAATGAGTAAGATCAATTCTTACTCATTCGTACGATCCATTCTAATTAGAATGGATCGTACGAATGATTTAGAATGGATTGTATGAATGAATTAGAATGGATCGTGCGAATGAATTAGAATGGATCGTACGAATGAATTAGAATGGATACATTCGTGCGAAAGAATTAGAATGGATTGTATGAATGAATTAGAATGGATCGTACGAATGAATTAGAATGGATCGTATAAATGAATTAGAATGGATCGTGCGAATGAATTAGAATGGATCGTATGAATGAAATAGAATGGATCGTACGAATGAATTAGAATTGATCGTGCGAATGAATTAGATTGGATCGTGCGAATGGATCGTACGAATAAATTAGAATGGATCGTACGATTGAATTAGAATGTATTGTACGAATGAATTAGAATAGATTACGGGAATGATTTAGAATGGATCGTACGAATGAATTAGAATGGATCGTACGAATGAATTAGAATGGATCGTATAAATGAATTAGAATGGATCGTACGAATGAATTAGAATGGATACATTCGTGCGAAAGAATTAGAATGGATCGTGCCAATTCATTCATACGATCCATTCTAATTCATTCATACGATCTATTCTAATTCATTCGCACAATCTATTCTAATTCATTCGTATGATCCATTCTAATTTATTCGCACGATCGATTCTAATTCATTTGCACAATCCATTCTAATTCATTCATACAATCCATTCTAATTCTTTCGCAAGAATGTATCCATTCTAATTCATTCGTACGATCCACCCTAATTCCTTCGTATGATCCATTCTAATTTATTCGCACGATCCATTCTAATTCATTCATACGATCCATTCTAATTCATTCATACAATCCATTCTAATTCTTTCGCACGAATGTATCCATTCTAATTCATTCGTATGATCAACCCTAATTCCTTCGTATGATCCATTCTAATTTATTCGCACAAATGTATCCATTCAAATTCATTCGTACGATCCATTATAATTCATTCGTACTATCCACCCTAAATCCTTTGTATGATCCATTCTAATTCATTCGCACGAATGTATCCATTCTAATTCATTCGTACGA
Source organism: Chamaelirium japonicum (assembly GCA_947650365.1). NCBI lineage: Eukaryota > Viridiplantae > Streptophyta > Magnoliopsida > Liliales > Melanthiaceae > Chamaelirium > Chamaelirium japonicum. Next base: position 426,247 of record CANTAL010000082.1, on the reverse strand, counting down.
TCCATTCGAATTCATTCATACGATCCATTCTAATTCATTAATACGATCCACTCTAATTTATTCGCACGAATGTATCCATTCTAATTCATTCGTACGATCCATTCTAATTAATTCGCACGATCCAATTTAATTCATTTGCACGATCCATTCTAATTCATTCGTACGATCTATTTTATTTCATTCGTACGATCCATTCTTACACATTCGTACGATCCATTCTGATTCATTCGCACGAATGTATTCTTATTCGCACGATCCATTCTAATTCATTTGCACGATCCATTCTAATTCATTCATACAATCCATTCTAATTCTTTCGCACCAATGTATCCGTTCTAATTCATTCGTACGATCCACCCTAATTCCTTCGTATGATCCATTCTAATTCATTCGCACGAATGTATCCATTCTAATTCATTCGTACGATCCATTCGAATTCATTCATACGATCCATTCTAATTCATTCATACGATCCATTCTAATTTATTCGCACGAATGTATCCATTCTAATTCATTCGTACGATCCATTCTAATTCATTCGCACAATCTATTCTAATTCATTCGTACGATCCATTCTAATTCATTCGCACGATCCATTCTAATTCATTTGCACGATCCATTCTAATTCATTCATACAATCCATTCTAATTCTTTTGCACGAATGTATGCATTCAAATTCATTCGTACGATCCATTCTAATTCCTTCATATGTTCCATTCTAACTCCTTCGTACGATACGTTCTATTTCATTCGTATGATCCATTCTAATTCCTTCGTACGATCCATTCTAATTCATTACCATGAATGTATCCATTCTAATTCATACGTACCATCCATTCTTATTCATTCATACGATCCATTTTAATTCATTCGTACGAATATATCCATTCTAATTCATTCGTACGATCCATTCTAATTCATTCGCACGATCTATTCTAATTCATTCGTACGATCCATTCTGATTCATTCATACGATCCATTCTAATTCATTCGCACGAATGTATCCATTCTAATTTATTTGTGCGATCCATTCTAATTCATTCTAATCCATTCTAATTCATTCGTACGATCCATTTTAATTTCATACGTACGATCCATTCTAATTCATTCTAATTCATTCATACGATCCATTCTAATTCATTCGCACGAATATATCCATTCTAATTCATTCGTACGATCCATTCTAATTCATTCGCACGAACGTATCCATTCTAATTCATTCTAATTCCTTCGTATGATCCATTCGTACGATCCATTCTAATTCCTTCGCACGAAAATATCCATTCTAATTCATTCGTACTTACGATCCATTCTAATTCATTCGCACGATCTATTCTAATTCACTCATACGATCCATTCTAATTCATTCATACAATCCATTCTAATTCTTTCGTACGAATGTATCCATTCTAATTCATTCATACAATCCATTCTAATTCTTTTGCACGATCCATTCTAATTCCTTCGTACGATCCATTCTAATTCATTCGTACTATCCATTCTAATTCATTCGCACCATCCATTCTAATTCATTCATACGATCTATTCTAATTTATTTATACAATACATTCTAATTCTTTCGCACGAATGTATCCATTCTAATTCATTCATACGATCCACCCTAATTCCTTCATATGATCCATTCTAATTCATTCGTACGATCCATTCGAATTCATTCATACGATCCATTCTAATTCATTCATACGATCCATTCTAATTCATTTATACGATCCATTATAATTCATTTATATGAATAAAATAGAATGGATCGCACGAATAAATTAGAATGGATCGTGCGAATGAATTAGAATGGATCGTGCGAAAGAATTAGAGTGGATCGTACGAATGAGTAAGAATGGATCATACGAATGAAATAGAATGGATCGTATGAATGAATTAGAATGGATCGTACGAATGAATTAGAATGGATCGTGCGAATGAATTAGAATGGATCGTGCGAATGAATTATAATGGATCGTACGAATGAATTAGAATGGATCGTATGAATGAATTAGAATGGATCGTGCGAATAAATTAGAATGGATCGTATGAATGAATTTGAATGGATCGTATGAATGAATTAGAATGGATACATTCGTGCGAATGAATTAGAATGGATCATACGAAGGAATTAGGGTGAATCGTACAAATGAATTAGAATAGATACATTCGTGCGAAAGAAATAGAATGGATTGTATGAAAGAATTAGAATGGATCGTATGAATAAATTAGAATGGATCGTATGAATGAATTAGAATGGATCGTACAAAGGAATTAGAATGGATACATTCATGCGAAAGAATTAGAAAGGATTGTATGAATAAATTAGAATGGATCGTATGAATGAATTAGAATGGATCATACGAATGAATTAGAATGGATCGTACGAATGAATTTGAATGGATCGTATGAATGAATTAGAATGGATCGTGCGAATGAATTAAAATGGATCGTACGAATGAATTAGAATGGATACATTCGTGCGAATGAATTAGAATGGATCGTACGATGAATTAGAATGGATACATTTGTGCGAATGAATTAGAATGGATCATGCTAATGAATTAGAATGGATCGTACGAATGAATTAGAATGGATAATACGAAGGAATTAGGGTAGATCGTACGAATGAATTAGAAGGGAAACATTCGTGCGAAAGAATTAGAATAGATTGCATGAATGAATTAGAATAGATCGTGCAAATGAATTAGAATGGATCGTGCGAATGAATTAGAATGGATCGTACGAATGAATTGGAATAGATTGTGCAAATGAATTAGAATGGATCGTACGAATGAATTAGAATGGATCGTATGAACGAATTAGCACGATCCATTCTAATTCTTTCACACGAATGTATCCATTCTAATTCATTCGTACGATCAATTCTAATTCATTCATACGATCCATTCTAATTCATTCCTACGATCCATTCTAATTCATTTGCATGATCCATTGTAATTCAATCACATGAATGTTTCCATTCTAATTCATTCGCACGAATGTATCCATTCTAATTCATTCGTACGATCCATTCTAATTCATTCGCACGATCCAATCTAATTCATTCGCACAATCCATTCTAATTCATGCGTACGATCCATTCTATTTCATTCGTACGATCCATTCTTACTCATTCGTACGATCCATTCTAATTCATTCGCACGAATGTACGCATTCTAATTCATTCGTACGATCCCTTCTAATTCATTCGCACGATCCATTCTAATTCTTTCATACGATCTATTCTAATTCATTTGTACGATCCATTCTAATTCATTCGTACGATTCATTCTAATTCATTAGCACGATCCATTCTAATTCATTCATACGATCCATTATAATTCATACGATCCATTCTAATTCATTCATACGATCCATTCTATTTTATTCGTATGATCCATTCTAATTCATTCATAGGATCCATTCTATTTCATTCGTACGATCCATTCTTACTCATTCGTACGATCCAATCTAATTCATTCGCACGATCCAATCATATTCATTCGTACGATCCATTCTATTTCATTCGTACGATCCATTCTACTTCATTTGTACAATCCATTCTTACTCATTCGTACGATCCATTCTAATTCATTCGCACGAATGTATCCATTCTAATTTATTCGCACGATCCATTCTAATTCATTCATACGATCCATTCTAATTCATTCGTACGATCCATTCTAATTCATTCATACAAACCATTCTAAATCTTTCGCACAAATGTATCCATTCTATTTCATTCATACGATCCATTCTAATTCATTCACACGATCCATTCAAATTCATTCATACGATCAATTCTAATTCCTTTGTACGATCCATTCTAATTCATACGTACGATTCATTCGTATTCATTCATACGATCCATTCTAATTCATCCATAGGATCCATTCTAATTAATTCGCACGAATGTATCGATTCTAAATCATTCGTAGGTTCCATTCTAATTCATTCGCACGATCCAATCTAATTCATTCGCACGATCCATTCTAATTCATTCGTACGATCTATTCTATTTCAGTCGTACAATCTATTCTTACTCATTCATACGATCCATTCTAATTCATTCGCACGAACGTATCCATTCTAATTCATTCCTATGATCCATTCTAATTCATTCACACGATCCATTCTAATTCATTCATACGATCCATTCTAATTCATTCGTACGATCCATTCTAATTCATTCATACGATCCATTCTATTTCATTCGTACGATCCATTCTTACTCATTCATACGATCCATTCTAATTCATTCGCACGAATGTATCCATTCTAATTCATTCGTACGATCCATTCTAATTCATTCGCACGATCCATTCTAATTCAATCATACGATCCATTCTAATTCATTCATACGATCCATTCTAATTCATTCGCACAATCTATTCTAATTCATCCGTACGATCCATTCTAATTCATTAGCACGATCCATTCTAATTCATTCGTACGATCCATTCTATTTCTGTCGTACGATCCATTCTTACTGATTCGTACGATCCATTCTAATTCATTCGCACGAATGTATCCATTCTAATTCGTTCGTACGATCCATTCTAATTCATTCGCACGATCCATTCTAATTGATTCATAAGATCCATTGTAATTTATTCATACGATCGATTCTAATTCATTTGCACGAATGTATCCATTCTAATTCATTCGTACGATCCATTCTAATGAATTCGCACGATCTATTCTAATTCATTCGTACAATCCATTCTAATTCATTAGCACGATCCATTCTAATTCATTCGTACGATCCATTCTATTTTATTCGTACGATCCATTCTTACCTATTCGTATGATCCGTTCTAATTCAATCGCACGAATGTATCCATTCTATTCTATAATTCATTCGTACGATCCATTCTAATTCATTCGCACGATCCATTCTAATTCATTCATACAATCCATTCTAATTCATTCGTACGATCCATTCTAATTCATTCGCAAGATCCATTCTAATTAATTCATACGATCCATTCTAATTCATTCATTCAATCCATTCTAATTCTTTCGCACGAATGTATCCATTCTAATTCATTTGTACAATCCACCCTAATTCCTTCGTATGATCCATTCTAATTCATTCGCACGAATGTATCCATTCTAATTCATTCGTACGATCCATTCGAATTTATTCATACGATCCATTCTAATTCATTCATACGATCCATTCTCATTCATTCATACGATCTATTCTAATTCATTCGCACGAATGTATTCATTCGCACAATCTATTCTAATTCATTCGTACGATCCATTCTAATTCATTAGCACGATCCATTCTAATTTATTCGTACGATCCATTCTATTTCATTCGTATGATCTATTCTAACTCATTCGTATGATCCATTCTAATTCATTCGCACGAATGAATCCATTCTAATTCATTCGTACGATCCGTTCTAATTCATCCGCACGAACCATTCTAATTCATTCGTACGATCCATTCTAATTCATTCGTACGATCCATTCTAATTCATTCGCACAATCTATTCTAATTCATTCGTACGATCCATTCTAATTCATTAGCACGATCCATTCTAATTCATTCGTACGATCCATTCTATTTTATTCGTACGATCCATTCTTACTCATTCGTACGATCCATTCTAATTCATTCGCACGAATGTATCCATTCTAATTCTTCATACGATCCATTCTAATTCATTCATACGATCTATTCTAATTCATTCGCACGAATGTATTCATTCGCACAATCTATTCTAATTCATTCATACGATCCATTCTAATTCATTAGCACGATCCATTCTAATTCATTCGTACGATCCATTCTATTTCATTCGTATGATCTATTCTAACTCATTCGTACGATCCATTCTAATTCATTCGCACAAATGAATCCATTCTAATTCATTCGTACGATCCATTCTAATTCATTCGCACGAACCATTTTAATTCATTCGTATGATCCATTCTAATTCATTCGTACGATCCATTCTAATTCATTCGCATAATCTATTCTAATTCATTCGTACGATCCATTCTAATTCATTAGCACGATCTATTCTAATTCATTCGTACGATCCATTCTATTTTATTCATACGATCCATTCTTACTCATTCGTACGATCCATTCTAATTCATTCACACGAATGTATCCATTCTAATTCATTCGTACGATCCATTCTAATTCATTCGTACGATCCATTCTAATTCATTCGCACGATCCATTCTAATTCATTCATACTATCCATTCTAATTCATTCGTACGATCCATTCTAATTCATTCGTACGATCCATTCTAATTCATTAGCACTATCCATTCTAATTCATTCGTACGATCTATTCTAATTTATACGATCCATTCTAATTCATTCATACGATCCATTCTATTTCATTCGTATGATCCATTCTAATTCATTCGTATGATCCATTCTATTTCATTCGTACGATCCATTCTTTCTCATTCGTACGATCCAATCTAATTCATTCGCACGATCCAATCATATTCATTCGTACGATCCATTCTAATTCATTCGTACGATCCATTCTATTTCATTCATACGATCCATTCTTACTCATTCGTACGATCCATTCTAATTCATTCGCACGAATGTATCCATTCTAATTCATTCGTACGATCCAATCTAATTCCTTCACACGATCCTTTCTAATTCATTCATACGATCCATTCTAATTCATTCGTACAATCCATTCTAATTCATTCATGCAATCCATTCTAATTCTTTTGCACGAATGTATCCATTCTAATTCATTCGTACGATCCATTCTAATTCATTCGCACGATCCATTCTAATTCATTCATACGATCCATTCTAATTCATTCGTACGATCCATTTTAATTCATACGTACGATCCATTCGAATTCATTCATACGATCTAGTCTAATTCTTTCATACGATCCATACTAATTCATTCGCACGAATGTATCCATTCTAATTCATTCGCACGATCCAATCTAATTCATTCGCACGATCAATTCTAATTCGTTCGTACGATCCATTCTATTTCATTCGTACGATCCATTCTTACTCATTCGTACGATCCATTCTATTTCATTCGTACGATCCATTCTTACTGATTCGTACGATCCATTGTAATTCGTTCGCACGAATGTATCCATTCTATTTCATTCGTACGATCCATTCTAATTCATTCGCACGATCCATTCTAATTCATTCATACGATCCATTCTAATTCATTCATACGATCCATTCTAATTCATTCGTACGAATGTATCAATTCTAATTCATTCGTACGATCCATTCTAATTTAATCGCACAACCTATTCTAATTCATTCGTACGATCCATTCTAATTCATTCGTACGATCCATTCTATTTCATTCGTACGATCCATTCTTACTCATTCGTATGATCCATTCTAATTCATTCGCACGAATGTATCCATTCTATTCTAATTCATTCGTACGATCCATTCTAATTCATTCGCACGATCCATTCTAATTCATTCATACGATCCATTCTAATTCTTTTGTACGATCCAGTTTAATTCATTCGCACGATCCATTCTAATTTATTCATACGATCCATTCTAATTCATTCATACAATCCATTCTAATTCTTTCGCACGAATGTATCCATTCAAATTCATTCGTACGATCCACCCTAATTCCTTCGTATGATCCATTCTAATTCATTCGGACGAATGTATCCATTCTAATTCATTCGTACGATCCATTTGAATTCATTCATACGATCCATTCTAATTCATTCATACGATCCATTCTAATTCATTCGTACTAATGTATTCATTCGGACAATCTATTCTAATTCATTCGCACGAATGTATCCATTCTAATTCATTCGTACAATCCACCCTAATTCCTTCGTATGATCCATTCGAATTCATTCATACAATTCATTCGAATTCATTTATACGATCCATTCTAATTCATTCGCACGATCCATTCTAATTCATTCATACGATCCATTCTAATTCATTCGCACGATCCATTCTAATTCATTCGCATGATCCATTCTAATTCCTTCGTACGATCCATTCTATTTCATTTGTATGATCCATTCTAATTCCTTCGTACGATCCATTCTAATTCATTCCCATGAATTTATCCATTCTAATTCATACATACGATCCATTCTTACTTATTCGTACTATCCATTTGTTGAGAGTCCAAATGATGCGAATTATCCTTTTAGTATCATACATATAGCATCAGTTTCTTACGTAAAACTTTCATACTACTCGTAAAGTATATCATTTTTTATTCACCGTTGCATTGTATATTTTGATACGAACACAATGGCATATTGCACCATTCACATACATCTTATATATGAAAGTTACAAAGCCTAATGATCACCTTTATCGTTTTCTTGATAAATATGTTATAGAAGTTTTGATACTTCTTTTCTATATATCATTCTACAGGTATGCGATGGATGATGGATCCCATGGCAACCACAGTACAAAAGAAGAGCGGATACATTAATTGGACGTGGCATCGAGGACACCCAACCAATCACCTAGAAGATATTGGATTAGCTCACATTCAAAGAAGTCCAAGATTAAATAAAGAAAAAGTTAACACAAAGACGCGTGACAATAAAAGGTGGACGGCAACCGAGCGCAACACCAGAACCCAAGCCGCCCATAAACCCATCATGGCAAGGTCTTCGGTCCAATCGCACAAACCCGATTCCCTCTCATGACCTCTTCTTTTCTTTCTAAACCCAAGTCGTGCATTCCCATAGGTCTTTACATATCAAGCCTGGCTCGGTCTTGCACCCAACCTCTTAGCCATAGAGCATTGCCCTTGAGCCCTCTTTAAATCCCCTCTGATCCACTCTTTCCCATCCGGAGCTTGCATCGCAGCCGTCCATGACACCTAATTCCTCACATGCATACACGTCCCAAACCCATCGATGCATTCATGCACGATCCCATCGCAACCGTCCCTTTCCGACTCCCATACGCAAATTCCACCCATAGCCATGTGCATGCATACATCCCGGCCATTCGATTCCATCTTAATAACTTACTAAATCAGAGCCGTCCAATTGCACAAACCCAATATCCCATCAATTCAACGATGCATGCACCCAACATGCATGTAGATCACAACCATAGCTATTATTCCCTCTCTAAATTTCCTTACCCGTCCGATCTCATCAGAGCCGTCCGAGACCCAACCTGATAACAAATCCTAACCCAACACACCCTAGCTTGGTGTTACCTATTCTCTTTCTTTATTTTTTTTATTTTATTAACAAAACAAATCACAACCCTCCATTACATCCGAAACCCTCAACCCATGCAAATCCATGCATGTGTAGAACCCCACCAACCAACTTCAGCTGCATGTGACTTCATCACCGGCCCACACACCTTTCCTTTTCACCCTTTATGATCGCAGCCGTCGTTTAAAACCCAAGCCCAGCACTCCGTTACACCTAACAACCTATGCATGCACCGACTTTATCCACATCACAACCGTCCCTTTCCGATTTCATACAACACCTACACCTTGCTATTAGACCTTCGTGCATACTCATCTCAAAACCGATCCCAGCTGTAACCGAAAACAAAAACCCCTTCATTCTCTCCTAATTTCTCTCTTCTTTATTTCTCTTAACAATTCCCTCTCATCTCTCATTATTACACCTGATCCAAACCCAGCCGATCGAGACCCATGCAGCTGTACCCAGCCCCTCGTGATCTCTTTCCATAGATCTCATTCTTTCTCTCTCTAGCTGCCACCCGATTTCTCTCTTAAATTCTCTTGGATTCCCTCTTCGATATTAACCCAAAACCCAAGCATGATTTCAGCTATTCACAATTAACCAGCAATCCCTATATTAAATATCACTCACGAACAGCCATGCATGCGGCAATCTCAATTCCTTAAATCTCTCTAGATTCTCACGACCTAACACCAACCTCTCTCTCTAAAATCTGCACGAGATCCCGATCCTCTCTCTTGGATTTCTCTCTCCTTCCATAACCTCTTTACCCTCGATTTCTCTCTCTAAATACCATTGAACTTCTCTCTAGATCCCCATATCCCACCCGAGATCTCTCTTTCTCTTTCCCGTTTTATCTCTCTCTAAAGTCTGCACGTCACCCTCCTCTCTCCCTTATTTCTCTCACCCGCTCCTAATTTCTCTCTCTAACCCTTGATCAATTCCAACCGAACCAACCCAGCCATGCATGCAACCCAACCGCCCGGCTCTCTCTCTCTAGTCCGACCCTCTCTCTCTCTCTCATTCTCTTCATAATATTTTTATTTTCCCTCATGATCACACCCTCTTACTCCATACCAATTGAAGCCACCTACCAAACCCGCCGCCACCTTGGGATGAAAGTTGGAAGACACTATAAAAAGAGGGACTTGGGCATGAAGAAAAGAGGACCCCCTCCCCCCAGGGAGGGGTATCCGGTTTTTCCAAGATCTATCATCCATTATTTTGTCGAGAGGGTGCGAAGCAAGTGCGCAATAATGTTGAATTTCTGAATTAGTTGATGTAACTGTCTGTGTTATTTTAATAAAGCTCTTTTGTCATTTTATTTTTATACATTTGTCTTCTTCTTCTGCAATATTATTTCTGTCTTTATTTTTTCATACTTACACCATGGCCAAAACCATGGTAGGCTAAACTCTCCCTCCCGCCAGGTAGAGGGATCAATACATGGTAAATAGTTACTTTTCTCTTTTGTAAGTTGCTCTCGAATGCACTTAACATTCATTCCTCTCAATCATTTGATTTCAAAGAGAGAAAAAGCTCACTCGTATTTCCATTCAATTGGGATTCGGGTGATACTTCAAACTCCGACAGTTGAATAGGCGAACTATTATTTTATCTAATTCTCACTATACAAATTCGTACAATTGAACTAAATGTACTTCTTCACCATAAGAAGGATTTTGTTCGTGAGATTGTGGGAGTATTTTATAATGAAATTAGATAAATAGGGCTTAAACTCTAAACCTTTCGTTTGAGACGGTAAAACTTCCGTTCTCAAGTGTGGATAACCGAGAAAACTATAATATTGAATCATTGATTAAGATGAGAAATATCTTAATTTTTTTATCGAATTTTCATTATGTAAATTTTCGCAATTGAGTACCAGTCTTACTTCTTCACTATAAGAAAGATTCGGTTCTTGAGATTGCGAGGATATTATATAATGAAATGAGATAAAGTGGACTTAAACTCTAAATCTTCCGCTTGAGATAGTAAAACTTCTATTCTCAAGTGTGGATAAACGAGAGTAACATTGCAAGAGAAGTGACTCTATACTATGGTTTACAAATCCCTCTCCTAGGCGGGATATTTCTTCTATTTTATTTTAATTTTAATTATTAGTTTCATGTTTCTACTTTCTAAAATTAATGAATCATTTGCAAAACAACAAAAATCCAAACTCCCTTCAATTCAATCTACCTTCATTTGTGATTTTTCTCTAGGCATCGCACTTACGTATGGTTCGATCCTTACTTGCCCTTTACTATTAAAATTCTCTGATTTATGTATACAGGTATTGATAAGATTTTGATAAATAGCTTTTACAACAACGACACTTAGCAAAAAGCTTTCTATCACCATTCTAATTCATTCGCACGATCCATTCTAATTCATTTGCACGATCCATTCTAATTAATTCATACAATCCATTCAAATTCTTTTGCACGGATGTATCCATTCTAATTCATTCGTACGATCCATTCTAATTCCTTCGTTCGATCCATTATAATTCCATCGTACGATCCATTCTAATTCCTTCGTACGATCCATTCAATTTTATTCGTATGATCCATTCTAATTTCTTCGTACGATCCATTCTAATTCAATCCCATGAATGTATCCATTCTAATTCCTTCGTACGATTCATTCTAATTCATTCGTACGATCCATTCTTTCGTATATATCCATTCTAATTCATTCGCACGATCCATTCTAATTTATTCGTACGATCCATTCTAATTCATTCATACGATCCATTCTAATTCATTCTTACGATCCATTCTAATTCTTTCGTACAATCAAATCTAATTCATTCGCACAATCTATTCTAATTCAATTGTACGATCCATTCTAATTCATTAGCACGATCCATTCTAATTTATTCATACGATCCATTCTATTTCATTCGTACGATCCATTCTTACTCATTCGTACGATCCATTCTAATTCATTCGCACGATCCATTCTAATTCATTCATACGATCTATTCTATTTCATTCGGACGATCCATTCTTACTCATTTGTACGATCCATTCTAATTAGAATGGATCGTACGAATGAATTAGAATGGATTGTATGAATGAATTAGAATGGATCGTGCTAATGAATTAGAATGGATCGTACGAATGAATTAGAATGGATACATTCGTGCGAAAGAATTAGAATGGATTGTATGAATGAATTAGAATGGATCGTACGAATGAATTAGAATGGATCGTATGAATGAATTAGAATGGATCGTGCGAATGAATTAGAATGGATCGTATGAATGAAATAGAATGGATCGTACGAATGAATTAGAATGGATCGTGCGAATGAATTAGATTGGATCGTGCGAATGGATCGTACGAATGAATTAGAATGGATCCTACGAATGAATTAGAATGTATTATACGAATGAATTAGAATAGATTGTGCGAATGATTTAGAATGGATCGTGCGAATGAATTAGAATGGATCGTACGAATGAATTAGAATGGATCGTACGAATGAATTAGAATGGATACATTCGTGCGAAAGAATTAGAATGGATTGTGCTAATTCATTCATACGATCCATTCTAATTCATTCGTACGATCTAGTCTAATTCATTCGTACAATCTATTCTAATTCATTCGTACGATCCATTCTAATTCATTCGCATGATCCATTCTAATTCATTTGCACGATCCATTCTAATTCATTCATACAATTTATTCTAATTCTTTCGCAAGAATGTATCCATTCTAATTCGTTTGTACGATCCACCCTAATTCCTTCGTATGATCCATTCTAATTCATTCGCACGATCCATTCTAATTCATTCATACGATCCATTCTAATTCATTCATACAATCCATTCTAATTCTTTCGCACGAATGTATCGATTCTAATTTATTCGTTCGATCAAGCCTAATTCCTTCGTATGATCTGTTTGGGGGATTTTCTCGCTGGTCCGTGCGGTCTTCCTGCAAGACAAGGAAAAGCGTAAGAACGGCTGGCTTCCATAGGAGCGCAGGCCCTCCGACGCTCAAGTCAGTATATGATGGACAAGGTAGAGCTGTAGTAGATCAAAGTGGTAGGGATGAGGGTTTCCAACCTGTACTTTGGAGCCTGGGGGTGTGCATTTATAGACATTGGCGGCCTATTGATGCCCAACACGTGGAGGCTCTTTCCGGGGCCTTCTGGACCCCCACGTTTCGGCCCACATGGGTCTGACAGTCCTTGGTACTTGGACCCCTGACATTCTTTGTCTCTTAGCTCGCCTGGCGAAGTAGTGGGGGGGGGCTGTTACTGTTTGTCGTTTGCCAGGTGGATCTTCTGGAATGTTCAAGTCTAGGAGATCCCAAACCGATTCGGGCGGGCTTCTGTGGACTACAATCGTCCACATAGCTTCAGTGGGTCTTCGACACCTGGCAGCCTTTATGCTGCTCTACTGGGGGCGACCTCTTTGATAATGGGTTCGAGGGATCCGCCACCCTCTTCCTATTGCCAAGAGTCGGGCTCCGGGGAGGGCGACCTCTTCGACAACGGGAGCAGCCTGGCGATTTCATCAAGGGTGATCCACCACCATCTCCCTATTGTCAAGAGTCGGGCTCCAGGGAGAGCGACCTCTTCGACAACGGGAGTGGGCTGGTGATCTCATCGAGCTAGGTCGAGCTCCTGTGCGAGCTTAGGCGAGCTCCTGTGCGAGTTTGGGCGAGCTCCTGAGCGAGCTTGGGCGAGCTCCTGAGCGAGCTTGGGCAAGCTCCTTTGCGCTCTTTGTCTAAGCCATTTACCGAGCTTAGATGTGATGCACTCAGATACAAGGTGTCCATACAGCCCAATGTGGATCTTGCTCCTAGTTAAAAGAGTGATACGGCGAGCTGAGGGCAAGCTATGGGGCGGGCTCTTAGCGAGCTGGGGGCGAGCTACTGACGAGCTTCGGGGTGAGCTCTTTGCGAGCTGGGAGGCGAGCTTTTGGGGGGTAAAGCCGACTCTGATTTATGCACTTTCTCCTCCGTTCTTTGGCGAGGTGCCGGTGTTTGGATGCATGACGATCTAACTCCCGCTGCTATTATAAACGCCGGGCGGGCACTTATGTGGGCTCTATTTTACGGGCTGCAATGGTCTTCAGGGTACACTGCTTTTGGCTACCCCCGACATTACCCCCTCCTGAGAGAGTGGCTGAGGAAAGCGAGCCACCCGCTCAGGAGTTCTAGCGAGCTTATTTTTTCGCGGCTTCTTCTCCTGGCGACTTTTGCCTCAGTGAGCTTGGAAGCGAGCTCCTATCCTTTGAAATGTGCCTGATATCAATGTCTGCTGCAACAGTTTTCGGGCGAGCTGGGAATAGTAGCCACGGGCGATCTGCGTCGAGAGCTTTGACTGCCAGCATTCCATAAACACCGAGTGGGCCGGGAGCATCAGCCACGAGCGATCTCCTTCCGGTGCGAGCTCGCCACACGCGGTCAGGGTCTACTTCGGGCGAGCTGCGGGCACCCACCGCGGGCGATCTGTGTCGAGAGCTTTGACACCCAGTATTCCACAAACACCGGGCGGGCCGGGAGCATCAGCCACGAGCGATCTCCTTCCGGTGCGAGCTCACCACACGCGGTCAGGGTCTACTTCGGGCGAGCTCCTGGCTCCTACCGCAGGCGATCTGTGTCAAGAGCTTTGACTGCCAGCATTCCACAAACACCGGGCGAGCCGGGAGCATCAGCCATGAGCGATCTCCTTCCGGTGCGAGCTCACCACACACGGTCAGGGTCTACTTTGGGCGAGCTCCTGACTCTTGCCGCAGGCGATCTATGTCGAGAGCTTTGACTGCCAGCATTCCACAAACACCTGGCGGGCCGGGAGCATCAGCCACGAGCGATCTCCTTCCGGTGCGAGCTCGCCACACGCGGTCAGGGTCTACTTCGGGCGAGCTGCGGGCACCTACCGCGGGCGATCTTGTGGCTCGGGCTCCGCGCCGAATCTCCAGCGATCGCATCGTCCTTAATTACGACGCGAGGCTCGAGATGGATACAATGAATCTCATCATGAGATCTCGATCTGTGTGGTACACCTGTCGTGCCCCGATTTGCTCCTCTTTCTGTCAGTAAAGGACAGCGTCGGCGCCGGCGCAGCCTTTCCCACGCGTGGCCCGCGTGGCACCTCGTGACTGGAAGAAGGCAAGCTGTCGCCTCAACCACCGTTGCGCCGCCTCGCTGAACGCGCTTGGGCATTGATTGCCCCGCCGATCCCCCTGTCTCTACCCTCTCTATAAATAGGGGGGAGGGGGGATTTTTTACCCTTCCGTGCAAATCAGCTCTCCCTTCTTCCTCTCTCTAGCTCGCTCTAGCTCGCGCTTGCTCTCATGGCTTCTTCCACTACTAAAGTTGCTGCCACGGTTGCTGCCGCTGCAGCCGCTGCTGCTGCTCGCGCTGGGCCCGCCGTGGAAACGGCCGTGGTTTGGCTGCAAACCCCCGTCGGGGTGCCCGTGGGGGACAGTATCCGGGCGGCAATCGATTTCTCTCGGGAGATCCTCGTCACCGAGATGCCACTCCTCGGGAGGCTGCCCCAGGGCACCGTAGCCTCCGTCGGGCTACTGTGGTCTGAGCTGCGGTTCCCGCTGAGTCATCTCACCGGGGAGTTCCTGGAGTTGACGGGGCTTTGCCCCGCCCAACTCTCTGGGAACTCCTGGGGGATACTCTACGGGCTATCTTAGCTAGAGATCGCCCTGAAGGTGAGGATCCCACTGAGCTACTTGCTCAAGAAGTGGCTCCTCAAACCTGGGACGATCTTTAGCACTGCGGGCTGCGGGTACTTCTACCTCGCCGGTCGTCCTGGCAAGGTGCTCCCCTTCACCATCGAGCACAAAGACCGCCATTGGAAAGACTATCCTTTCGTGGCGGTCGGCGACTGGCACGGGCGGTACAACAAAGTTCCGGCCCACCCCGGGGTTCCCACGACGGCGGTCTTCCGGGAGATGGCCTTCTTCCGGGCGGGGAAGAAGAAGTGCATCGCGCCCGATCGGGAGCGATCTTTTGACGAGGCGTTCCTTCATTACCTCGGGGGGCGAACTCTGGAGAAGATCACCGACCCCGACTTTGCCTTCCAACTGAAGGACGGGAAGACCGGCGTGATCCTGCTCAAGCAGAAGATCATCCGGAAGAAGAAGGAGGTCCCTCCTCCCGCCGAAGGGACCAGCAAAGGGAAGAAGAAGACTGTTCGGAGGCGGGCTTCGCCCATCCGCTTCGACGACCCCAACACCGTAGAGATGCTGCGCTAGGACGCGGCCTCTGCGCCTTCGCAACTTCCTCGCCAAGGCTCCGGCCCAGGTCAGCCACCTGCCCCCCTTCCAATTATTCGCCGCAAGATTCAATTTGTCGAGCCCGACGACCCGAACATCGACCTCCCGTTAACCATGGCTGAAGTCTCATTCGGGATGGCTCGGATACTGATGGGCAATTTCTCGGGCGATCTGACAGTTCCCCTCCGCGTGGCAGTGATGACGCCAGAGATGGAAGGCCGTGGAAAGAAAAGGGCCAAGCGCGCAAAGTCCGCGTCCGCAAGCGCCTAGGCGGAGCAGCGCCGGAAAGCGTTGGAGGAGGCGGGCTTGGATTAGGAGCCCGAGTGGACGGGCTCCGAGGAGGAGGAGGAGGAGGAGGAGACGGGCTCCAAGGAGGAGGAGGCCACCGTTCCGCCTCCCCACGAGGAACCCATCATCCCCGCTCAAAGGGAGGGACCAAGCGGGCAAGAGCTTCCCCCTCCTGCTGCCGGGGTGGAGGTCCAGCCAGGCGAAGCCCCTGCTGCGACCTCTACGCCCCCTGCGGGTCCAGCACCTGCTGCCACTGCTGCGACCTCTACACCCCCCGTGGCTCCAACACCTGCCGTCGGGGTGGAGGTCCAGCAGGGCGATCCCACCGCCGCCGCTGCGTCCCCCACACCCCCAGCAGCTTCAGCACCCGCTCCCCTGGCCTCGCCTCCCGCAAGGGGCCAGGAGGAAGCGGGCTCCCAAGAGGGCCTGGGGGACCTAGTCTACAGGTCCCCCAGCTTTGTGGACATTGGCTCTGACTCCGAGTCCTCAAGCTCGGAGTCGGAAGCCAAAGAAGCCAGGGCGGACCCTCCAAGCCCGCCAGCATCAGGAGCTCGCCCGGAGAAGGTGCCAGCCCGCGCTCTGTCTCCCGGCGCGCCGCCTCCCACCGAAGCTTCGGGCGGTCCCAGCGCGGGCTCTTCTGCGGAAGAGGGGAGGGCGCCCTACTACCTGCGGCAGCTGCTGGGCCGCAACGTCTTCGCCCGAGCCCCCTTCGCTTCTATAAGTGAACGCCTGGCCGAGGTACCTCACTTTCTCTATCTCCACACAAAGTCTATTTTCTCACTAACTTTTTTATCTTTCCTATGTAGGCGGAAAAAAAGAGCCAGGCACTGGCCGCGGAGGTCGCTGGGGCCGGGAAGGCGCTGGTCGCCTTGTTTGACGATTCCCTTCGGGGGTCTGAGCGCAAGGTGGATGAGCACATCCACGAGCTCCAGCGGGCTATACAGGCCGCGGCACTAAAAGAGGCGGAGGAGCTCCGGCAGAGGGTCGCGACCCTCGTGTCAGGCATGACCGAGTTGGAGACGGCCAAAACCAAAACCTCCGACGACCTCAAAAAGGTCCAGGTGGAGCGAGACGAGGCCGTGACCGCCAGAGAGGCTGCTCAGAAGGAGGCGGCCCAACTTCAAGGCGAGGTCACTGCTCTGAAGACGGAGATCGCCACTTTGAAAGAGACGCACGCCAACGATCTGCGGGCTCAACAAGGTCGTCTCCAAGCTCAGCTGGACGATCTCCTCAAAAAGGGCGCCCTGGCCACAGTTGAGAAATATAAGACCGAAAGGTCGAAAAAGCGGCGCCGAGGAGATAACAGCGGGGCAGAGACTAGCAAGCCTTGAGCTCGCTCATTTTGTAACTATCTCTTTGTTTGATCAATGAAATCTTTATCTTTTTGAGCTCGCCTCTGTCTTCATTTCTTTCTCTGTGTTTGTCTTCCTTCTTTTCGTGAGTCCACTTTAGAAACTTTGCAGCGATCTCGAGGGTAATACGCCGGGCGAGGCAACTAATTCGATTCAATCTTTTTTTTTTTTTTTTTTAAAAAAAAAAAAATACATGCAAACGAAAAAGCTCGGCATGCTCGATAAATCCCGATATAATCTCTAAGCCCGGAAAAGAGAAAGACGAGCGAACCAAATAACTTCAAAAATTTCCCTATGCTCAGAGATTTAAATTCATTTTATTTTAAAGAAAACTAGTAAGTGCTAGCTGCCCCCTGCCCGGTTAACTACCCCCAAGGATCCTGATTATTGGACACGCCCTTTGAGGGGTTACCAAGGGAAGTTCGGGCTACCTGAAAGGGTGGTCGCCCTTCTCAAGTTTCCCTAATTCACGCCAGGATGCTTTCGCTTATGGTAGGTGAACGCGAAGGATCCTGGTTAGGTTTTGAGTCCTCTAAACAGCAGACTACCCTGGAAATCTCAAGGTCGCTCATTTGCGGCCTCTGAGGATTCCAGTCTTGCTTTAAGTCCGCACAACGGCGGACTGCCCCGGGAATCTCAAGGTCGCCTACTGGCGGCCTCTGAGGATCCCGGTCTTGCTTTAAGTCCGCACAACGGCGGACTGCCCCTGGAATCTTGAGGTCGCCTACTGGCGGCCTCTGAGGATCCCGGTCTTGCTTTAAGTCCGCACAACGGCGAACTACCCCGGGAATCTCAAGGTTGCCTACTGGCGGCTTCCGAGGATCCCGGTCTTGTTTTAAGTCCGCACAACGGTGGACTGTACGTTTCCGTGGATCATGCGTGATCTTGCTACGCCGAGCTTCCGGGCTGAATTTCCTTGGTGAAACCTCCATCATCCATTCATAACTTCTTCCGAAAATGACTTACAAAAAACTACTGGTCTTATGCATAAAATTTTCGGAGGTGCAAAGCATTCCAAGGTCGCTCTAACAGGTCGCCTTCAACGGTCATCAACTGGTAAGCCCCCGAACCTCGTGCTTCGCGTACTATGTAGGGGCCTTCCCAGTTCGCCGTGAGCTTCCCTAAGTTAGGCTCCTGCGTGTTTGCGAACACCTTTCTCATTACCAGGTCGCCAGCTTTGAATGCTCGATGGCGAACTTTCTTATCGTAGGCGCGCTTCATCTCTTGTCGGTATCCGGCGAGATGCAGGTTGGCACGTTCTCGTCGCTCTTCGAGCTGGTCGAGGGAGTCGGCGAGCAGAGCGTCATTGTCGACCTCATCTGCCGCGAACTTTCTTTCGGTAGGTAGCCCGACCTCCACAAGTAATACGGCCTCGCATCCATGAGTAAGGCTGAAAAGCGATTCGTTAGTTGAGCAGCGTGGAGTAGTTTGATAGGCCCATAGTATGCCGTCGAGCTCCTGCTCCCACAAACCCTTCTTGCTTTCCAACCTTTTCTTGAGGTTGTCCAGGATTACCCGATTCGTGGCTTCGGCCTGCTCGTTGCTCTGAGGGTACCTAGGAGAGGAAAATCTCAGGTCGACCCCATATTCGGCACAAAAGCTTTTGATCAAGCGATTGTCGAACTGGCGACCATTATCTGTGATCAATACTCTAGGCAGACCGAACCTGCAGAAAATATTCTTCCAGAGGAAGTCTTTTACTTGTTTTTTACCTATCTTAGCTAGCGGGACCGCTTCCACCCATTTGGTGAAATAGTCCGTAGCCACTAGGATGAATTTCTTTTACCAGGCTGATACGGGGAAAGGTCCCACAATGTCCAGTCCCCATTGCTGAAAAGGCCAGGGGCTCGCCAGAGGATGCAGCTCTACTGCGGGCATATGATTTGTCGTGGCGTGCTTCTGGCATTGGATACAGCTTTGAGCGACCTTCAAAGCGTCTTGCTCCAGAGTGGGCCACCAATATCCTTGCCTCCTTACTTTAGCAGCCCGAGACCGCCCACCAACGTGGTTTCCCAGCTCGTCGGAATGAATGTAGCTTAAGACTTCTTCGCTCTCCGGGCTCTCGAGGCAACGAAGGTTCGGCCCGCCGAAAGATTTTTGAAAAAGGCGATTCCAACGAATAAGATAGCGACCAACGCACTTCTCCACCCACCGGGCTTCCTCTCTATCCTCCGGGAGCTCGCTTTTCTGTAGAAATCGAAGAATGGGCGTGGTCCACCCGCCGGGCGATATGTCGGCTGAAACTTGGTTGACGGCGGACTCTATCAGTTGCAGCCGAGACTGATTTTGAACCTCGATGGAAATCTGGCGGGCTTCTGATGTTCCCAGCAGGGAGGCGGCATTTGCCAAAGCATCAGCCCGCCTATTATCAGCCCGCGGGATTTGTTCAAAGGAAATGTCTTCGAACTCCGCGGCCTTGCGCTTCACCAGATCCATGTAGCCCGCCATTCGTGCATCTCGGGAGGCATAATCTCCATTGATTTGGCAAATGATTAGCTGGGAATCGCTAAAGACTTTTAATCATTTGGCGCCTACTTCTTGAGCGAGCTCCAGACCAGCCAGCAGGGCCTCATATTCTGCCTTATTGTTGGTAGCAGCGAAATCCAGTCGGACTGATTTCTCTAGGAGTATCGACTGGGTGATCAGTGCGACCCCGATCCCTACTCCCGAGGCGTTGGAGGATCCATCGACGAATAGTTCCCAGCCCGCTATCTCCGAATGCTTAGTTGGAGGAAGCTCGCTTTGACCACCCAAGAACCTCGCTTTCCCAGGGTATACCTCAGTTGGCTCGTCCTCCTGGAACTGGGCCGGTTTTTCTATGGGGAAGTCCGCCAAGAAATTCGCGAGAACCTGCCCTTTGACAGCAACTCGAGGGACATACTCCAAACCATAGGCGGCGAGCTCGGCGGACCATCGATAGAGCCTGCCGGCTACCGAGGGTCTGGAGAGCGCGCTCTTCAAAGGGTGCTCCGTGATACTTTGACAGTGTGCGCCGAGAAGTAGGGGTGAAGTTTTCTCGCGGTAAGGACCAAGGCCAATGCGACCTTCTCGATTGGCCGATACCGGAGCTCGGCAGGAAGCATCGTATGACTCACAAAGTAAACAGGTCGCTCTATTTTCGCTTCTTCTACTACAAGGACCCCGCTTACCGCATTCTCCGTGACCGCAAGATATACGCCAAGCTCGGTACCATCCTTTGGTGCTACTAGGATGGGCGAGCTCGCCAGATAGCTCTTGATCTTCTGAATGGCGCGCTCACACTTTTTATCCCAACAAATGCTCGCCCTCTTTCGAAGTAGTTCGAAAAGAGGTCGACAATTATCTGATGATTTGGAGATGAACCGGTTTAGCGCGGTGATCCGCCCGCTCAATCTCTGGACCTCCTGCCGGGTTCTTGGTGAGGGCATTTCGACAAGTGCTCGGATTTGCCCAGGGTCGGCCTCGATCCCCCTATGGGTGACCAGGTACCCTAGGAATTTTCCGGAAGTCACCCCGAATACGCACTTGGTTGGGTTTAGCCTCATTTGGAATTTTCGCAAAACCTCGAAGATTTCGCGGAGATCGGCAATATGCCCTTCTCTCTCTCAACTCTTTACCAAAAGGTCGTTTACATATACCTCGACATTTTTGCCGATCTGATCTTTAAATATTTGAGTGACTAACCTTTGGTAGGTCGCCCCAGTGTTCTTCAGTCCAAACGGCATTACCCGATAGCAGAAAAGCTTCTGGTAGCCCGCCCCAGAATAGAAGGCGGTCTTCTCCTGATCTTCGACGTGGAGAGGTATCTGGTTATACCCCGAATATCCGTCCATGAAGGATAAGGCCCGGAACCCGACAGCTGCGTCGACCAGCGTGCCTATTCGTGAAAGGGGGAATCCGTCCTTCGGGCATGCTTTGTTAAGGTCGGAAAAGTTGATGCACATTCTGACCGCCCCACTCTTCTTGGGCACGGCCACAACATTGGAGATCCACTCGGGGAAGTGCGCCTCGCGTATGAAGCCAGCTCGCTCTAGCTTGTCTATCTCTGCCGCCACTGCAGCGGACTTTGCAGCCGGTATGTGCCGAGCTTTTTGCTTGACCGGCGGGAATTCTTTCATGGTGTGCAGACGATGACAGGCGACCTCCGGGTCAATCCCTGGCATGTCCGCGAAGCTCCAGGCGAATACGTCACGGTATTCCCTGAGTAAGTTGGTTATGGCCAGGACCTTGCCCTTGTCCAGTGAGGTTCCAAGATGAACAACTCTTGGTCCTTCTTTGCTACTGATATCGATCTCTTGTAGTGGCTCGGCAATTGGAAAACTTCCTCTCTTGGGGGTTGACAGGCGACCTTCCTCCTCCAACTTAAGATCCACACCGCTCCCACCGGGGGGTAAAGTAGGGGACTTAAGCGAGGTGGCCTCTAGCGGGCTCCTAAGGAGCTCGCTCGTAGCGGGCGGTAATTGCTAGGAGGGCGCTGGCCTCTTGGCCTCAGCGACCTCCATATCAATGAGATGAAAGACGTCCTGCTCGCATCTGGTAGCAGCGACCTGGTCTCCTCGAATTACCACGACCCCTCTATCGGTGGGGAACTTGAGGGCCTGGTGATTAGGCGAGGACACCGCTTTCATCTGCCTCAACCATGGTCGCCCTAGGATGGCATTGAAAGCGGACTGCCCCTCCACCATCGCGAAGCAAACTTGACGTACCTCCGGGCCCGCCGTTACCATGAGGGTTATCTCCCCTGCCACCTTAGCGACCTCACCGGTGAAACCGCTAAGCAAGCCCGTTGAGGGAGACAAATCAATTTGTCTCAATCCCATTCGCTGGAAGGCTGATAAGAACAGGATGTCTACGGCACTTCCTGGGTCAACCAGGACCCGCCTTACCTCGATATTCGCCATCATAAGGCATATGACGAGGGGATCATTGTGGGGGGTAACAACCCCAGCCATGTCCTCCTCCGAGAACCAGATGAAGTCTCGGGCTTCTACCCTTGGCGTTTAGAGCAATACAGGGGTTAGAGAAACAGAGAACACCTTCTGAGCCCGCTCCATCTCTCTAACTTGCCGACGAACCTCGTTGCTGGATCTCGGGCCGTTCAGGTGCCCGCTGATAGTGTGGCAGACCGACGGCCCACCCGGCGGTGGTAGAGGCAAAGCGGGCTCAGCGGGTCCCGAGCGATCTCCTTCTCGAGGGGCGCACGCGGGGATCACTTCGAATCTTCTTGGGAGCGAGATGAACTGATCCAAATACCCTTGGGCGACCAAATCCTCTAGGTGGTTCTTCAGAGCCCGGCATCTATTGGTGTGATGCCCGGGACTGCGATGGAAGGCGTACCGCCGTGTATTGTCGGTAGAGCCGGGCTCCCCGACCTGCAGGGGTGGTGGATACTGAAAAAATGGTTCATTCCGAATCTGGTGAAAGACTTGCCCTGGGGATTGGGTTAGCACGGTGAAATCCCTCTCCCCGGGTCCCGGAGGCAGGCGCCAGTTCGCCGGCCTTCCAGCGACCACCGCGGGGACTTCAGCAGGCTGTATTGCAGGAGCTGCGGGCGGTCCGGGCAAAGGTACCACCGGGGGTACCTCCCGTCTCTCTATGGCTTTAACGATGAGAGGTCGCAGAGCCGGAGGAGGTCGCTGCTCAACTGCCTTCCCCTTTCGATCTAACACCGCATCTTCAAGCTTGATATGTTGCTGGACAAGGGCGAAGAGTTCGACCATCGTGCGGGGATCTTTGATTACCAGCGCATCATGAAGTTTGCTTCCCTCGGGGAGGGCGTTCCGGAAAGCGCTCACCGTCATGCGATCTTGGCCGACCGCGTCCTCCAGAGCGAGGTAGGCGCTTCGAAAACGGGTTACGAAGCTCCGAAGGGTTCCGCAAACTCCCATGGCCAAGGTGAAGAGAGACTCAATCCTCTTAGGGGGTTGCCTGTTGCAGCGGTACTGCTCCAGAAACAATCTAGAGAGAGTAGGGAAGTCTGGAAGGGTGCTCGATGGCAATTTGTGGAACCAGTTTAGCGTCGAGCCCGTCAAGCTACTCGGGAAAGCCCGGCACAAGACATGGTCTTGGTCCCAAAAAAATAACAGCTTCCGGTAAGCCAAGAGATGGTCTACAGGATCTTGCGACCCATCGAACAGTACAAACTTGGGCGGGGTCCAATGATGCGGGAAACCTCCTTGGTGCACCTCGCTCGTGAAGGGCGAGCTCCCTCCGTGGGCGGCGAGATCCTCCAGCAGATCCACCGGTGCACTAGGTCGCTGCCAGTGCCCAGGGAGAACTCCCAAAAGCGGCTGCGCAGGTCCTAGACGGTCTCGTACGATCCCTCTCGGGAGGTTCGGACCCGGATCGCGGCGACTTGATCGGGCTCCCTCCTGGGGACCTTCATGCCTTCCGTCGGCGGGCTGCTTTGCTACGAGAGTGGGTTGATGAGAAGCGGTCACCTCTTGGGCAGCACCAGGTATCGGCTCCGCGGGCTCCTTCCCTTACCGGCGGTGGCGTGGGTCGCGGTCTCTCTGGAGAGATCTCGCCTCCGACTCGTCGGAGTCGGCGCTCCTGCCACGGCGGCAGGGAAGGGTTGCTTGCGAGGTCGCCTTGTTACTAGACTGCTGGGTCACCAGCTTTTGCAACCTTGTAAGCGGGGTTTCGCGTACCCCGCGCACGGCCATTTTCTCAGCCTAGGGTTTCGGATGGGAAGCCCGCCGGGCCGGTACGGCCGTGGGTGGATGCGACGAGGCGGGAGGCCGCACAAGGGATGAAACCCTCGCCGGTCCAGATCAACGGCTCGTCGCCGGGACCTGACGCAGTCGTGTCAACTCCTCTATCATGGCCCGCTGGGTGGCCAACATCTCCAACAGGAGCTGGTCACTGAGCGGGACAAAGGGCTGGGGGGTCTCAGTAGGAGGTTCGCTGCGCATAGACCCCATACGGGTCCTTATTCGCCTGCGTCCCCTCGCCGCCGGAGCCATCCTTGAGTTATGAGAGTCCTCGGCGTTTAACCGTGTGGTCGCGGGCGTTCTCGCAGGAACCAGTCGAAAGATCCCACAGACGGCGCCAAATGTTTAGGGGATTTTCTTGCTGGTTGGTGCGGTCTTCCTGCAAGACAAAGAAAAGCGTAAGAACGGCTGGCTCCCGTAGGAGCGTAGGCCCTCCGATGATCAAGTCAGTCTAAGATGGACAAGGGAGAGCTGTAGTAGATCAAAGTGGTAGGGATGAGGGTTTCCAACCTATACTTTGGAGCCTAGGGGTGTGCATTTATAGACATTGGCGGCCTATTGATGCCCAACACGTAGAGGCTCTTTCCGGGGCCTTTTGAACCCCCACGTTCCGGCCCACATGAGTCTGACAGTCCTTGGTACTTGGACCCCTGACATTCTTTGTCTCTTAGCTCGCCTGGCGAAGTAGTGGGGGGGGGCTGTTACTGTTTGTCGTTTGCCAGGTGGATCTTCTGGAATGTTCAAGTCTGGGAGATCCCAAACCGATTCGGGCGGGCTTCTGTGGACTAAATCGTCCACGTAGCTTCAGTGGGTCTTCGACACCTGGCAGCCTTTATGCTGCTCTACTGGGGGCGACCTCTTTGACAATGGGTTCGAGGGATCCGCCACCCTCTTCCTATTGCCAAGAGTCGGGCTCCGGGGAGGGCGACCTCTTCGACAACGGGAGCGGCCTGGCGATTTCATCGAGGGTGATCCACCACCATCTCCCTATTGCCAAGAGTCGGGCTCCTGGGAGAGCGACCTCTTCGACAACGGGAGTGGGCTGGTGATCTCATCGAGCTAGGTCGAGCTCCTGTGCGAGCTTGGGCGAGCTCCTGAGCGAGCTTGGGCGAGCTCCTGAGCGAGCTTGGGCGAGCTCCTGAGCGAGCTTGGGTAAGCTCCTTTGCGCTCTTTGTCTAAGCCATTTACCGAGCTTAGATGTGATGCACTCAGATACAAGGTGTCCATACAGCCCAATGTAGATCTCGCTCCTAGTTAAAAGAGTGATACGGCGATCTGAGGGCGAGCTATGGGGCGGGCTCTTGGCGAGCTGGGGGCGAGCTACCGACGAGCTTCGGGGCGAGCTTTTTGCGAGCTGGGAGGCGAGCTTTTGGGGGGTAAAGCCGACTCTGATTTATGCACTTTCTCCTCCGTTCTTCGGCGAGGTGCCGGTGTTTGGATGCATGACGATCTAACTACCGCTGCTATTATAAACGCCGGGCGGGCACTTGTGTGGGCTCTACTTTACGGGCTGCAATGATCTTCAGGGTACACTGCTTTTGGCTACCCCCGACATGATCCATTCTAATTCATTTGCACGAATGTATCCATTCTAATTCATTCGTACGATCCATTCTAATTCATTTGTACTATCCACCCTAATTCCTTCGTATGAACCATTCTAATTCATTCGCACGAATGTATCCATTCTAATTCATTCGTACGATCCATTCGAATTCATTCATATGATCCATTCTAATTCATTCATACGATCCACTCTAATTCATTCACACGAATGTATCCATTCTAATTCATTCGTACGATCCATTCTAATTAATTCGCACGATCCAATCTAATTCATTTGCACGATCCATTCTAATTCATTCGTACGATCTATTTTATTTCATTCGTACGATCCATTCTTACTCATTCGTACGATCCATTCTAATTCATTTGCACGAATGTATCCTCATTCGCACGATCCATTCTAATTCATTTGCACGATCCATTCTAATTCATTCATATAATCCATTCTAATTCTTTTGCACCAATTTATCCATTCTAATTCATTCGTACGATCCACCCTAATTCCTTCGTATGATCCATTCTAATTCATTCGCACGAATGTATCCATTCTAATTCATTCATATGATCCATTCGAATTCATTCATACGATCAATTCTAATTCATTCATCCGATCCATTCTAATTTATTCACACGAATGTATCCATTCTAATTCATTTGTACGATCCATTCTAATTCATTCGCACAATCTATTCTAATTCATTCGTACCAACCATTCTAATTCATTCGCACGATCCATTCTAATTCATTTGCATGATCCATTCTAATTCATTCATACAATCCATTCTAATTCTTTTGCACGAATGTATCCATTCAAATTCATTCGTATGATCCATTCTAATTCCTACAAATGATCCATTCTAATTCCTTCGTACGATCCATTCTATTTCATTCGTATGATCCATTCTAATTCCTTCGTACGATCCATTCTAATTCATTACCATGAATGTATCCATTCTAATTCATACGTACGATCCATTCTAATTCATTCAAACGATCCATTCTAATTCATTCGCACGAATGTATCCATTCTAATTCATTCGTACGATCCATTCTAATTCATTCGCACGATCCATTCTAATTCATTCGTACGATCCATTCTGATTCATTCATACGATCCATTCTAATTCATTCGCACGAATGTATCCATTCTAATTCATTCGTGCGATCCATTCTAATTCATTCTAATCCATTCTAATTCATTCGTACGATCCATTCTAATTTCATACGTACGATCCATTCTAATTCGTTCATACGATCCATTCTAATTCATTCGCACGAATGTATCCATTCTAATTCATTCGTACGATCCATTCTAATTCATTCGCACGAATATATCCATTCTAATTCATTCTAATTCCTTCGTATGATCCATTCGTACGATCCATTCTAATTCCTTCGCATGAAAATATCCATTCTAATTCATTCGTACGTACGATCCATTCTAATTCATTCGCACGATCCATTCTAATTCATTCATACGATCCATTCTAATTCATTCGTACAATCCATTCTAATTCTTTCGCACGAATGTATCCATTCTAATTCATTCATACAATCCATTCTAATTCTTTCGCACGATCCATTCTAATTCCTTCTTACGATCCATTCTAATTCATTCGTTCAATCCATTCTAATTCATTCGCACCATCCATTCTAATTCATTCATATGATCCATTCTAATTCATTTATACAATCCATTCTAATTCTTTCGCACGAATGTATCCATTCTAATTCATTCATACGATCCACCCTAATTCCTTCGTTTGATCCATTCTAATTCATTCGCACGAATGTATCCATTCTAATTCATTCGTACGATCCATTCGAATTCATTCATACGATCCATTCTAATTCATTCATACGATCCATTCTAATTCATTTGCACAAATGTATTCATTCGCACAATATATTCTAATTCATTTGTACGATCCAGTCTAATTCATTAGCACGATCCATTCTAATTCATTCGCACGATCCATTCTATTTCATTCGTACGATCCATTCTTACTCATTCGTACGATCCATTCTAATTCATTAGCACGAATGTATCTATTCTAATTCATTCGTACGATCCATTCTAATTCATTCGCCCGATCAATTCTAATTCATTCATACAATCCATTCTAATTCATTAGAACGATCCATTCTAATTCATTCATATGATCGTACGTAGGAATGGATCGTACGATCCATTCTATTTCATTCGTACGATCCATTCAAATTCATAAAATCCATTCTAATTTCATTCATACGATCCATTCTAATTCATTCTTACTCATTCTAATTCATTCGTAAAATCCATTCATATGATCTAATTCATTCGTACAATGAATTAGAAAGGATACATTCGTACAAATGAACTAGAATGGATCATATGAATGAATTAGATTGGATCATACGAATAAAATAGAATGGATCGTACGAATGAATTAGAATGGATCGTACTAATGAATTAGAATGGATCGTACGAATAAATTAAAATAGATTGTGCGAATGAATACATTCGTGCGAATGAATTAGAATGGATCGTATGAATGAATTAGAATGGATCGTATGAATGAATTAGAATGGATCGAATGAATGAATTCGAATGGATCGTACGAATGAATTAGAATGGACACATTCATGCGAATGAATTAGAATGGATCGTGCTAATGATTTAGAATGGATCGTACGAATGAATTAGAATAGATTGTGCGAATGAATTAGAATGGATCGTACGAATGAATTAGAATGGATCGTATGAATGAATTAGAATGGATCCTGAGAATGAATTAGAATGGATCGTACGAATGAATTAGAATGGATACATTCGTGCGATTGAATTAGAATGGATCGTACGAATGAGTAAGAATTAGAATGGATTGTATGAATGAATTAGAATGGATCGTATGAATGATTTAGAATGGATCGTGCGAATGAATTAGAATGGATTGTGCCAATGAGTAAGAATGGATCGTACGAATGAAATAGAATGGATTGTCCAAATGAATTAGAATAGATCGTGCTAATGAATTAGAATGGATCGTACGAATGAATTAGAATAGATTGTGCGAATGAATTAGAATGGATCGAGCGAATGAATTAGAATGGATACATTCGTGCAAATGAATTAGAATGGATCGTATGAATGAATTAGAATGGATCGTATGAATGAATTCTAATGGATCGTACAAATGAATTAGAATGGATACATTCGTGTGAATGAATTAGAATGGATCATACGAAGGAATTAGGGTAGATCGTACGAATGAATTAGAATGGATACATTCGTACGAAAGAATTAGAATGGATCATATAAATTAGAATGGATACATTTGTACGATCCATTCTAATTCATTCATACGATCCATTCTATTTCATTCGTGCGATCTATTCTTACTCATTCGTACGATCCATTCGAATTGATTCGTACGATCCATTCTAATTCATTCGCACAATCTATTCTAATTCATTCGTACGATCCATTCTAATTCATTAGCACGATTCATTCTAATTCATTCGTACGATCCATTCTATTTCATTCGTATGATCTATTCTAATTCATTCGCACGAATGTATCCATTCTAATTCATTCATACGATCCATTCTAATTCATTCGTACGATCTATTCTAATTCATTCGTACGATCCATTCTAATTCATTCGTACGATCCATTCTAATTCATTCGCATGATCCATTCTAATTCATTAATACGATCGATCGTGCTAATGAATTAGAATGGATCGTATGAATGAATTAGAATTGATCGTACGAATGAATTATAATGGATCGTATGAATGAATTAGAATGGATCGTGCGAATGAATTAGAATGGATCGTACGAATGAATTAGAATGGATACATTTGTGCGAACGAATTAGAATGGATCGTACGAAGGAGTAAGAATACATCGTACGAATGAAATAAAATGGATTGTACGAATGAATTAGAATGGATCGTGCGAATGAATTAGATTGGATCGTGCAAATGAATTAGAATGGATAGTACGAATGAATTAGAATGGATACATTCGTGCGAATGAATTAGAATGGATACATTCGTGCGAATGAATTAGAATGGATCGTGCAAATGAATTAGAATGGATCGTACGAATGAATTAGAATAGATCATATGAATGAATAAGAATGGATCATACGAATGAATTAGAATGGATACATTTGTGTGAAAGAATTAGAATGGATCGTGCTAATTCATTCATACGATCCATTCTAATTCATTCGTACGATCCATTCTAATTCATTCGCACAATCTATTCTAATTCAATCGTACGATCCATTCTAATTCATTCGCACGATCCATTCTAATTCATGGATCGTATGAATGAATTAGAATGGATACATTCGTGCGAATGAATTAGAATGGATACATTCGTGTGAATGAATTAGAATGGATGCATTCGTGCGAAAGAATTAGAATGGATCGTACGAATGAATTAGAATGGATCATACGAAGGAATTAGGGTGGATCGTACGAATGAATTAGAATGGATCGTACGAAGGAATTAGAATGGATCGTACGAAGGAATTAGAATGGATACATTCGTGCAAAAGAATTAGAATGGATCATACGAAGGAATTAGGGTGGATCGTACGAATGAATTAGAATGGATACATTCGTGCGAAAGAATTAGAATAGATTGTATGAATACATTAGAATGGATCGTATGAATGAATTAGAATGGATCGTGCGAATGAATTAGAATGGATCGTATAAATGAATTAGAATAGATCGTATGAATGTATTCGAATGGATCGTATGAATGAATTAGAATGGATACATTTGTGCGAATGAATTTGAATGGATCATACGAAGTAATTTGGGTGGATCGTACGAATAAATTAGAATAGATACATTCGTGCGAAAGAATTAGAATGAATTAGAATGGATCGTACGAAGGAATTAGATTGGATACATTCGTGCGAATGAATTAGAATGGATCGTATGAATGAATTAGAATGGATCGTACGAATGAATTAGAATGGATCGTACGAAAGAATTAGAAAGGATCGTGCTAATGAATTAGAATGGATCGTACGAATGAATTAGAATAGATTATGCGAATGAATTAGAATGGATCGTACGATTGAATTAGATTGGACGGTATGAATGATTTAGAATGGATCGTGCGAATGACTTAGAATGGATCGTACGAATGAATTAGAATGGATACATTCGTGCGAATGAATTAGAATGGATCGTACGAATGAGTTAGAATGGATCGTACGAATGAAATAGAATGGATCGTACGAATGAATTAGAATGGATCGTGCTAATGAGTTAGAATGGATCGTACGAATGAATTAGAATAGATTGTGCGAAAGAATTAGAATGGATCGTACGAATGAATTAGAATGGATACATTCGTGCGAATGAATTAGAATGGATCGTATGAATGAATTAGATTGGATCGTATGAATGAATTAGAATGGATCGTACGTATGAATTAGAATGGATACATTCATGGGAATGAATTAGAATGGATCGTGCGAAGGAATTAGAATGGATCATACGAATGAAATAGAATGGATCGTACGAAGGAATTAGAATGGATCATACGAAGGAATTAGAATGGATCGTACGAATGAATTAGAATGGATCGTACGAATGAGTAAGAATGGATCGTACGAATGAAATAGAATAGATCGTACGAATGAATTAGAATGGATCGTACGAATGAGTAAGAATGGATCGTACGAATGAAATAGAATAGATCGTACGAATTAATTAGAATGGATCGTGCTAATGAATTAGAATGGATCGTACGAATGAATTAGAATAGATTGTGCGAATGATGAATTAGAATGGATCGTGCGAATAAATTAGATTGGTTCGTGCGAATGTATTAGAATGGATCGTACGAATGAATTAGAATGAATACATTCGTGAGAATGAATTAGAATGGATCGTATGAATGAATTAGAATGGATCATATGAATGAATTCGAATGGATCGTACGAAGGAATTAGAATGGGTCGTATGAATGAATTAGAATGGATTGTGCGAATGAGTTAGAACGGATCGTACGAATGAATAAGAATGGATATATTCGTGCGAATGAATTAGAATGGATCGTACGAATGAGTAAGAATGGATCGTACGAATGAAATAGAATGGATCGTACGAATGAATTAAAATGGATCGTGCGAAAGAATTAGATTGGATCGTGCGAATGAATTAGAATGGATCATACGAATGAATTAGAATGGATACATTCGTGCGAGTAAATTAGAATGGATTGTACGAATGAATTACAATGGATACATTCGTGCAAATGAATTAGAATGAATCATGCGAATGAATTAGAATGGATCGTACGAATGAATTAGAATGGATCGTATAAATGAATTAGAATGGATCGTACGAATGAGTAAGAATGGACCGTACAAATGAAGTAGAATGGATCGTACGAATGAATTAGATCATACAATCCATGGGAATGAATAAGAATCGATCGTACGAATGAATTCCTTAGCACGAATGAATTAGAATGGATCATACGAATGGATTGTACGAAGGAATTAGAATGGATCGTACTAATGAATTAGAATGGATCGTATGAATAAATTAGATTGGATCGTGCGAATAAATTAGAATGGATCGTACGAATGAATTAGAATGGATACATTCGTGCGAATGAATTAGAATGGATCGTATGAATGAGTTAGAATTGATCGTATGAATGAATTCGAATGGATCGTGCGTATGAATTAGAATGAATTAGAATGGATCGTACGAATGAATTAGAATGGATCGTATGAATAAATTAGATTGGATCGTGCGAATAAATTAGAATGGATCGTACGAATGAATTAGAATGGATCGTATGAATGAATTAGAATGGATCGTATGAATGAATTCGAATGGATCGTACGAATGAATTAGAATCGATCGTATGAATGAATTAGATCGATCGTATGAAGGAATTAGAATGGATCGTACGAAGGAATTAGAATGGATCGTACGAATGAATTAGAATGGATACATTCGTGCAAAAGAATTAGAATGGATTGTATGAATGAATTAGAATGGATCGTACAAATGAATTCGAATGGATCGTGCGAATGAATTAGAATGGATCGTACGAATGAATTAGAATAGATTGTGCGAATGAATTAGAATGGATCGTACAAATGAATTAGAATGGATACATTCGTGCGAATGAATTAGAATGGATCGTATGAATGAATTAGAATGGATCGTACGTACGATCCATTCTTACTCATTCATACGATCCATTCTAATTGATTCGCACGATTTATTCCAATTCATTCATACGATCCATTCTAATTCATTCGTACGATCCAATCTAATTTATTCATACTATCCATTCTAATTCATTCATACAATCCATTCTAATTCTTTCGCATGAATTTATCCATTCTAATTCATTCGTACGATCCACCCTAATTCCTTTGTATGATCCATTCTAATTCTTTCGCACGAATATATCACTTCTAATTCATTCGTACGATCCATTCTAATTCATTTGTATGATCCATTCGAATTCATTCATATGATCCAATCTAATTCATTCATACGATCCATTCTAATTCATTCGCACGAATGTATCCATTCTAATTCATTCATACGATCCATTCTAATTCATTCGCACAATCCAATCTAATTCATTCATACGATCCATTCTAATTCATTCGTACGATCCATTCTAATTCATTCGCACGAATATATCCATTCTAATTCATTCGCACGATCTATTCTAATTCATTCGCATGATCCATTCTAATTCATTCATACGATCTATTCTTACTCATTTGTATGATCCATTCTAATTTATTCGCACGAATGTATCCATTCAAATTCATTCATACGATCCATTCTAATTCATTTGTACGATCCATTCTAATTCATTCATACAATCTATTCTAATTAGAATGGATCGTACGAATGAATTAGAATAGATCGTATGAATGAATTAGAATGGATCGTGCAAATTAATAAGAATGGATCGTACGAATGAATTAGAATGGACACACTTGTGCGAATGAATTAGAATGGATCGTACGAATGAGTAAGAATGGATCGTACGAATGAAATAGAATGGATCGTACAAATGAATTAGAATGGATCGTGCGAATGAATTAGACTGGATCGTGCGAATGAATTAGAATGGATCATACAAATGAATTAGAATGGATACATTCGTGTGAATGAATTAGAATGGATCGTACGAATGAATTAGAATGGATACATTCGTGCAAATGAATTAGAATGGATCGTGCGAATGAATTAGAATGGATCGTACGAATGAATTAGAATGGATCGTATGAATAAATTAGAATGGATCATATGAATGAGTAAGAATGGATCGTACGAATGAGTAAGAATGGATCATACAAATGAAATAGAATGGATCGAACGAATGAATTAGAATGGATCGTGCGAATGAATTAGATTGGATCATGCGAATGAATTAGTTTGAATGGGCTGTACAAATGAATAAGAATAGATCGTGCGAATGAATAATAATGAATTAGAATGGATTATATGGAACGAATTCGAATGGATCGTACGAATGAATTAGAATGGATACATTTCGTGCGAATGAATTAGAATGGATCATACGAAGGAATTGGGGTGGATCGTATGAATGAATTAGAATGGATTCATTCGTGCGAAAGAATTCGAATGAATTAGAATGGATCGTACGAAGGAATTAGAATGGATACATTAGTGCGAATGAATTAGAATGGATCGTATGAATGAATTAGAATGGATCGTACGAATGAATTAGAATGGATCGTACGAAAAATTTGAATGGATCGTGCTGATGAATTAGAATGGATCATACGAATGAATTAGAATAGATTGTGCAAATGAATTAGAATGGATCGTACAATTGAATTAGATTGGATCGTATGAATGAATTAGAATGGATCGTGCGAATGGATTAGAATGGATTGTACAAATGAATTAGAATGGATACATTCGTGCGAATGAATTAGAATGGATCGTGCGAATGAGTATGAATGGATCATACGAACGAAATAGAATTGATCGTACGAATGAATTAGAATGGATCGTGCTAATGAATTAGAATGGATCGTACGAATGAATTAGAAAAGATTGTACGAATGAAGTAGAACGAATCGTATGAATGAATTAGAATGGATACATTCGTGCGAATGAGTTAGAATGGATAGTATGAATGAATTAGATTGGATTGTATGAATGAATTAGAATGGATCGTACGTATGAATTAGAATGGATACATTCATGGGAATGAGTTAGAATGGCTCATTCGAAAGAATTAGAATGGATCATATGAATGAAATAGAATGGATCGTATGAAGGAATTAGAATAGATCGTGCGAAGGAAATGGAATGGATCGTACGAAGGAATTATAATGGATCTTACGAATGAATTAGAACGGATCGTACAAATGAGTAAGAATGGATCATACGAATAAAATAGAATGGATCGTATGAATGAATTAGAATGGATCGTGCTAATGAATTAGAATGGATCGTACGAATGAATTAGAATAGATCATATGAATAAATTAGAATGGATCGTGCGAATGAATTAGATTGGATCGTGCGAATGAATTTGAATGGGTCATACAAATGAATTAGAATGAATACATTCGGTGAATGAATTAGAATGGATCGTATGAATGAATTAGAATGGATCGTATGAATGAATTCGAATGGATCGTATGAAGGAATTAGAATGGATCGTATGAATGAATTAGAATGGATCGTATGAATGAATTAGAATGGATCGTGCGAATGAATTAGAATGGATCGTACGAATGAATTAGAATGGATACATTCGTGCGAATGAATTAGACTGGATCGTACGAATGTGTAAGAATGGATCGTACGAATGAAATAGAATGGATCGTACGAATGAATTAGAATGGATCGTGCAAATGAATTAGATTGGATCGTGCGAAAGAATTAGAATGGATCATACGAATGAATTAGAATGGATACATTTATGCGAATGAATTAAAATGGATCGTACAAATGAATTAGAAAGGATACATTAGTGCAAATGAATTAGAATGGATCGTGCGAATGAATTAGAATGAATCGTGCGAATGAATTAGAATTGATCATATGAATAAATTAGATTGGATCGTATAAATGAATTAGAATGGATCGTGATAATGAATTAGAATGGATCGTACGAATGAATTAGAATAGATTGTGCAAATGAATTAGAATGGATCGTACGAATGAATTAGAATGGATACATTCGTGCGAATGAATTAGAATAAATCGTACGAATAAATTAGAATGGACACGTTCGTGCGAAAGAATTAGAATGGATTGTGCGAATGAATTAGAGTGGATCATGCGATGAATTAGAATGGATCGTACGAATGAATTAAAATGGATCGCATGAATGAATTCGAATGGATCATACGAATGAATTAGAATGGATCGTGCTAATTAATTAGAATGGATCGTATGAATGAATTAGAATGGATCGTACGAATGAAATAGAATGGATCGTATGAATGAATTAGAATGGATCATGCTAATGAATTAGAATGGATCATACGAATGATTAGAATAGATTGTGCGAATGAATTAGAATGGATCGTATGAATGAATTAGAATGGATACATTCGTGCGAATGAATTAGAATGACTCGTATGAATGAATTAGATTGCATCGTATGAATGAATTAGAATGGATCGTACGTATGAATTAGAATGGATACATTCGTGCAAAAGAATTAGAATGGATTATATGAATGAATTAGAATGGATCGTGCGAATGAATTAGAATGGATACATTCGTGCGAATGAATTAGAATGGATCGTGCGAATGAATTAGAATGGATCGTGCGAATGAATTAGAATGGATCGTACGAATGATTTAGAATGGATACATTCGTGCGAATGAATAAGAATGGATCGTACGAATGAGTAAGAATGCATCGTACGAATGAAATAGAATGGATCGTACGAATGAATTAGAATGGATCGTGCTAATGAATTATAATGGATCGTACGAATGAATTAGAATAGATTGTGCGAATGAATTAGAATGGATCGTATGAATAAATTAGAATGGATACATTCGTACGAATGAATTAGAATGGATCGTTTGAATGAATTAGATTGGATCGTATGAATGAATTAGAATAGATCGTACGTATGAATTAGAATGGATACATTCATCGGAATGAATTAGAATGGATCGTACGAAGGAATTAGAATGGATCATACAAATAAAATAGAATGGATCGTATGAAGGAATTAGAATGGATCATACAAATGAAATAGAATTGATCGTACGAATGAATTAGAATGGATCATGCTAATGAATTAGAATGGATCATACGAATGAATTAGAATGGATCATATGAATGAATTAGAATGGATCGTATGAATGAATTAGAATTGATACATTCGTGCGAATGAATTAAAATGGATCGTATGAATGAATTAGATTGGATCATATGAATGAATTAGAATGGATCGTATGAATGAATTAGAATGGATACATTCGTACGAATGAATTAGAATGGATCGTTTGAATGAATTAGATTGGATCGTATGAATGAATTAGAATAGATCCTATGTATGAATTCGAATGGATACATTCATCGGAATGAATTAGAATGGATCGTACGAAGGAATTAGAATGGATCATACAAATAAAATAGAATGGATCGTATGAAAAAATTAGAATGGATCATACAAATGAAATAGAATGGATCGTACGAATGAATTAGAATGGATCATATGAATGAATTAGAATGGATCGTATGAATGAATTAGAATTGATACATTCGTGCGAATGAATTAAAATGGATCGTATGAATGAATTAGATTGGATCATATGAATGAATTAGAATGGATCGTACGTATGAATTAGAATGGATACCTTCATGGGAATGAATTAGAATGGATCGTACGAAGGAATTAGAATGGATCATACGAATGAAATAGAATGGATCGTAGGAAGGAATTAGAATGGATCGTACGTTATGAATGAATTAGAATGGATCGTACGTAGGAATTAGAATGGATACATTCATGGGAATGAATTAGAATGGATCGTACGTAGGAATTAGAATGGATCCATTCTAATTCATTCTAATTCATTCGTACGATCCATTCTAATTCATTCATACAATCCATTCTAATTCTTTCGCATGAATGTATCCATTCTAATTCATTCGTACGATCCACCCTAATTCCTTCATATGATCCATTCTAAGTCATTCGCACGAATGTATCCATTCTAATACATTCGTACGATCTATTCGAATTCATTCATACGATCCATTCTAATTCATTCATACGATCCATTCTAATTCATTCGCACGAATGTATCCATTCTAATTCATTCGTATGATCCATTCTAATTCATTCACACAATCTATTCTATTTCATTCATACGATCCATTCTAATTCATTCGCACGATCCATTCTAATTCATTTGTACGATCCATTCTAATTCATTCATTCAATCCATTCTAATTCTTTTGCAGGAATGTATCCATTCTAATTCTTTCATACGATCCATTATAATTCCTTCGTACAATCCATTCTAATTCATTCGTACGATTCAATCTAATTCGTTCAAATGATCCATTCTTATTCTTTTGCACGAATGTATCCATTCTAATTCATTCGTACGATCCATTCTAATTCCTTCGTACGATCCATTCTAATTCCTTCGTACGATCCATTTTAATTCCTTCATACGATCCATTCTAATTCATTCCCATGAATGTATCTATTCTAATTCATACGTACGATACATTCTAATTCATTCATACGATCCAATCTAATTCATTCATACGATTCACTCTAATTAATTCGCACGAATTTATTCAATCTAATTCATTCTAATTTCTTCGTACGATCCATTCTAATTCCTTCGTACGATCCATTCGAATTCATTCATACGATCCATTCTAATTCATTCAATGGATCATATGAATGAATTAGATTGGATCGTATGAATGAACTAAAATGGATTGTACGCATGAATTAGAATGGATACATTCATGGGAATGAATTAGAATGGATCGTACGAAGGAATTAGAATCGATCATACGAATGAAATAGAATGGATCAAACGAAGGAATTAAAATGGATCGTATGAAGGAATTAGAATGGATCGTACGAATGAATTAGAATGGTTACATTCGTGCAAAAGAATTAGAATGGATTGTACGAATCAATTAGAATAGATCGTATGAATGAATTAGATTGGATCGCATGAATGAATTAGAATGGATCGTACGTATGAATTAGAATGGATACATTCATGGGAATGAATTAGAATGAATCGTACGAAGGAATTATAATGGATCATACGAATGAAATAGAATGGATCGTACGAAGGAATTAGAATGGATCGTACGTTATGAATGAATTAGAATGGATCGTACGTAGGAATTAGAATGGATACATTCATGGGAATGAAATAGAATGGATCGTACGAAGGAATTAGAATGGATCCATTCTAATTCATTCTAATTCATACGTACGATCAATTCTAATTTATTCATACAATCCATTCTAATTCGTTCGCACGAATGTATCCATTCTAATTCATTCGTACGATCCACCCGAATTCTTTCGTATGATTCATTCTAATTCATTCGCACGAATGTATCCATTCTAATTCATTAGTACGATCTATTTGAATTCATTCATACGATCCATTCTAATTTATTCATACGATCCATTCTAATTCATTCACCCGAATGTATCCATTCTAATTCGTTCGCACAATCTATTCTAATTCATTCGTACGATCCATTCTAATTCCTTCGTACGATCCATTCTAATTCCTTCGTACTATCCATTCTAATTTATTCGTACGATCCAATCTAATTCATTCATATGATCCATTCTAATTCTTTTGGACGAATGTATCCATTCTAATTCATTCTTACGATCCATTCTAATTCCTCCGTACGATCCATTCTAATTCATTCATACGATCCATTCTAATTCCTTCGTACGATCCATTCCTATTCATTCCCATGAATGTATCCATTCTAATTCATACGTACGATCCATTCAAATTCATTCATATGATCCAATCTAATTCATTCGTACGATCCATTCTAATTCATACGATCCATTCTAATTCATACGATCCATTCTAATCCATTCATACGATCCATTCTAATTCTTTCGTACAATCCATTCTAATTCCTTCGTACGATCCATTCTAATTCATTCCCATGAATATATCCATTCTAATTCATACGTACGATCCATTTAAATTCATTCATACGATCCAATCTAATTCCTTCGTACGATCCATTCGTACGATCCATTCTAATTCATTCATACGATCCATTCTAATTCATTCATATGATCCATTCTAATTCATTCGCAAGAATGTATCCAATCTAATTCATTCGTACGATCCATTCTAATTCATTCGCACGATCCAATCTAATTCATTCGCACGATCCATTCTAATTCATCATTCGCACAATCTATTCTAATTCATTCGTACGATCCATTCTAATTCATTAGCACGATCCATTCTAATTCATTCGTATGATCCATTCTATTTCATTCATACGATCCATTCTTACTCATTCGTACGATCCATTCTAATTCATTCGCACGAATGTATCCATTCTAATTCATTCATACGATCCATTCTAATTCATTCGCACGATCCATCATATTCATTCATACGATTCATTCTAATTCATACGTACGATCCATTCTAATTCAATCGTATAATCCATTCTAATTCATTCATACGATCCATTCAAATTCATACGCACGATCCATTCTAATTCATTCGTACGATCCATTCTTACTCATTCGTACGATCCATTCTAATTCATTCGCATGAATGTATCCATTCTAATTCATTCGTACGATCCATTCTAATTCCTTCGTACGATCCATTCAATTTCATTCATATGATCCATTCTAATTCATTCATACAATCCATTCTAATTCTTTCGCACGA
The DNA here is from genome assembly GCA_947650365.1 of Chamaelirium japonicum. Lineage (NCBI taxonomy): Eukaryota > Viridiplantae > Streptophyta > Magnoliopsida > Liliales > Melanthiaceae > Chamaelirium > Chamaelirium japonicum. Next base: position 384,932 of record CANTAL010000082.1, on the reverse strand, counting down.
ATGTATCCATTCTAATTCATTCGTACGATCCACCCTTAGTCCTTCCTATGATCCATTCTAATTCATTCGCACGAATATATCCATTCTAATTCATTCGTACGATCCATTCAAATTCATTCATACGATCCATTCTAATTCATTCGCACGAAGGAATTAGAATGGATCATATGAATGAATGAATTAGAATAGATCATACGTACGAATGTATAAAAATGGATATATTTTTGCGAAAGAATTAGAATGGATTGTATGAATGAATTAGAATGGATCGTATGAATGAAATAGAAAGGATCGTACGAAGGAATTAGAATGGATCGTGCGAATGAATTAGAATGGATACATTCGTGCGAATGAATTAGAATGGATCATACGAATGAGTAAGAATGGATCATACAAATGAAATAGAATGGATCGTACGAATGAATTAGAATGGATCGTGCTAATGAATTAGAATTGATCATGCGAATGAATTAGAATGGATCATACGAATGAATTAGAATGGATCGTACGAATGAATTAGAATAGATCGTACGAATGAATTAGAATGGAACGTACGAATGAATTATAATGTATACATTCGTGCGAATGAATTAGAATGGATCGTACGAATGAGTAAGAATGGATCGTACGAATAAAATAGAATGGATCGTGCGAATGAATTAGAATGGTTCATATGAATGAATTAGAATGGATCGTATGAATGAATTAGAATGGATCGTGCGAATGAATTAGAATGGATCGTAAGAATGAATTAAAATGGATACATTCGTGCGAATGAATTAGAATGGATCATACAAAGGAATTAGGGTGGATCGTACGAATGAATTAGAATGGATACATTCGTGCGAAAGAATTAGAATGGATTATATGAATGAATTAGAATGAATCGTATGAATGAATTAGATTGGATTATACGAATAAATTAGAATATATTATTCTAATTCATTTCTACGATCCATTCTAATTCATTTGTACGATCCATTCTAATTCATTCGTACGATCCATTCTAATTCATTCATACGATCCATTCTTACTCATTCGTACGATCCATTCTAATTCATTCGCACGAATGTATCCATTCTAATTCATTCATACGATCCATTCTAATTCAATCGCACGATCCATTCTAATTAATTCATGCGATCTATTCTAATTCATTCGTACGATCCATTCTAATTCATTCAAACGATCCATTCTAATTCATTCATACAATCCATTCTAATTCTTTCGCACGAATGTATCCATTCTAATTCAATCGTACGATTTATTCTAATTCATTCGTACAATCTATTCTAATTTATTAGCACGATCCATTCTAAATGATTTGTACGATCCATTCTATTTCATTCGTACGATCCATTCTTACTCATTCGTACGATCCATTCTAATTCATTCGCCTGAATGTATCCATTCTAATTCATTTGTACGATCCATTCTAATTCATTCATACGATCCATTCTAATTCATTCGTATGATCCATTCAAATTCATTCGCACGATCCATTCTAATTCATTCATACGATCCATTCTAATTCATTCGCACGAATGTATCCATTCTAATTCATTCGCACGATCCACCCTAATTCATTCGTACGATCCATTCTAATTCCTTCGTACGATCCATTCTAATTCATTCCTATGAATGTATCCATTCTAATTCATACGTATGATCCATTCTAATTCGTTCTATTTCATTCTAATTCATACGATCCATTCTAAGGAATTCATTCATACGATCCATTCTAATTCATTCGCACGATCCATTCTAATCCATTCCAATTCATTCCCATACATTCTAATTTATTTGTACGATCCATTCTAATTCATTCATACGATCCATTCTAATTCATTCGCACGAATGCATCCATTCTAATTCATTCGTACGATCCATTCTAATTCATTCGCATGATCCATTCTAATTCATTGAGTAAGAATGGATCGTACGAATGAAATAGAATGAATCGTATGAATGAATTAGAATAGATTGTGCAAATAAATTAGAATGGATTGTACAAATGAATTAGAATGGATCGTATGAATGAATTTGAATGGATCGTGCGAATGAATTAGAATGGATCGTATGAATGAATTAGAATGGATACATTCGTGCGAATGAATTAGAATGGATCGTACGAATGAGTAAGAATGGATCATACGAATGAAATAGAATGGATTGTACGAATGAATTAGAATGGATCGTACGAATGAATTAGAATCGATTGTACGAATGTATCCATTCTAATTCATTCCTTTCTGCGATCCATTCTAATTCATTAGCACGATCCATTCTAATTCATTCGTACGATCCATTCTAATCATTCACACGAATGGATCTTACTCATTCATACGATCCATTCTAATTCATTAGCACGATCCATTCTAATTCATTTGCACGATCCATTCTAATTCATTCATACAATCCATTCTAATTCTTTTGCACGAATGTATCCATTCTAATTCCTTCGTACGATCCATTCTAATTCCTTGTACGATCCATTCTAATTCATTCGTACGATCCACCCTAATTCCTTCGTATTATCCATTCTAATTCATTCGTACGATCCATTCTAATTTATTAGCACGATCTATTCTAATTCATTTGTACGATCCATTCTATTTTATTCGTGCGATCCATATTCTAATACATTCGTACGTATGATCCATTCTAATTCATTCATTCGTACGATCCATTCTAATTCCTTCGTGCGAATGTATTAGAATGGATCGTATGAATGAATTCGAATGGATCGTACGAATGAATTAGAATGGATACATTCATGCGAATGAATTAGAATGGATCATACGAAGGAATTAGGGTGGATCGTACGAATGAATTAGAATGGATACATTCATGCGAAAGAATTAGAATGGATTATATTAATGAATTAGAATGGATTGTATGAATAAAATAGAATGGATCATACGAAGGAATTAGAATGGATCGTACGAATGAATTAAATTGGATACATTCGTGCGAATGAATTAGAATGGATCGTACGAATGAGTAAGAATGGATCATACAAATGAATTAGAATGGATCGTGCGAATGAATTAGAATGGATCGTATGAATAAATTAGAATAGATCGTGCGAATGAATTAGAATGGATTATACGTATGAATTAGAATGAATTGTATGAATGATTGAATGGATTGTGCGAATGAATTAGAATGGATCGTACGAATGAATTAGAATGGATCGTACGAATGAATTAGAATGGATCGTGCGAATGAATTAGAATGGATCATACGAATGAATTAGAATGGATACATTCGTGTGAATGAATTAGAATGGATCGTACGAATGAGTAAGAATGGATCGTACGAATGTAATAGAATGGATCGTATGAATGAATTAGAATTGATCGTGCTAATGAATTAGAATGTATCGTACAAATGAATTAGAATGAATTAGAATGGATCATACGAATGTATCCATTCTAATTCTACGATCCATTCTAATTCATTTGCACGATCCAATCTAATTCATTCGCACGATCCATTCTAATTCATTCGTACGGTCCATTCTATTTCATTCGTACGATCCATTCATACTTATTCGTACGATCCATTATAATTCATTCGCACGAATGTATCCTCATTCGCACGATCCATTTCTAATTCATTCATATGTTCGATTCTATTTCATTCATACGATCCATTCTTACTCATTCGTACGATCCATTCTAATTCATTCGCACGATCCAATCTAATTCATTCGCACGATCCATTCAAATTTATTCGTTCGATCCATTCTATTTCATTCGTACGATCCATTCTTAGTCATTCTTACGATCCATTCTAATTCATTCGTACGAATGTATCCATTCCAATTCATTCATACGATTTATTCTAATTCATTCGCACGTTCCATTCTAATTCATTCATATGATCCATTCTAATTCATTCGTACGATCCATTCTAAATCCATTCTAATTCATTCATACGATCTAATCTAATTCATTCATACAATCCATTCTAATTCCTTCTCACGAATGTATCCATTCTAATTCATTCGTACGATCCACCCTAATTCCATCGTATGACCAATTCTAATTTATTCGCACGAATGTATCCATTCTAATTCATTCGTACGATCCATTCGAATTCATTCTTACGATCCATTCTAATTCATTCATACGATCCATTCTAATTCATTCACACGAATGTATCCATTCTAATTAATTCGTACGATCCATTCTAATTCATTCGCACGATCCAATCTAATTCATTCGCACGATCGATTTTAATTCATTCATACGATCCATTCTATTTCATTCGTACGATCCATTCTAATTCATTCACACAAATGTATCCATTCTAATTCATTCGTATGATCCATTCTAATTCATTCGCACGATCCATTCTAATTCATTCGTACGATCCATTCTAATTCATTCGTACGATCCATTCTAATTCATTCGCATGATCTATTCTAATTCATTCATATGATCCATTCTTATTCATTCATACAATCCATTCTAATTCTTTCGCATGAATGTATCCATTCTAATTCATTCGTACGATCCACCCTAATTCCTTCGTATGATCCATTCTAATTCATTCGCACGAATGTATCCATTCAAATTCATTTGTATGATCCATTCTAATTCTTTCGCACAATCTATTCTAATTCATTCGTACGATCCATTCTAATTCATTGGCACGATCCATTCTAATTCATTTGTACGATCCATTCTAATTCATTCATACAATCCATTCTAATTCTTTTGCACGAATGTATCCATTCTAATTCGTTCGTACGTTCCATTCTAATTCCTTCGTACGATCCATTCTAATTTCTTGGTACGATGCATTCTAATTAGAATGGATCGTGCAAATGAATTAGAATGGATACATTCGAGCGAATAAATTAGAATGGATCGTACAAATGAATTAGAATGGGTCGTATGAATGAATTAGCACTATCCATTCTATTTCTTTCGCACGAATGTATCCATTCTAATTCATTCGTACGATCCATTCAAATTCATTCATACGATCTATTCTAATTCATTCGCACGATCCATTCTAATTCATTTGCACGATCCATTCTAATTCATTCATACGATCCATTCTAATTCATTCATACGATCCAATTCGCACGATCCATTCTAATTCATTCGTACGATCCATTCTAATTCATACGTACAATCTATTCTAATTCATTCGTACGATCCATTCTAATTCATTAGCACGATCCATTCTAATTCATTCATACAATCTATTTAAATTCTTTCGCACCAATGTATCCATTCTAATTCTTTCGTATGATCCACCCTAATTCCTTCATATGATCCATTCTAATTCATTCGCACGAATGTATCATGCTAATGAATTAGAATGGATCGTATGAATTAGAATAGATTGTATGAATGAATTAGAATGGATCGTACGAATGAATTAGAATATATCGTGCGAATGAATTAGAATGGATCATACGAATGAATTAGAATGGATACATTCGTGCGAATGAATTTGAATGGATCAAATAGATTGTATGAATGAGTTAGAATGGATCGTACGAATGAATTAGAATAGATCGTACGAATGAATTAGAATGAATCATACGAATAAATTAGAATGGATCGTATGAATGAATTAGAATGGATCGTTTGAATGAATTTGAATGGATCGTGCGAATGAATTAGAATGGATCGTACGAATGAATTAGAATAGATCGTATGAATGAATTAGAATGGATCGTGCAAATGAATTAGAATGGATCGTATGAATGAAATAGAATGGATCGTATGAATAAGAAAGGATCGTACGAAGGAATTAGAATGGATCATAGAAATAGAATCGATCGTACGAAGGAATTAGAATGGATCGTACGAAGGAATTAGAATGGATCGTACAAAGAAATTAGAATGGATACATTCGTGCAAAAGAATTAGAATAGATTGTATGAATGAATTAGAATGGATCGTGCAAATGAATTAGAATGGATCGTGCGAATGAATTAGAATGGATCGTACGAATGAATTAGAATAGATTGTACGAATGAATTAGAATGGATCATACGAATGAATTAGAATGGATCACACGAATAAATTAGAATGGATACATTCGTGCGAATGAATTAGAATGGATCGTATGAATGAGTAAGAATGGATCGTACGAATGAATTAGAATAGATCGTACGAATGGATTAGAATGGATCATATGAATGAATTAGAATGGATACATTCGTGCGAATGAATTAGAATGGATCGTACGAATGAGTAAGAATGCATCGTACGAATGAAATAGAATGGATCGTACGAATAAATTAGAATGGATCGTGCTAATGAATTATAATGGATCGTACGAATGAATTAGAATAGATTGTGTGAATGAATTAGAATGGATCGTATGAATGAATTAGAATGGATACATTCGTACGAATGAATTAGAATGGATCGTTTGAATGAATTAGATTGGATCGTCTGAATGAATTAGAATGGATCGTACGTATGAATTAGAATGGATACATTCATCGGAATGAATTAGAATGGATCGTACGAAGGAATTAGAATGGATCATACGAATGAAATAGATTGGATCGTATGAAGGAATTAGAATGGATCATACAAATGAAATAGAATGGATCGTACGAATGAATTAGAATGGATCATGCTAATGAATTAGAATGGATCATACGAATGAATTAGAATGGATCATATGAATGAATTAGAATGGATCGTATGAATGAATTAGAATGGATACATTCGTGCGAATGAATTAAAATGGATCGTATGAATGAATTAGATTGGATCATATGAATGAATTAGAATGGATCGTACGTATGAATTAGAATGGATACCTTCATGGGAATGAATTAGAATGGATCGTACGAAGGAATTAGAATGGATCATACGAATGAAATAGAATGGATCGTAGGAAGGAATTAGAATGGATCGTACGTTATGAATGAATTAGAATGGATCGTACGTAGGAATTAGAATGGATACATTCATGGGAATGAATTAGAATGGATCGTACGTAGGAATTAGAATGGATCCATTCTAATTCATTCTAATTCATTCGTACGATCCATTCTAATTCATTCATACAATCCATTGTAATTCTTTCGCATGAATGTATCCATTCTAATTCATTCGTACGATCCACCCTAATTCCTTCATATGATCCATTCTAATTCATTCACACGAATGTATCCATTCTAATACATTCGTACGATCTATTCGAATTCATTCATACGATCCATTCTAATTCATTCATACGATCCATTCTAATTCATTCGCATGAATGTATCCATTCTAATTCATTCGTACGATCCATTCAAATTCATTCACACAATCTATTCTAATTCAATCATACGATCCATTCTAATTCATTCGCACAATCCATTCTAATTCATTTGTACGATCCATTCTAATTCATTCATACAATCCATTCTAATTCTTTTGCACGAATGTATCCATTCTAATTTCTTCATACGATCCATTATAATTCCTTCGTACAATCCATTCTAATTCATTCGTACGATCCAATCTAATTCGTTCATATGATCCATTCTTATTCTTTTGCACGAATGTATCCATTCTAATTCATTCGTACGATCCATTCTAATTCCTTCGTACGATCTATTCTAATTCCTTCGTACGATCCATTTTATTTCCTTCGTACGATCCATTCTAATTCATTCCCATGAATGTATCTATTCTAATTCATACGTACGATACATTCTAATTCATTCATACGATCCAATCTAATTCATTCATACGATCCACTCTAATTAATTCGCACGAATTTATTCAATCTAATTCATTCTAATTCCTTCGTACGATCCATTCTAATTCCTTCGTACGATCCATTCGAATTCATTCATACGATCCATTCTAATTCATTCAATGGATCATATGAATGAATTAGATTGGATCGTATGAATGAACTAGAATGGATCGTACGTATGAATTGGAATGGATACATTCATGGGAATGAATTAGAATGGATCGTACGAAGGAATTAGAATCGATCATACGAATGAAATAGAATGGATCATACGAAGGAATTAGAATGGTTCGTATGAAGGAATTAGAATGGATCATACGAATGAATTAGAATGGTTACATTCGTGCAAAAGAATTAGAATGGATTGTACGAATGAATTAGAATGGATCGTATGAATGAATTAGAATGGATACATTCGTGTGAATGAATTAGAATAGATCGTATGAATGAATTAGATTGGATCGTATGAATGAATTAGAATGGATCGTACGTATGAATTAGAATGGATACATTCATGGGAATGAATTAGAATGGATCATACGAAGGAATTATAATGGATCATACGAATGAAATAGAATGGATCGTACGAAGGAATTAGAATGGATACATTCGTGCGAATGAATTAGAATGGATCATACGAATGATTAGAATAGATTGTGCGAATGAATTAGAATGGATCGTATGAATGAATTAGAATGGATACATTCGTGCGAATGAATTAGAATGGCTCGTATGAATGAATTAGATTGCATCGTATGAATGAATTAGAATGGATCGTACGTATGAATTAGAATGGATACATTCGTGCAAAAGAATTAGAATGGATTGTATGAATGAATTAGAATGGATCGTGCGAATGAATTAGAATGGATACATTCGTGCGAATGAATTAGAATGGATCGTGCGAATGAATTAGAATAGGTCGTGCGAATGAATTAGAATAGATCGTACGAATGATTTAGAATGGATATATTCGTGCGAATGAATTAGAATGGATCGTACGAATGAGTAAGAATGCATCGTACGAATGAAATAGAATGGATCGTACGAATGAATTAGAATGGATCGTGCTAATGAATTATAATGGATCGTACGAATGAATTAGAATAGATTGTGCGAATGAATTAGAATGGATCGTATGAATGAATTAGAATGGATACATTCGTACGAATGAATTAGAATGGATCGTTTGAATGAATTAGATTGGATCGTATGAATGAATTAGAATGGATCGTACGTATGAATTAGAATGGATACATTCATCGGAGTGAATTAGAATGGATCGTACGAAGGAATTAGAATGGATTATACGAATAAAATAGAATGGATCATATGAAGGAATTAGAATGGATCATACAAATGAAATAGAATGGATCATACGAATGAATTAGAATGGATCATGCTAATGAATTAGAATGGATCATACGAATGAATTAGAATGGATTATATGAATGAATTAGAATGGATCGTATGAATGAATTAGAATTGATACATTCGTGCGAATGAATTAGAATTGATACATTCGTGCGAATGAATTAAAATGGATCGTATGAATGAATTAGATTGGATCATATGAATGAATTAGAATGGATCGTACGTATGAATTAGAATGGATACCTTCATGGGAATGAATTAGAATGGATCGTACGAAGGAATTAGAATGGATCATACGAATGAAATAGAATGGATCGTAGGAAGGAATTAGAATGGATCGTACGTTATGAATGAATTAGAATGGATCGTACGTAGGAATTAGAATGGATACATTCATGGGAATGAATTAGAATGGATCGTACGTAGGAATTATAATGGATCCATTCTAATTCATTCTAATTCATTCGTACGATCCATTCTAATTCATTCATACAATCCATTCTAATTCTTTCGCATGAATATATCCATTCTAATTCATTCGTACGATCCACCCTAATTCCTTCATATGATCCATTCTAATTCATTCGCACGAATGTATCCATTCTAATACATTCGTACGATCTATTCGAATTCATTCATACGATCCATTCTAATTCATTCATACGATCCATTCTAATTCATTCGCACGAATGTATCCATTCTAATTCATTCGTACGATCAGTTCTAATTCATTCACACAATCTATTCTAATTCATTGATACGATCCATTCTAATTCATTCGCACGATCCATTCTAATTCATTTGTACGATCCATTCTAATTCATTCATACAATCCATTCTAATTCTTTTGCACGAATGTATCCATTCTAATTCCTTCATACGATCCATTATAATTCCTTCGTACAATCCATTCTAATTCATTCGTACGATCCAATCTAATTCGTTCATATGATCCATTCTTATTCTTTTGCACGAATGTATCCATTCTAATTCATTCGTACGATCCATTCTAATTCCTTCGTACGATCCATTCTAATTCCTTCGTATGATCCATTTTAATTCCTTCGTACGATCCATTCTAATTCATTCCCATGAATGTATCTATTCTAATTCATACGTACGATACACTCTAATTCATTCATATGATCCAATCTAATTCATTCATACGATCCACTCTAATTAATTCGCACGAATTTATTCAATCTAATTCATTCTAATTCCTTCGTACGATCCATTCTAATTCCTTCGTACGATCCATTCGAATTCATTCATAGGATCCATTCTAATTCATTCAATGGATTATATGAATGAATTAGATTGGATCGTATGAATGAACTAGAATGGATTGTACGTATGAATTGGAATGGATACATTCATGGGAATGAATTAGAATGGATCGTACGAAGGAATTAGAATCGATCATACGAATGAAATAGAATGGATCATACGAAGGAATTAGAATGGTTCGTATGAAGGAATTAGAATGGATCGTACGAATGAATTAGAATGGTTACATTCGTGCAAAAGAATTAGAATGGATTGTACGAATGAATTAGAATGGATCGTATGAATGAATTAGAATGGATACATTCGTGTGAATGAATTAGAATAGATCGTATGAATGAATTAGATTGGATCGTATGAATGAATTAGAATGGATCATACGAATGAAATAGAATGGATCGTACGAAGGAATTAGAATGGATCGTACGTTATGAATGAATTAGAATGGATCGCACGTAGGAATTAGAATGGATACATTCATGGGAATGAATTAGAATGGATCGTACGAAGGAATTAGAATGGATCCATTCTAATTCATTCTAATTCATACGTACGATCCATTCTAATTTATTCATACAATCCATTCTAATTCGTTCGCACAAATGTATCCATTCTAATTCATTCGTACGATCCACCCGAATTCTTTCGTATGATTCATTCTAATTCATTCGCACGAATGGATCCATTCTAATTCATTAGTACGATCTATTTGAATTCATTCATACGATCCATTCTAATTTATTCATACGATCCCTTCTAATTCATTCACCCGAATGTATCCATTCTAATTCGTTTGCACAATCTATTCTAATTCATTCGTACGATCCATTCTAATTCATTCGCACGATCCATTGTAATTTATTTGTACGATCCATTCTAATTCATTCATACAATCCATTCTAATTCTTTTGCATAAATATATCCATTCTAATTCATTCGTACGATCTATTCTAATTCCTTCGTACGATCCATTCTAATTCCTTCGTACTATCCATTCTAATTTATTCGTACGATCCAATCTAATTCATTCATACGATCCATTCTAATTCTTTTGCACGAATGTATCCATTCTAATTCATTCTTACGATCCATTCTAATTCCTCCGTACGATCCATTCTAATTCATTCATACGATCCATTCTAATTCCTTTGTACGATCCATTCCAATTCATTCCCATGAATGTATCCATTCTAATTCATACGTACGGTCCATTCAAATTCATTCATTTGATCCAATCTAATTCATTCGTACGATCCATTCTAATTCATACGATCCATTCTAATTCATACGATCCATTCTAACCCATTCATACGATCCATTCTAATTCTTTCGTACGATCCATTCTAATTCCTTCGTATGATCCATTCTAATTCATTCCCATGAATGTATCCATTTTAATTCATACGTACGATCCATTCAAATTCATTCATACGATCCAATCTAATTCCTTCGTACGATCCATTCGTACGATCCATTCTAATTCCTTCGTACGATCCATTCGAATTCATTCATACGATCCATTCTAATTCATTCATATGATCCATTCTAATTCATTCGCAAGAATGTATCCATTCTAATTCATTCGTACGATCCATTCTAATTCATTCGCACGATCCAATCTAATTCATTCGCACGATCCATTCTAATTCATCATTCGCACAATCTATTCTAATTCATTCGTACGATCCATTCTAATTCATTAGCACGATCCATTCTAATTCATTCGTATGATCCATTCTATTTCATTCATACGATCCATTCTTACTCATTCGTACGATCCATTCTAATTCATTCGCACGAATGTATCCATTCTAACTCATTCATACGATTCATTCTAATTCATTCGCACGATCCATCATATTCATTCATACGATTCATTCTAATTCATACGTATGATCCATTCTAATTCAATCGTATAATCCATTCTAATTCATTCATACGATCCATTCTAATTCATTCGCACAATCCATTCTAATTCATTCATATGATCCATTCTTACTAATTCGTACGATCCATTCTAATTCATTCGCATGAATGTATCCATCTTAATTCATTCGTACGATCCATTCTAATTCCTTTGTACGATCCATTCAATTTCATTCATACGATCCATTCTAATTCATTCATACAATCCATTCTAATTCTTTCGCACGAATGTATCCATTCTAATTCATTCGTACGATCCACCCTTAGTCCTTCCTATGATCCATTCTAATTCATTCGCACGAATATATCCATTCTAATTCATTCGTACGATCCATTCGAATTCATTTATACGATCCATTCTAATTCATTCGCACGAAGGAATTAGAATGGATCATATGAATGAATGAATTAGAATAGATCATACGTACGAATGTATTAAAATGGATACATTCGTGCAAAAGAATTAGAATGGATTGTATGAATGAATTAGAATGGATCGTATGAATGAAATAGAAAGGATCGTACGAAGGAATTAGAATGGATCGTACGAATGAATTAGAATGGATACATTCGTGCGAATGAATTAGAATGGATCAAACGAATGAGTAAGAATGGATCATACGAATGAAATAGAATGGATCGTACGAATGAATTAGAATGGATCGTGCTAATGAATTAGCATTGATCATGCGAATGAATTAGAATGGATCGTACGAATGAATTAAAATGGATCGTACGAATGAATTAGAATGGATCGTGCGAATGAATTAGAATGGAACGTACGAATGAATTATAATGTATACATTTGTGCGAATGAATTTGAGTGGATCGTACGAATGAGTAAGAATGGATCGTACGAATAAAATAGAATGGATCGTGCGAATGAATTAGAATGGTTCATATGAATGAATTAGAATGGATCGTATGAATGAATTAGAATGGATCGTGCGGATGAATTAGAATGGATCGTAAGAATGAATTAAAATGGATACATTCGTGCGAATGAATTAGAATGGATCATACAAAGGAATTAGGGTGGATCGTACGAATGAATTAGAATGGATACATTCGTGCGAAAGAATTAGAATGGATTATATGAATGAATTAGAATGAATCGTATGAATGAATTAGATTGGATTGTACGAATAAATTAGAATAGATTATTCTAATTCATTCGTACGATCCATTCTAATTCATTTGTACGATCCATTCTAATTCATTCGTACGATCCATTCTAATTCATTCATACGATCCATTCTTACTCATTCGTACGATCCATTCTAATTCATTCGCACGAATGTATCCATTCTAATTCATTCATACGATCCATTCTAATTCAATCTCACGATCCATTCTAATTAATTCATACGATCTATTCTAATTCATTCGTACGATCCATTCTAATTCATTCAAACGATCCATTCTAATTCATTCATACAATCCATTCTAATTCTTTCGTACGAATGTATCCATTCTAATTCAATCGTACGATCTATTCTAATTCATTCGTACGATCTATTCTAATTTATTAGCACGATCCATTCTAATTGATTCGTACGATCCATTCTATTTCATTCGTACGATCCATTCTTACTCATTCGTACGATCCATTCTAATTCATTCGCACGAATGTATCCATTATAATTCATTCGTACGATCCATTTTAATTCATTCATACGATCCATTCTAATTCATTCGTACGATCCATTCAAATTCATTCGCACGATCCATTCTAATTCATTCATATGATCCATTCTAATTCATTCCCACGAATGTATCCATTCTAATTCATTCGCACGATCCACCCTAATTCATTCGTACGATCCATTCTAATTCCTTCGTACGATCAATTCTAATTCATTCCCATGAATGTATCTATTCTAATTCATACGTATGATCCATTCTAATTCGTTCTATTTCATTCTAATTCATACGATCCATTCTAAGGAATTCATTCGTACGATCCATTCTAATTCATTCGCACGATCCATTCTAATCCATTCTAATTCATTCGCATCCATTCTAATTTATTTGTACGATCCATTCTAATTCATTCATACGATCCATTCTAATTCATTCGCACGAATGCATCCATTCTAATTCATTCGTACGATCCATTCTAATTCATTCGCATGATCCATTCTAATTCATTGAGTAAGAATGGATCGTACGAATGAAATAGAATGAATCGTATGAATGAATTAGAATAGATTGTGCGAATAAATTAGAATGGATTGTACAAATGAATTAGAATGGATCGTATGAATGAATTTGAATGGATCGTGCGAATGAATTAGAATGGATCGTATAAATAAATTAGAATGGATACATTCGTGCGAATGAATTAGAATGGATCGTACGAATGAGTAAGAATGGATCGTACGAATGAAATAGAATGGATTGTACGAAAGAATTAGAATGGATCGTACGAAAGAATTAGAATCGATTGTACGAATGTATCCATTCTAATTCATTCCTTTCTGCGATCCATTCTAATTCATTAGCACGATCCATTCTAATCCATTTGTACGATCCATTCTAATCATTCACACGAATGGATCTTACTCATTCATACGATCCATTCTAATTCATTAGCACGATCCATTCTAATTCATTTGCACGATCCATTCTAATTCATTCATACAATCCATTCTAATTCTTTTGCACGAATGTATCCATTCTAATTCCTTCGTACGATCCATTCTAATTCCTTGTACGATCCATTCTACTTCATTCGTACGATCCACCCTAATTCCTTCGTATTATCCATTCTAATTCATTCGTACGATCCATTCTAATTCATTAGCACGATCTATTCTAATTCATTTGTACGATCCATTCTATTTTATTCGTGCGATCCATATTCTAATACATTCGTACGTATGATCCATTCTAATTCATTCATTTGTACGATCCATTCTAATTCCTTCGTGCGAATGTATTAGAATGGATCGTATGAATGAATTCGAATGGATCGTACGAATGAATTAGAATGGATACATTCATTTGAATGAATTAGAATGGATCATACGAAGGAATTAGGGTGGATCGTACGAATGAATTAGAATGGATACATTCGTGCGAAAGAATTAGAATGGATTATATGAATGAATTAGAATGGATTGTATGAATAAAATAGAATGGATCATACGAAGGAAATAGAATGGATCGTACGAATGAATTAAATTGGATACATTCGTGCGAATGAATTAGAATGGATCATACGAATGAGTAAGAATGGATCATACAAATGAATTAGAATGGATCATGTGAATGAATTAGAATGGATCGTATGAATAAATTAGAATAGATCGTGCGAATGAATTAGAATGGATTATACGTATGAATTAGAATGAATTGTATGAATGATTGAATGGATTGTGCGAATGAATTAGAATGGATCGTACGAATGAATTAGAATGGATCGTACGAATGAATTAGAATGGATCGTGCGTATGAATTAGAATGGATCATACGAATGAATTAGAATGGATACATTCGTGCGAATGAATTAGAATAGATCGTACGAATGAGTAAGAATGGATCGTACGAATGTAATAGAATGGATCGTATGAATGAATTAGAATTGATCGTGCTAATGAATTAGAATGTATCGTACAAATGAATTAGAATGAATTAGAATGGATCATACGAATGTATCCATTCTAATTTTACGATCCATTCTAATTCATTTGCACGATCCAATCTAATTCATTCGCACGATCCATTCTAATTCATTCGTACGGTCCATTCTATTTCATTCGTACGATCCATTCTTACTTATTCGTACGATCCATTCTAATTCATTCGCACGAATGTATCCTCATTCGCACGATCCATTTCTAATTCATTCATATGATCGATTCTATTTCATTCATACGATCCATTCTTACTCATTCGTACGATCCATTCTAATTAATTCGTACGATCCATTATAATTCATTCGCACGATCCAATCTAATTCATTCGCACGATCCATTTTAATTCATTCGTACGATCCATTCTATTTCATTCGTACGATCCATTCTTAATCATTCGTACGATCCATTCTAATTCATTCACACAAATGTATCCATTCTAATTCATTCGTATGATCCATTCTAATTCATTCGCACGATCCATTCTAATTCATTCGTACATCCATTCTAATTCATTCGTACGATCCATTCTAATTCATTCGCATGATCTATTCTAATTCATTCATATGATCCATTCTTATTCATTCATACAATCCATTCTAATTCTTTCGCATGAATGTATCCATTCTAATTCATTCGTACGATCCACCCTAATTCCTTCGTATGATCCATTCTAATTCATTCGCACGAATGTATCCATTCAAATTCATTCGTATGATCCATTCTAATTCTTTTGCACAATCTATTCTAATTCATTCGTACGATCCATTCTAATTCATTGGCACGATCCATTCTAATTCATTTGTACGATCCATTCTAATTCATTCATACAATCCATTCTAATTCTTTTGCATGAATGTATCCATTCTAATTCGTTCGTACGTTCCATTCTACTTCCTTCGTACGATCCATTCTAATTTCTTGGTACGATCCATTCTAATTAGAATGGATCGTGCAAATGAATTAGAATGGATACATTCGAGCGAATAAATTAGAATGGATCGTACAAATGAATTAGAATGGGTCGTATGAATGAATTAGCACTATCCATTCTATTTCTTTCGCACGAATGTATCCATTCTAATTCATTCGTACGATCCATTCTAATTCATTCATACGATCTATTCTAATTCATTCGCACGATCCATTCTAATTCATTTGCACGATCCATTCTAATTCATTCATACGATCCATTCTAATTCATTCATACGATCCAATTCGCACGATCCATTCTAATTCATTCGTACGATCCATTCTAATTCATACGTACAATCTATTCTAATTCATTCGTACGATCCATTCTAATTCATTAGCACGATCCATTCTAATTCATTCATACAATCTATTTAAATTATTTCGCACGAATGTATCCATTCTAATTCATTCGTATGATCCACCCTAATTCCTTTATATGATCCATTCTAATTCATTCGCACGAATATATCATGCTAATGAATTAGAATGGATCTTATGAATTAGAATAGATTGTATGAATGAATTAGAATGGATCGTACGAATGAATTAGAATATATCGTGCGAATGAATTAGAATGGATCATACGAATGAATTAGAATGGATACATTCGTGCGAATGAATTAGAATGGATCAAATAGATTGTATGAATGAGTTAGAATGGATCGTACGAATGAATTAGAATAGATCGTACGAATGAATTAGAATGGATCATACGAATGAATTAGAATGGATCGTATGAATGAATTAGAATGGATCGTTTGAATGAATTTGAATGGATCGTGCGAATGAATTAGAATGGATCGTACGAATGAATTAGAATAGATCGTATGAATGAATTAGAATGGATCGTGCAAATGAATTAGAATGGATCGTATGAATAAAATAGAATGGATCGTATGAATAAGAATGGATCGTACGAAGGAATTAGAATGGATCATACGAATGAAATAGAATCGATCGTACGAAGGAAATAAAATGGATCGTACGAAGGAATTAGAATGGATCGTACAAAGGAATTAGAATGGATACATTCGTGCAAAAGAATTAGAATAGATTGTATGAATGAATTAGAATGGATCGTGCGAATGAATTAGAATGGATCGTACGAATGAATTAGAATAGATTGTACGAATGAATTAGAATGGATCGTACGAATAAATTAGAATGGATCATACGAATGAATTAGAATGGATACATTCGTGCGAATGAATTAGAATGGATCGTATGAATGAGTAAGAATGGATCGTACGAATGAATTAGAATAGATCATACGAATGAATTAGAATGGATACATTCGTGCAAATGAATTTGAATGGATTGTACGAATGAGTTAGAATGGATCCATTCTAATTCATTCGCACGATCCATTCTAGTTCATTCGCATGTATGTATCCATTATAATTCATTCGTACAATCCATTCTAATTCATTCATACGATCCATTCTAATTCATTCGTACGATCCATTCTAATTCATTTGCATGATCCATTCTAATTCATTCGCACGAATGTATCCATTTTAATTCATTCACACGAATGTATCCATTTTAATTCATTCGTATGATCCATTCTAATTCATTCGCACGATCCAATCTAATTCATTCTCATGATCCATTCTAATTCATTCGTATGATCCATTCTATTTCATTCGTACGATCCATTCTTACTCATTCGTATGATCCACTCTAATTCATTCGTACGATCCATTCTAATACATTCGCACGATCCATTCTAATTTATTCATACGATCCATTCTAATTCATTCATACGAATTAGAATGGATCGTACGAATGAATCGTGTGAATGAATTAGAATAGATCGTGCATATGAATTAGAATGGATTGTAGATCGTACGAATGAATTAGAATAATCGTGCTAATGAATTAGAATGGATCTTACGAATGAATTAGAATAGATTGTGCGAATGATGTATTAGAATGGATCATGCGAATGAATTAGATTGGATCAGGTGAATGAATTAGAATGGATCGTACGAATGAATTAGAATAGATACATTCGTGCGAGTGAATTAGAATGGATCGTATGAATGAATTAGATTGGATCGTATGAATGAATTAGAATGGATCGTATGAATGAATTAGAATGGATTGTACGAATGAATTAGAATGAATTAGAATGGATCCATTCTAATTCCTTCGTACGATCCATTCTAATTCATTCCCATGAATGTATCCATTCTAATTCATACGTACGATCCATTCTAATTCATTCTTAACGTACGATCCATTCTAATTCCTTCGTATGATCCATTCTATTTCATTCGTATGATCCATTCTAATTCCTTCGTACGATCCATTTTGATTCATTCCCATGAATGTATCCATTTTAATTCATACGTACGATCCATTCTAATTCATTTATACGATCCAATCTAATTCATTCATACGATCCATTCTAATTCATTCGGACGAATGTATCCATTCTAATTCATTCATACAATCCATTCTAATTCATTCGCCCAATCTATTCTAATTCATTTGTATGATCCATCCTAATTGATTAGCACGATCCATTCTAATTCATTCGTACGATCCATTCTATTTCATTTGTACGATCCATTCTTACTCATTCGTACGATCCATTCTAATTCATTCGCACGATCCATTCTAATTCATTCATACGATCCATTCTAATTCATTAGCACGATCCATTCTAATTAATTCGTACGATCAATTCTATTTCATTCGTACGATCCATTCTTAGTCATTCGTACGATCCATTCTAATTCATTCGCATAAATGTTTCCATTCTAATTCATTCATATGATCCATTCAAATTCATTCGCACGATCTATTCTAATTCATTCGTATGATCCATTCTAATTCATTCATACAATCCATTCTAATTCTTTCGCAGGAATGTATCCTTTCTAATTCATTCGTACGATACATTCTAATTCATTCGCACTATCCATTCAAATTCATTCATACGATCCATTCTAATTCATTCGTACGATCCATTCTAATTCATTCACACAATCCATTCTAATTCCTTCGTACGATCCATTCTAATTCCTTCGTACGATCCATTCAATTTCATTTGTATGATCCATTCTAATTCCTTTGTACGATCCATTCTAATTCATTCCCATGAATGTATCTATTCTAATTCATACGTACGATCAATTCTAATTCATTCATACGATCCAATCTAATTCATTCATACGGTCCATTCTAATTCATTCGCACGAATGTATCCATTCTATTTCATTCGTACGATCCATTCTAATTCATTCGCACAATCTATTCTAATTCATTCGTACGATCCATTCTAATTCATTAGCACGATCCTTTTTAATTCATTCATACGATCCATTCTATTTCATTTATTTGATCCATTATTACACATTCGTACGATCCATTCTAATTCATTCGCACGAATGTATCCATTCTAATTCATTGGTACGATCCATTCTAATTCATTCGCACGATCCATTCTTATTTATTCTTTCGATCCATTCTAATTTATTCATACAATCCATTCTAATTTTTTCGCACGAATGTATCCATTCTAATTCATTCGTACGATCCACCCTTAGTCCTTCCTATGATCCATTCTAATTCATTCGTACGATCCTTTCGAATTCATTCATACGATCCATTCTAATTCATTCGCACGATTGTATCCATTCTAATTCATTCGTACGATCCTTTCGAATTCATTCGTACGATCCATTCTAATTAATTCATACGATCCATTGTAATTTATTCGTACGATCCATTCTAATTCATTCGCACGAATGTATCCATTCTAATTCATTCGCACGATCCATTCTAATTCATTCGCACAATCTATTCTATTTTATTTGTACGATCTATTCTAATTCATTAGCACGATCCATTCTAATTCATTCGTACGTCCATTCTATTTCATTCGTACGATCCATTCTTACTCATTAGCACAATCCATTCTAATTCCTTCGTACGATCCATTCTATTTCATTCCCATGAATGTATCCATTCTAATTCATATGTACGATCCATTCTAATTCATTCACACGATCCATTCTAATTCATTCGTACGATCCATTCTAATTCATTTGCATGATCCATTCTAATTCATCGTACGATCCATTGTGCGAATGAAATAGAATGGATCATGCGAATGAATTAGAATGTATACATTCGTGCGAATGAATTAGAATGAATCGTATGAATGAATTCGAATGGATCGTATGAATGAATTCAAATGGATCGTACGAATGAATTAGAATGGATACATTCATGCGAATGAATTAGAATGGATCATACGAAGGAATTAGGGTGGATCGTACGAATGAATTAGAATGGATACATTCGTGCGAAAGAATTAGAATGGATTGTATGAATGAATTTGAATGGATTGTATGAATGAATTAGAATGGATCGTGCGAATGAATTAGAACGGATCATACGAATGAATTAGAATGGATCATATGAATGAATTAGAATGGATCGTGCGAATGAATTTGAATGGATCGTACGAATGAATTAGAATGGATACATTCGTGCGAATAAATTAGAATGGATCGTACGAATGAATTATAATGGACCGTACGAAAGAATTAGAATGGATCATACGAATGAATTAGAATGGATACATTCGTGCGAATGAATTAGAATGGATCATACGAAGGAATTAGGGAGGATCGTACGAATGAATTAGAATGGATATATTCGTGCGAATGAATTAGAATGGATCATACGAATGAATTAGAATGGATCGTACGAAGGAATTAGAATGGATCATACGAATGAATTAGAATGGAAACATTCCTGCGAATGAATTAGAATGGATCATACAAAGGAATTAGGGAGGATCGTACGATCAATTCTAATTCATTCGCACAATCTATTCTAATTCATTAGTACGATCCATTCTAATTCATTAGCACGATCCATTCTAATATATTCGTACGATCCATTCTATTTCATTCATACGATCCATTCTTACTCATTCGTACGATCCATTCTAATTCATTCGCACGATCCATTATAATTGATTCATACGATCCATTCTATTTCATTCGTACGATCCATTCTTACTCATTCGTACGATTCATTCATGGGAATGAATTAGAATGGATCATACGAAGGAATTAGAAAGGATCGTACGAATGAATTAGAATAGATTGTGCGAATGAATTATAATGGATCATATGAATGAATTAGAATGGATTGTGCTAATGAGTAAGATCAATTCATACTCATTCGTACGATCCATTCTAATTAGAATGGATCGTACGAATGAATTAGAATGGATCGTATGAATGAATTAGAATGGATCGTGCGAATGAATTAGAATGGATCGTACAAATGAATTAGAATGGATACATTCGTGTGAAAGAATTAGAATGGATTGTATGAATGAATTAGAATGGATAGTACGAATGAATTAGAATGGATCGTATGAATGAATTAGAATGGATCAAGCGAATGAATTAGAATGGATCGTATGAATGAAATAGAATGGATCGTACGAATGAATGAGAATGGATCGTGCGAATGAATTAGATTAGATCGTGCGAATGAATCGTACGAATGAATTAGAATGGATCGTACGAATGAATTAGAATGTATTGTATGAATGAATTAGAATAGATTGTGCGAATGAATTAGAATAGATCGTACGAATAAATTTGAATGCATCGTACGAATGAATTAGAATGGATCGTATGAATGAATTAGAATGGATACATTCATGCGAAAGAATTAGAATGGATCGTGCTGATTCATTCATACGATCCATTCTAATTCATTCGTACGATCTATTCTAATTCATTCGCACAATCTATTCTAATTCATTCGTATGATCCATTCTAATTCATTCGCACGATCCATTCTAATTCATTTGCACGATCCATTCTAATTCATTCATACAATCCATTCTAATTCTTTCTCAAGAATGTATCCATTCTAATTCATTCGTACGATCCACCCTAATTCCTTCGTATGATCCATTCTAATTCATTCGAACGATCCATTCTAATACATTCATACGATCCATTCTAATTCATTCATACAATCCATTCTAATTCTTTCGCAAGAATGTATCCATTCTAATTCATTCGTACGATTAACCCTAATTCCTTCTTATGATCCATTCTAATTCATTCACATGAATGTATCCATTCTAATTCATTCGTATGATCCATTCTAATTCATTCATACTATCCACCCTAATTCTTTCGTATGATCCATTCTAATTCATTCGCACGAATATATCCATTCTAATTCATTCATACGATCCATTCGAATTCATTTATACGATCCATTCTAATTCATTCATACGGTCCACTTAATTCATTCGCATGAATGTATCCATTCTAATTCATTCGTACGATCCATTCTAATTCATTCGCACGATCCAATCTAATTCATTTGCACGATCCATTCTAATTCATTCGTACGATCTATTCTATTTTATTCGTATGATCCATTCTTACTCATTCGTACGATCCATTCTAATTCATTCGCACGAATGTATCCTCATTCCCACGATCCATTCTAATTCATTTGCACGATCTATTCTAATTCATTTGCACGATCCATTCTAATTCATTCATACAATCCATTCTAATTCTTTTGCACCAATGTTTCCATTCTAATTCATTCGTATGATCCACCCTAATTCCTTCGTATGATCCATTCTAATTCATTCGCCCGAATGTATCCATTCAAATTCATTCGTACGATCCATTCGAATTCATTCATACGATCCATTCTAATTCATTCATACGATCCATTCTAATTTATTCGCACGAATGTATCCATTCTAATTCATTCTTACGATCCATTCTAATTCATTCGCACAATCTATTATAATTTATTCGTACGATCCATTCTAATTCATTCGCACGATCCATTCTAATTCATTTGCACGATCCATTCTAATTCATTCATACAATCCATTCTTATTCTTTTGCACGAATGTATCCATTATAATTCATTCGTACGATCCATTCTAATTACTTCATATGATCCATTCTAATTCCTTCGTACGATCCATTCTATTTCATTCGTATGATCCATTCTAATTCCTTCGTACGATCCATTCTAATTCATTACCATGAATGTATCCATTCTAATTCATACGTACGATCCATTCTAATTCATTCATATGATCCATTCTAATTCATTCGCACGAATGTATCCATTCTAATTCATTCGTACGATCCATTCTAATTCATTCGCATGATCCATTCTAATTCATTCGTACGATCCATTCTGATTCATTCATTCAATCCATTCTAATTCATTCGCACGAATATATCCATTCTAATTCATTCGTACGATCCATTCTAATTCATTCGCACGAATGTATCCATTGTAATTCATTCTAATTCCTTCGTATGATCCATTCGTACGATCCGTTCTAATTCCTTCGCACGAAAATATCCATTCTAATTCATTCGTACGTACGATCCATTCTAATTCATTCGCACGATCCATTCTAATTCATTCATACGATCCATTCTAATTCATTCATACAATCCATTCTAATTCTTTCGCACGTATGTATCCATTCTAATTCATTCATAAAATCCATTCTAATTCTTTCGCACGATCCATTCTAATTCCTTCGTACGATCCATTCTAATTCATTCGTACGATCCATTCTAATTCATTTGCACCATCCATTCTAATTCATTCATACGATCCATTCTAATTCATTTATACAATCCATTCTAATTCTTTCGCACGAATGTATCCATTCTAATTCATTCGTACGATCCACACTAATTCCTTCGTATGATCCATTCTAATTCATTCACACGAATGTATCCATTCGAATTCATTCGTACGATCCATTCGAATTCATTCATACGATCCATTCTAATTCATTTATACGATCCATTCTAATTCATTCATACGATCCATTCAAATTCATTCGCACAAATGTATTCATTCACACAATCTATTCTAATTCATTTGTACGATCCATTCTAATTCATTAGCACGATCCATTCTAATTCATTCGTACGATCCATTCTATTTCATTCGTACAATCCATTCTTACTCATTCGTACGATCCATTCTAATTCATTAGCACGAATGTATCCATTCTAATTCATTCGTACAATCCATTCTAATTCATTCTCCCGATCCATTCTAGTTCAGTCATACGATCCATTCTAATTAATTAGTACGATCCAATCTAATTCATTCATACGATCGTATGTAGGAATGGATCGTACGATCCATTCTATTTCATTCGTACGATCCATTCAAATTCATACAATCCATTCTAATTTCATTCATACGATCCATTCTAATTCATTCTTACTCATTCTAATTCATTCGTAAAATTCATTCATATGATCTAATTCATTCGTACAATTAATTAGAAAGGATACGTTCGTGTGAATAAATTATAATGGATCGTATGAATGAATTAAATTGGATCATACGAATGAAATAGAATGGATCGTACGAATGAATTAGAATGGATCGTGCTAATGAATTAGAATGGATCGTACGAATGAATTAGAATAGATTGTGCGAATGAGTAAATTCGTGCGAATGATTTAGAATGGATCGTATGAATGAATTAGAATGGATCATATGAATGAATTAGAATGGATCGAATGAATAAATTCGAACGGATCGTACGAATGAATTAGAATGGATACATTCGTGCGAATGCATTAGAATGGATCATACGAAGGAATTGGGGTGGATCGTACGAATGAATTAGAATGGATCGTGCTAATGAATTAGAATGGATCATACAAATGAATTAGAATAGACTGTGCGAATGAATTAGAATGGATCGTATGAATGAATTT
This sequence comes from Chamaelirium japonicum, assembly GCA_947650365.1. Lineage (NCBI taxonomy): Eukaryota > Viridiplantae > Streptophyta > Magnoliopsida > Liliales > Melanthiaceae > Chamaelirium > Chamaelirium japonicum. The sequence goes on along the minus strand of CANTAL010000082.1, from coordinate 359,212 downwards.
GAATGGATCGTATGAATGAATTAGAATAGATCCTGCGAATTAAATAGAATGGATCGTACGAATGAATTAGAATGGATACATTCGTGCGAATGAATTAGAATGGATCGTACGAATGAGTAAGAATTAGAATGGATTGTATGAATCAATTAGAATGGATCGTATGAATGAATTAGAATGGATCGTGCGAATGAATTAGAATGGATTGTGCTAATAAGTAAGAATGGATCGTACGAATGAAATATAATGGATCGTACGAATGAATTAGAATGGTTCGTGCTAATGAATTAGAATAGATCGTACGAATGAATTAGAATAGATTGTGCGAATGAATTAGAATGGATCGTGCGAATGAATAAGAATGGATACATTCATACAAATGAATTAGGATAGATCGTATGATTGAATTAGAATGTATCGTATGAATGAATTCTAATGGATCATACGAATGATTTAGAATGGATACATTCGTGCAAATGAATTAGAATGGATCATACGAAGGAATTAGGGTGGATCGTATGAATGAATTAGAATGGATACATTCGTACGAATGACTTAGAATGGATCATATGAATTAGAATGGATACATTCGTACGATCCATTCTAATTCATTCATACAATCCATTCTATTTCATTCCTACGATCCATTCTATTTCATTCTTACGATCCATTCATACTCATTCGTACGATCCATTTGAATTCATTCGTACGATCCATTCTAATTCATTCGCACAATCTATTCTAATTCATTCATACGATCCATTCTAATTCATTAGCACGATCCATTCTAATTCATTCGTACGATCCATTCTATTTCATTCGTATGATCCATTCTTACTCATTTGTACAATCCATTCTAATTCATTCGCATGAATGTATCCATTCCAATTCATTTGTACGATCCATTCTATTTCATTCGTACGATCCATTCTAATTCATTCATACGATCCATTCTAATTCATTCGCACGAATGTATGCATTCTAATTCATTCGCACGATCCATTCTATTTCATTCGTACAATCCATTCTAATTCATTCGTACGATCCATTCTAATTCATTCGTACGATCCACCCTAATTCTTTCGTATGATCCATTCTAATTCGTTTGCATGAATGTATCCATTCTAATTCATTCTAATTCATTCGCACGATCCTTTCTAATTCATTCATACGATCCATTCTAATTCGTTTACACGATCCATTCTAATTCATTCGCACGAATGTATCCATTCTAATTCATTTGTACGATCCATTCTAATTCATTCGCACAATCTATTCTAATTTTTTCATACGATCCATTCTAATTCATTCGTACAATCCATTCTAATTCATTCGCATTATCCATTCTAATTCAATCATACGATCGATCGTGCTAATGAATTAGAATGGATCATACGAATGAATTAGAATTGATTGTACGAATGAATTATAATGGATCGTATGAATGAATTAGAATGGATCGTGCGAATGAATTAGAATGGATCGTACGAATGAATTAGAATGGATACATTTGTGCGAATGAATTAGAATGGATCGTACGAATGAGTAAGAATGGATCGTATGAATGAAATAGAATGGATCGTTCGAATGAATTAGAATGGATCGTGCGAATGAATTAGATTGGATCGTGTGAATGAATTAGAATGGATCGTACGAATGAATTAGAATGGATACATTCGTGTGAATGAATTAGAATGGATACATTCGTGCGAATGAATTAGAATGGATCGTGCAAATGAATTAGAATGGATCGTACAAATGAATTAGAATAGATCGTATGAATGAATTAGAATAGATCGTACGAATGAATTAGAATGGATACATTCGTGTGAAAGAATTAGAATGGGTCATGCTAATTCATTCATACGATCCATTCTAATTCATTCGTACAATCCATTCTAATTCATTCGCACAATCTATTCTAATTCATTCGTACGATCCATTCTAATTCATTCGCACGATCCATTCTAATTCATGGATCGTATGAATGAATTAGAATGGATCATGCAAATGAATTAGAATGGATCGTACGAATGAATTAGAATGGATGGATTCGTGCGAAAGAATTAGAATGGATCGTACGAATGAATTAGAATGGATCATACGAAGGAATTAGGGTGGATCGTACGAATGAATTAGAATGGATCGTACGAAGGAATTAGAATGGATCGTACGAATGAATTAGAATGGATACATTCGTGCAAAAGAATTAGAATGGATCATATGAAGGAATTAGGGTGGATCGTACGAATGAATTAGAATGGATACATTCGTGCGAAAGAATTAGAATTGATTGTATGAATGAATTAGAATAGATCGTATGAATGAATTATAATGGATCTTGCGAATGGATTAGAATGGATCATATAAATGAATTAGAATAGATCGTACGAATGAATTAGAATAGATCGTATGAATGTATTTGAATGGATCGTTCGAATGAATTAGAATGGATACATTTGTGCGAATGAATTAGAATGGATCATACGAAGGAATTTGGGTGGATCGTACGAATGAATTAGAATTGATACATTCGTGCGAAAGAATTAGAATGGATTGTATGAATGAATTAGAATGGGTCGGATGAATGAAATAGAATGGATCGTACGAAGGAATTAGAATGGATCGTACGAATGAATTAGAATGGATACATTCGTGCGAATGAATTAGAATGGATCATACGAATGAGTAAGAATGGATCGTACGAATGAAATAGAATGGATCGTACAAATGAATTAGAATGGATCGTGCTAATGAATTAGAATTGATCATGCGAATGAATTAGAATGGATCGTATGAATGAATTAGAATGGATCGTACGAATGAATTAGAATGGATCGTGCGAATGAATTAGAATGGAACGTACAAATGAATTAGAATGGATACATTCGTGCGAATGAATTAGAATGGATCGTACGAATGAATTAGAATGGATCGTGTGAATGAATTAGAATGGAACGTACAAATGAATTAGAATGGATACATTCGTGCGAATGAATTAGAATGGATCGTACGAATGAATTAGAATGGATCATGCGAATGAATTAGAATGGAACGTACAAATGAATTAGAATGGATACATTCGTGCGAATGAATTAGAATGGATCATACAAATGAGTAAGAATGGATCGTATGAATGAAATAGAATGGATCGTGCGAATGAATTAGAATGGATACATTCGTGCGAATGAATTAGAATGGATCGTACGAATGAATTAGAATGGATCGTGTGAATGAATTAGAATGGAACGTACACATGAATTAGAATGGATACATTCGTGCGAATGAATTAGAATGGATCATACGAATGAGTAAGAATGGATCGTATGAATGAAATAGAATGGATCGTGCGATTGAATTAGAATGGTTCGTATGAATGAATTAGAATGGATACATTCGTGTGAAAGAATTAGAATGGATCATACGAATGAGTAAGAATGGATCGTATGAATGAAATAGAATGGATCATGCGAATGAATTAGAATGGATCGTACGAATGAATTAGAATGGATACATTCGTATGAATGAATTAGAATGGATACATTCATACGAATGAATTAGAATAGATCGTATGAATGAATTAGAATGGATCGTATGAATTAATTCGAATGGATCATACGAATGAATTAGAATGGATACGTTCGTGCGAATGAATTAGAATGGATCATATGAAGGAATTAGGGTGGATCATATGAATGAATTAGAATGGATACATTCGTGCGAAAGAATTAGAAAGGATTGTATGAATGAATTAGAATGGATCGTATGAATGAATTAGAATGGATCATGCGAATGAATTAGAATAGATCATACGAATGAATTAGAATGGATCGTATGAATGAATTAGAATGGATCGTACGATTGAATTAGAATGGATCGTATGAATGAATTAGAATGGATCATGCGAATGAATTAGACTGGATCGTATGAATGAATTAGAATGGATCGTACGAATGAATTAGAATGGATCGTGCGAATTAATTAGAATGGAACGTACAAATGAATTAGAATGGATACGTTCGTGCGAATGAATTAGAATGGATCATATGAATAAGTAAGAATGGATCGTATGAATGAAATAGAATGGATTGTGCGAATGAATTAGAATGGTTCGTATGAATGAATTAGAATGGATCGTATGAATGAATTAGAATGGATCGTACGAATGAATTAGAATGGATACATTCGTGCGAATGAATTAGAATGGATCATACGAAGGAATTAGGGTGGATCGTACGAATGAATTAGAATGGATACATTCGTGCGAAAGAATTAGAATGGATTGTATGAATGAATTAGAATGGATCGTATGAATGAATTAGAATGGATTGTACGAATGAATTAGAATGGATTATTCTAATTCATTCGTACGATCCATTCTAATTCATTTATACGATCCATTCGAATTTATTCGTATGATCCATTCTAATTCATTCATACGATCCATTCTTACTCATTCGTACGATCCATTCTAATTCATTCGCACGAATGTATCCATTCTAATTCATTCGTACGATCTATTCTAATTCATTCGAACGATCCATTCTAATTCATTCGTACGATCCATTCTAATTCATTCGTACGATCTATTCTAATTCATTCGCACGATCCATTCTAATTCATTCAAACGATCCATTCTAATTCATTCATACAATCCATTCTAATTCTTTCGCACGAATGTATCCATTCTAATTCATTCGTATGATCTATTCTAATTCATTCGTACGATCCATTCTAATTCATTCATTCGTACGATCCATTCTATTTCATTCGTACGATCCATTCTTACTCATTCGTACGATCCATTCTAATTCATTCGCACGAATGTATCCATTCTAATTCATTCGTACAATCCATTCTAATTCATTCGCATGATCCATTCTAATTCATTCATACGATCCATTCGAATTCATTCATACGATCCATTATAATTCATTCGTATGATCCATTCTAATTTAATCGCACGATCCATTCTAATTCATTCATACGATCCATTCTAATTCATTCGCACGAATGTATCCATTCTAATTCATTCGCACGATTCACCCTAATTCATTCGTACGATCCATTCTAATTCCTTCGTACGATCCATTCTAATTCATTACCATGAATGTATCCATTCTAATTCATACGTACGATCCATTCTAATTTATTCTATTACATTCTAATTCATACGATCCATTCTAAGTAATTCATTCGTACGATCCATTCTAATTCATTCGTACGATCCATTGTAATCCATTCTAATTCATTCCCATCCATTCTAATTCATTTATACGATCCATTCTAATTCATTCGTACGATCCATTCTAATTCATTGGCACAAATGTATCCATTCTAATTCATTCGTACGATCCATTCTAATTCATTCGCACGATCCATTCTAATTCATTGAGTAAGAATGGATCGTACGAATGAAATAGAATGGATCGTACGAATGAATTAGAATAGATTGTGCGAATGAATTAGAATGGATTGTACGAATGAATTAGAATGGATTGTATGAATGAATTAGAATGGATCGTGCGAATGAATTAGAATGGATTGTATGAATGAATTAGAATGAATACATTCGTGCGAATGAATTAGAATGGATCGTATGAATGACTAAGAGTGGATCATACGAATGAAATAGAATGGATTGTACGAATGAATTAGAATAAATCGTACGAATGAATTAGAATGGATTGTACGAATGTATCCATTCTAATTCATTCCTTTGTGCGATCCATTCTAATTCATTAGCGCGATCCATTCTAATTCATTCGTACGATCCATTCTAATCATTCACATGAATGGAGCTTACTCATTCATACGATCCATTCTAATTCATTAGCATGATCCATTCTAATTAAATTGCATGATCCATTCTAATTCATTCATAGAATCCATTCTAATTCTTTTGCTCGAGTGTATCCATTCAAATTCATTCGTACGATCCATTCTAATTGCTTCGTACGATCCATTCTAATTCCTTCGTACGATCCATTCTAATTCATTCGTACGATCCACCCTAATTCCTTCGTATGATCCATTCTAATTCATTCGTACGATCCATTCTAATTCATTAGCACGATCTATTCTAATTCATTCGTACGATCCATTCTATTTCATTCGTACGATCCATATTCTAATACATTCGTACGTATGATCCATTCTAATTTATTCATTCGTACGATCCATTCTAATTCCTTCGTGTGAATGAATTAGAATGGATCGTATGAATGAATTCGAATGGATCGCACGAATGAATTAGAATGGATACATTCATGCGAATGAATTAGAATGGATCATACGAAGGAATTAGGGTGGATCGTACGAATGAATTAGAATGGATACATTCGTGCGAAAGAATTAGAATGGATTGTATGAATGAATTAGAATGGATCATATGAATAAAATAGATTGGATCGTATGAAGGAATTAGAATGGATCGTACGAATGAATTAGATTGGATACATTCGTGCGAATAAATTAGAATGGATCGTGTGAATGAGTAATAATAGATCGTACGAATGAATTAGAATGGATCGTGCGAATGAATTAGAATGGATCATATGAATGAATTAGAATGGATCATGCGAATGAATTAGAATGGATCGTACGTATGAATTAGAATGAATCGTATGAATGAATTAGAATGGATCATGCGAATGAATTAGAATGGATCGTACGAATGAATTAGAATGGATCGTACGAATGAATTAGAATGGATACATTCGTACGAATGAATTAGAATGGATCGTATGGATGAGTAAGAATGGATCGTACGAATGAATTAGAATTGATCGTGCTAATGAATTAGAATGGATCGTACAAATGAATTAGAATGAATTAGAATGGATCGTACAAATGAATTAGAATGGATCATACAAATGTATCCATTCTAATTCTACGATCCATTCTAATTTATTTGCATGATCGAATTTAATTCATTCGCACGATCCATTCTAATTCATTCATACGATCCATTTTATTTCATTCGTACGATCCATTCTTACTTATTCGTACGGTCCATTCTAATTCATTCGCACGAATGTATCCTCATTCGCACGATCCATTTCTAATTCATTCATATGATCCAATCTATTTCATTCGTATGATCATTCTTACTCATTCGTACGATCCATTCTAATTCATTCGCATGAATGTATCCATTCTAATTCATTCGTACGATCCATTCTAATTCATTCACACGATCCATTCTAATTCATTCATACGATCCATTCTAATTCATTCGTACGATCCATTCTAATTCATTCGCACGATCCATTGTAATTCATTCATACAATCCATTCTATTTCATTCATACAATCCATTCTTATTCTTTTGCACGAATGTATCCATTCTAATTCATTCGTATGATCCACCCTAATTCCTTCGTATGATCAATTCTAATTCATTCGCACAAATGTATCCATTCTAATTCATTCGTACGATCCATTCGAATTCATTCTTACGATCCATTCTAATTTATTCATACGATCCATTCTAATTCATTCGCACGAATGTATCCATTCTATTTCATTCGTACGATCCATTCTAATTCATTAGCACGATCCAATCTAATTCATTCGCACGATCCATTCTAATTCATTCATATAATCCATTCTAATTCATTCATACAATCCATTCTAATTCTTTCGCACGAATGTATCCATTCTAATTCATTCGTATGATCCACCCTAATTCCTTCGTATGATCAATTCTAATTCATTCGCACGAATATATCCATTCTAATTCATTCATACGATCCATTCGAATTCATTCTTACGATCCATTCTAATTCATTCATACGATCCATTCTAATTCATTCGCATGAATGTATCCATTCTATTTCATTCGTACGATCCATTCTAATTCATTAGCACGATCCATTCTAATTCATTCGCACGAATGTATCCATTCTAATTCATTCGTATGATCCATTCTAATTCATTCGCACGATCCATTCTAATTCATTCGTACGATCCGTTCTAATTCATTCGTACGATCCATTCTAATTCATTCACACGATCCATCCTAACTCATTCATATGATCCATTCTAATTCATTCATACAATCCATTCTAATTCTTTCGCACGAACGTATCCATTCTAATTCATTCGTATGATCCATTCTAATTCATTCGCACAATCTATTCTAATTCATTCGTACGATCCATTCTAATTCATTGGCACGATCCATTCTAATTCATTTGTACGATCCATTCTAATTCATTCATACAATCCATTCTAATTCTTTTGCATGAATGTATCCATTCTTATTCATTCGTACGATCCATTCTAATTCCTTCGTACGATCCATTCTAATTTCTTGGTACGATCCATTCTAATTAGAATGGATCGTGCAAATGAATTAGAATGGATACATTTGTGCGAATGAATTAGAATGGATCGTACAAATGAATTAGTATGGATCGTATGAATGAATTAGCACGATCCATTCTAGCTCTTTCGCACGAATGTATCCATTCTAATTCATTCGTACGATCCATTCTAATTCATTCATACGATCTATTCTAATTCATTCGTACGATCCATTCTAATTCATTTGCACGATCCATTTTAATTCATTTGCACGATCCATTCTAATTCATTCATACGATCCATTCTAATTTATTCATATGATCCAATTCTCACGATCCCCTCTAATTCATTCGTACGAACCATTCCAATTCATACGTACAATCTATTCTAATTCATTCGTACGATCCATTCTAATTCATTAGCACGATCCATTCTAATTCATTCATACAATCCATTTAAATTCTTTCGCACGAATGTATCCATTCTAAATCATTCCTACGATCCACTCTAATTCCTTCATATGATCTATTCTAATTCATTCGCACGAATGTATCGTGCTAATGAATTAGAATGGATCCTATGAATTAGAATAGATTTTATGAATGAATTAGAATGGATCGTACGAATGAATTAGAATGGATCGTGCGAATGAATTAGAATGGATCGTACGAATAAATTAGAATGGATACATTCGTGCGAATGAATTAGAATGGATCGTATGAATGAATTAGAATGGATCGTATGAATGAATTCGAATGGATCGTGCGAATGAATTAGAATGGATCGTACGAATGAATTAGAATGCATCATATGAATAAATTAGAATGGATCGTGCGAATAAATTAGAATGGATCGTATGAATGAAATAGAATGGATCGTATGAATAAGAATGGATCGTACGAAGGAATTAAAATGGATCATACGAATGAAATAGAATGGATCGTACGAAGAAGTTTGAATGGATCATACGATGAATTAGAATGGATCATACGAAGGAATTAGAATGGATACATTCGTGCAAAAGAATTAGAATCGATTGCATGAATGAATTAGAATGGATCCTGCAAATGAATTAGAATGGATCGTGCGAATGAATTAGAATGGATCGTACGAATGAATTAGAATAGATTGTGCGAATGAATTAGACTGGATCATACGAATGAATTAGAATGGATCGTACGAATGAATTAGAATGGATACATTCGTGCGAATGAATTAGAATGGATCGTACGAATGAGTAAGAATGGATCGTACGAATGAATTAGAATGGATCGTACGAATTAATTAGAATGGATACATTCGTGCATAAGAATTAGAATGGATTGTACGAATGAATTAGAATGGATCCATTCTAATTCATTCGCACGATCCCTTCTAATTCATTCGCACGTATGTATCCATTCTAATTCATTCGTACGATCCATTCTAATTCATTCATACGATCCATTCTAATTCATTCGTATGATCCATTCTAATTCATTTGCATGATCCATTCTAATTTATTCGCACGAATGTATCCATTCTAATTCATTCACACGAATGTATCTATTCTAATTCATTCGCACGAATGTATCCATTCTAATTCATTCGTACGATCCATTCGAATTCATTCATACGATCCATTCTAATTCATTCATACGATCCATTCTAATTCATTCGCACGAATGTATTCATTAGCATAATTTATTCTAATTCATTCGTACGATCCATTCTAATTCATTTGCACGATCCATTTTAATTCATTTGCACGATCCATTCTAATTCATTCATACGATCCATTCTAATTCATTCATACGATCCAATTCGCACGATTTCTTCTAATTCATTCGTACGATCCATTCCAATTCATACGTACAATCTATTCTAATTCATTCGTACGATCCATTCTAATTCATTAGCACGATCCATTCTAATTCATTCATACAATCCATTTAAATTCTTTCGCACGAATGTATCCATTCTAAATCATTCGTACGATCCACTCTAATTCCTTCATATGATCTATACTAATTCATTCGCACGAATGTATCGTGTTAATGAATTAGAATGGATCGTATGAATTAGAATAGATTTTATGAATGAATTAGAATGGATCATACGAATGAATTAGAATGGTTCGTGCGAATGAATTAGAATGGATCGTACGAATAAATTAGAATGGATACATTCGTGCGAATGAATTAGAATGGATCGTATGAATGAATTAGAATGGATCGTATGAATGAATTCGAATGGATCGTGCGAATGAATTAAAATGGATCGTACGAATGAATTAGAATGGATCATATGAATAAATTAGAATGGATCGTGCGAATAATTTAGAATGGATCATATGAATCAAATAGAATGGATCGTATGAATAAGAATGGATCGTACGAAGGAATTAAAATAGATCATACGAATGAAATAGAATGGATCGTACGAAGAAATTTGAATGGATCATACGATGAATTAGAATGGATCGTACGAAGGAATTAGAATGGATACATTCGTGCAAAAGAATTAGAATCGATTGCATGAATGAATTAGAATGGATCCTGCAAATGAATTAGAATGGATCGTGCGAATGAATTAGAATGGATCGTACGAATGAATTAGAATAGATTGTGCGAATGAATTAGAATGGAACATACGAATGAATTAGAATGGATCGTACGAATGAATTAGAATGGATACATTCGTGCGAATGAATTAGAATGGATCGTACGAATGAGTAAGAATGGATCGTACGAATGAATTAGAATGGATCGTACGAATTAATTAGAATGGATACATTCGTGCATAAGAATTAGAATGGATTGTACGAATGAGTTAGAATGGATCCATTCTAATTCATTCGCACGATCCATTCTAATTCATTCGCACGTATGTATCCATTCTAATTCATTCGTACGATCCATTCTAATTCATTCATACGATCCATTCTAATTCATTCGTATGATCCATTCTAATTCATTTGCATGCTCCATTCTAATTCATTCGCACGAATGTATCCATTCTAATTCATTCACACGAATGTATCCATTCTAATTCATTCGTACGATCCATTCTAATTCATTTGCTCGATCCAATCTAATTCATTCTCATGATCCATTCTAATTCATTCGTACGATCCATTCTATTTCATTCGTACGATCCATTCTTACTCATTCGTACGATCCATTCTAATTCGTTCGCACAAATGTATCCATTCTAATTCATTCGTACGATCCATTCTAATTCATTCGCATGATCCATTCTAATTCATTCATACGATCCATTCTAATTCATTCATACGATCCATTCTAATTCATTCGCACGATCCATTCTAATTTATTCATACGATCCATTCTAATTCATTCATACGAATTAGAATGGATCGTACGAATAAATCGTGCGAATGAATTAGAATGGATCGTGCATATGAATTAGAATGGATTGTAGATCGTACGAATGAATTAGAATAGATCGTGCTAATGAACTAGAATGGATCGTACGAATGAATCAGAATAGATTGTGCGAATGATGAATTAGAATGGATCGTGCGAATGAACTAGATTGGATCATGCGAATGAATTAGAATGGATCGTACGAATGAATTAGAATGGATACATTTGTGCGAATGAATTAGAATGGATCATATGAATGAATTAGATTGGATCGTATGAATGAATTAGAATGGATCATATGAATGAATTAGAATGGATCATACGATCTATTCTAATTCCTTCGTCCGATCTATTCTATTTCATTCGTATGATCCATTCTAATTCCTTCGTACGATCCATTCTAATTCATTCCCATGAATATATCCATTTTAATTCATACGTGCGATCCATTCTAATTCATTTATACGATCCAATCTAATTCATTCATACGATCCATTCTAATTCATTCGCACGAATGTATCCATTCTAATTCATTCGTACGATCCATTCTAATTCATTCGCCCAATCTATTCTAATTCATTTGTATGATCCATTCTAATTCATTAGCACGATCTATTCTAATTCATTCGTACGATCCATTCTATTTCATTCGTACGATCCATTCTTACTCATTCGTACGATCCATTCTAATTCATTCGCACGATCCATTCTAATTCATTCATACGATCCATTCTAATTCATTAGCACGATCCATTCTAATTCATTCGTACGATCCATTCTATTTCATTTGTGCGATCCATTCTTACTCATTCGTACGATCCATTCTAATTCATTCGCACGAATGTATCCATTCTAAATCATTCGTACGATCTATTCAAATTTATTCGCACGATCCATTCTAATTCATTCGTACGATCCATTCTAATTCATTCATACAATCTATTCTAATTCTTTCGCACGAATGTATCCATTCTAATTTATTCGTACGACACATTCTAATTCATTCGCACGATCCATTCTAATTCATTCATACGATCCATTCTAATTCATTCGTACGATCCATTCTAATTCATTCGCACAATCCATTCTAATTCCTTCGTACGATCCATTCTAATTCATTCGTACGATCCATTCTATTTCATTCGTATGATCTATTCTAATTCCTTCGTATGATCCATTCTAATTCATTCCCATGAATGTATCCATTCTAATTCATACGTACGATCAATTCTAATTCATTCATACAATCCAATCTAATTCATTCATACGATCCATTCTAATTCATTCGCACGAAAGTATCCATTCTATTTCATTCGTACGATCCATTCTAATTCATTCGCACAATCCATTCTAATTCATTCGCACAATCCATTCTTAAACATTCATACGATCCATTCTAATTCATTCGCACGAATGTATCCATTCTAATTCATTCGTATGATCCATTCTAATTCATTCTCACGATCCATTCTAATTCACTCTTTTGATCTATTCTAATTCATTCATACAATCCATTCTAATTCTTTCGCACGAATGTATCCATTCTAATTCATTCGTACGATCCACCCTAATTCCTTCGTATGATCCATTCTAATTCATTCGCACGAATGTGTCCATTCTAATTCATTCGTACGATCCTTTCGAATTCATTCATACGATCCATTCTAATTCATTCATACGATCCATTCTAATTCATTCGCACGAATGTATCCATTCTAATTCATTCGCACGATCCATTATAATTCATTCGCACAATCTATTCTAATTTATTCGAACGATCCATTCTAATTTATTAGCACGATCCATTCTAATTCATTCGAACGATCCATTCTATTTCATTCATACGATCCATTCTTACTCATTAGCATAATCCATTCTAATTCATTCGTATGATCCATTCTAATTCATTCGTATGATCCATTCTAATTCATTCGTACGATCCATTCTATTTCATTCGTATGATCCATTCTAATTCCTTCGTACGATCCATTCTAATTCATTCCTATGAATGTATCCATTCTAATTCATACATACGATCCATTCTAATTCATTCGCACGATCCATTCTAATTCATTCGTACGATCCATTCTAATTCATTTGCATGATCCATTCTAATTCACCGTACGATCCATTGTGCGAATGAAATAGAATGAATCGTGCGAATGAATTTGAATGGATACATTCGTGCGAATGAATTAGAATGGATCGTATGAATAAATTTGAATGGATCGTATGAATAAATTCAAATGGATCGTACAAATGAATTAGAATGGATACATTCGTGCGAAAGAATTAGAATGGATTGTATGAATGAATTAGAATGGATCGTATGAATGAATTAGAATGGATCCTGCGAATGAAATAGAACGGATCATATGAATGAATTAGAATGGATCGTATGAATGAATTAGAATGGATCGTGCGAATGAATTTGAATGATCGTACGAATGAATTAGAATGGATATATTCGTGCGAATGAATTAGAATGGATCATACGAATGAATTAGAATGGATCATACGAAGGAATTAGAATGGATCATACGAATGAATTAGAATGGATACAATCGTGCGAATGAATTAGAATGGATCATACGAAGGAATTAGGGAGGATCGTACGAATGAATTAGAATGGAAACATTCGTCCGAAAGAATTAGAATGGATTGTATGAATGAATTAGAATGGATCATATGAATGAATTAGAATGAATCGTACGGATGAGTTAGAATGGACCGTACGAATGAAATAGAATGGATCGTACGAATGAATTAGAATGGATCGTGCGAATGAATTAGATTGGATCGTGCGAAGGAATTAGAATGGATCGTACGAATGAATTAGAATGGATACATACGAAAGAGTGGATCGTACGAATGAATTAGAATGAATCGTATGAAGGAATTAGAATGGGTACATTCATGGGAAAGAATTAGAATGAATCGTACGAAGGAAATAGAATGGATCATACGAATGAAATAGAATGGATCGTACGGAGGAATAAGAATGGATCGTACGAAGGAATTAGAATGAATTAGAATGGATCGTACGAAGGAATTAGAATGGATCGTTTGAATGAATTAGAATGGATCGTACGAATGAATTAGAATGGATCGTGCGAATGAATTAGAATGGATCGTACGAATGAATTAGAATGGATCGTGCTAATGAATTAGAATGGATCGTACGAATGAATTAAAATAGATTGTGCGAATGAATTAGAATGGATCGTACGAATGAATTAGAATGGATACATTCGTGCAAATTAATTCGAATGGATCGTATGAATGAATTAGATTGGATCGTATGAATGAATTAGAATGGATCGTGCGAATGAATTAGAATGGATCGTATGAATGAATTAGAATGGATCGTGCGAATGAATTTGAATGGATCGTACGAATGAATTAGAATGGATACATTCGTGCGAATGAATTAGAATGGATCGTACGAATGAATTAGAATGGATCATACGAAGGAATTAGAATGGATCATACGAATGAATTAGAATGGATACAATCGTACGAATGAATTAGAATGGATCATACGAAGGAATTAGGGAGGATCGTACGAATGAATTAGAATGGAACCATTCGTCCGAAAGAATTAGAATGGATTGTATGAATGAATTAAAATGGATCATATGAATGAATTAGAATGAATCGTATGGATGAGTAAGAATGGACCGTACGAATGAAATAGAATGGATCGTACGAATGAATTAGAATGGATCGTGCGAATGAATTAGATTGGATCGTACGAATGAATTAGAATGGATCGTACGAATGAATTAGAATGGATATATTCGTGCGAAAGAATTAGAATGGATTGTATAAATGAATTAGAATGGATCGTATGAATGAATTAGAATGGATCCTGCGAATGAATTAGAATAGATTGTACGAATGAATTAGAATGGATCGTATGAATGAATTAGAATGGATCATGCGAATGAATTAGAATGGATCGTACGAATGAATTAGAATGGATACATTCGTACGATCCATTCTAATTCATTTGTACGATCCATTCTAATTCATTCTAATTTATTTGTACGATCCATTCTAATTCATTAGCACGATCCATTCTAATTCATTTGTACGATCCATTCTATTTTATTCGTACGATCTATTCTTACTCATTCGTACGATCCATTCTAATTCATTCGCACGAATGTATCCATTCTAATTCATTCGTATGATCCATTCTAATTCATTCGCACGATCCGTTCTAATTCATTCATACGATCCATTCTAATTCATTCGTACTATCCATTCTAATTCATTCGCACGATCCATTCTAATTCATTCATACGATCCATTCTAATTCATTCATACAATCCATTCTAATTCTTTCGCACGAATATATCCATTCTAATTCATTCATACGATCTATTCTAATTCCTTCGTACGATCCATTCGAATTCATTCATACGATCCATTCTAATTCCTTCGTACGATCCATTCGAATTCATTCATACGATCCATTCTAATTCATTCTTACGATCCATTCTAATTCATTCGCACGATCCATTCTAATTCATTGGCCTGATCCATTCTAATTCATTCTTACGATCTATTCTAATTCATTCGCACAATCTATTCTAATTCATTCGTACGATTCATTCTAATTCTAATTAGAATGAATCGTACGAATGAATTAGAATAGATTGTGTGAATGAATTAGAATTGATCGTACGAATGAATTAAAATGGATCCATTCGTGCGAATGAATTAGAATGGATCGTATGAATGAATTAGATTGGATCGTATGAATGAATTAGAATGGATCGTGCGAATGAATTAGAATTGATCGTACGAATGAATTAGAATGGATACATTCGTGCAAATGAATTAGAATGGATCGTACGAATGAGTAAGAATGGATCGTATGAATGAAATAGAATGGATCGTGCGAATGAATTAGAATGGATACATTCGTGCGAATGAATTAGAATGGATCGTACAAATGAATTAGAATGGATCGTATGAATGAATTAGAATGGATCATGTGAATGAATTAGAATGGATCGTACGAATGAATTAGAATGGATAGAATGGATCGTATGAATGAATTACAATGGTTCGTGCGAATGAATTAGAATGGATCGTACTAATGAATTAGAATGGATCGTGCGAATGAATTAGAATGGATCGTACGAATGAATTAGAATGGATACATTAGTGCGGATGAATTAGAATGGATCGTACGATTGAAATAGAATGGATCGTACGAATGAATTAGAATGGATCGTGCTAATGGATTAGAATGGATCGTACGAATGAATTTGAATAGATTGTGCGAATGAATTAGAATGGATCGTACGAATGAATTAGAATGGATCGTATGAATGAATTAGAATGGATCGTTTGAATGAATTAGAATGGATCATGCGAATGAATTAGAATGGGTCGTACGAATGAATTAGAAAGGATACATTCGTGCGAATGAATTAGAATGGATCGTACGAATGAGTATGAATGGATCGTACAAATGAAATAGAATGAATCGTACGAAAGAATTAGAATGGATCGCGCTAATGAATTAGAATGGATCGTACGAATGAATTAGAATAGATTGTGCGAATGAATTAGAATGGATCGTATGAATGAATTAGAATGGATACATTCGTGCGAATGAATTAGAATGGATCTTATGAATGAATTAGATTGGATCGTATGAATGAATTAGAATGGATCGTATGAATAAATTAGAATGGATACTGCGAATGAAATAGAACGGATCATACGAATGAATTAGAATGGATCATGCGAATGAATTTGAATGGATCATACGAATGAATTAGAATGGATCATTCGAATGAATTAGAATGGATCGTACGAATGAATTAGAATGGATCATACGAATGAATTAGAAAGGATACATTCGTGCGAATGAATTAGAATGTATCATACGAAGGAATTAGGGAGGATCGTACGAATGAATTAGAATGGAAACATTCGTCCGAAAGAATTAGAATAGATTGTATGAATGAATTAGAATGGATCATATGAATGAATTAGAATGAATCGTACGGATGAGTAAGAATGGACCGTACGAATGAAATAGAATGGATAGTACGAATAAATTAGAATGGATCATGCGAATGAATTATATGGGATCGTGCGAAGGAATTAGAATGGATCGTACGAATGAATTAGAATGGATACATACGAAAGAATGGATCGTACGAATGAATTAGAATAAATCGTACGAAGGAATTAGAATGGATCATACGAACGAAATAGAATGGATCGTACGAAGGAATAAGAATGGATCGTACGAAGGAATTAGAATGAATAAGAATGGATCGTACGAAGGAATTAGAAAGGATCGTGCGAATGAATTAGAATGGATCGTACGAATGAATTAGAATGGATCGTGCTAATGAATTAGAATGGATCGTACGTATGAAATAGAATAGATTGTGCGAATGAATTAAAATGGATCGTACGAATGAATTTGAATGGATATATTCGTGCAAATGAATTAGAATGGATCGTATGAATGAATTAGATTGGATCGTATGAATGAATTAGAATGGATCAAACGTATGAATTAGAATGGATACATTAGTGGGAATGAATTAGAATGGATCGTACGAAGGAATTAGAATGGATCATATGAATGAAATAGAATGGATCGTACGAAGGAATTAGAAAGGATCGTATGAAGGAATTAGAATGGATCGTACGAAAGAATTAGAATGGATCATACGAATGAATTAGAATGGATACATTCATGCGAAAGAATTAGAATGGATTTTATGAATAAATTAGAATGGATGGTACGAATGAATTAGAATGGATCGTGCGAATGAATTAGAATAGATCGTACGAATGAATTAGAATGAGTCGTATGAATGAATTAGAATGGATCGTGCGAATGAATTAGAATGGATCGTACCAATGAATTAGAATGGATACATTCGTACGATCCAGTCTAATTCTTTCTAATTCATTTGTACGATCCATTCTAATTCATTCTAATTTATTAGTACGATCCATTCTAATTCATTAGCACGATCCATTCTAATTCATTCGTACGATCCATTCTATTTCATTCGTACGATCCATTCTTACTCATTCGTACGATCCGTTCTAATTCATTCGCACGAATGTATCCATTCTAATTCATTCATATGATCCATTCTAATTTATTCGCACGATACATTCTAATTCATTCATACGATCCATTCTAATTCATTCGTACTATCCATTCTAATTCATTCGCATGATCCATTCTAATTCATTCATACGATCCATTCTAATTCATTCATACAATCCATTCTAATTCTTTCGCACGAATGTATCCATTCTAATTCATTCGTACGATCTATTCTAATTCCTTCGTACGATCCATTCAAATTCATTCATACGATCCATTCTAATTTATTCATACGATCCATTCTAATTCATTCGCACGATCCATTCTAATTCATTAGTATGATCCATTCTAATTCATTCGTACGATCTATTCTAATTCATTCGCACAATCTATTCTAATTCATTCGTACGATCCATTCTAATTCATTCTAATTCAAATTAGAATGGATCGTATGAATGAATTAGAATAGATTGTGTGAATGAATTAGAATGGATCGTACGAATGAATTAGAATGGATACATTCGTGCGAATGAATTAGAATGGATCGTATGAATGAATTAGATTGGATCGTATGAATGAATTAGAATGGATCGTGCGAATGAATTAGAATGGATCGTACGAATGAATTAGAATGGATACATTCGTGCGAATGAATTAGAAAGGATCATACGAATGAGTAAGAATGGATCGTATGAATGAAATAGAATGGATCGTGCGAATGAATTAGAATAGATACATTCGTGCGAATGAATTAGAATGGATCGTACAAATGAATAAGAATGGATCGTATGAATGAATTAGAATGGATCGTGTGAATGAATTAGAATGGATCGTACGAATGAATTAGAATGGATAGAATGGATCATATGAATGAATTACAATGGTTCGTGCGAATGAATTAGAAGGGATCATACAAATGAATTAGAATGGATCGTATGAATGAATTAGAATGGATCGTGCGAATGAATTAGAATGGATCGTACGAATGAATTAGAATAGATACATTCGTGCGAATGAATTAGAATGGATCGTACGAATGAGTAAGAATGGATCGTACGATTGAAATAGAATGGATCGTACGAATGAATTAGAATGGATCGTGCTAATGAATTAGAATGGATCGTACGAATGATTTTGGATAGATTGTGCGAATGAATTAGAATGGATCGTACGAATGAATTAGAATGGATACATTCGTGCGAATGAATTAGAATGGATCGTATGAATGAATTAGTATGGATCGTATGAATGAATTAGAATGGATCGTATGTATGAATTAGAATGGATACATTCATGGGAATGAATTAGAATAGATCGTACGAAGGAATAAGAATGGATCATACGAATGAAATAGAATGGATCGTACGAAGGAATTAAAATGGATCGTACGAAGGAATTATAATGGATCATACGAAGGAATTAGAATGGATCGTACGAATGAATTAGAATGGATGCATTTGTGCAAAAGAATTAGAATGGATTGTATGAATGAATTAGAATGGATTGTGCAAATGAATTAGAATGGATCGTGCGAATGAATTAGAATGGATCATACGAATGAATTAGAATAGATTGTGCGAATGAAGTAGAATGGATCGTACGAATTAATTAGAATGGATACATTCGTGCGAATGAATTAGAATGGATCGTATGAATGAATTAGAATGGATCATATGAATGAATTCGAATGGATCATACGAATGAATTAGAATGGATACATTCGTTCGAATGAATTAGAATGGATCATACGAAGGAATTAGGGTGGATCGTACGAATGAAGTAGAATGGATACATTCATGCGACAGAATTTGAATGGATTGTACGAATGAATTAGAATGGATCATATGAATGAATTAGAATGGATCGTGCAAATGAATTAGAATGGATCATACGAATGAATTAAATGGATCGTATGAGTGAATTAGAATAGATCGTGCAAATGAATTAGAATGGATCATACGACTGAATTAGAATGGATACATTCGTGCGAATGAATTATAATGGATCGTATAAATGAGTAAGAATGGGTCGTACGAATGAAATAGAATCGATCGTACGAATGAATAAGAATGGATCGTGCTAACGAATTAGAATGGATCGTACGAATGAATTAGAATAGATTGTGCGAATGAATTAGAATGGATCGTACGAATGAATTAGAATGGATCGTATGAATGAATTAGAATGGATCGTGCGAATGAATTAGAATGGATCGTGCGAATGAATTAGAATGGATACATTCGTGCGAATGAATTAGAATGGATCATACGAATGAGTAAGAATGGATCGTACGAATAAAATAGAATGGGTCGTACGAATGAATTAGAATGGATCGTGCTAATGAATTAGAATGGATCATACGAATGAATTAGAATAGATTATGCGAATGAATTAGAATGGATCGTACGAATGAATTAGAATGGACACATTCGTGCGAATGAATTAGAATGGATCATATGAATGAATTAGATTGGATCGTATGAATAAATTAGAATGGATCGTACGTATGAATTAGAATGGATACATTCATGGGAATGAATTAGAATGGATCATACGAAGGAATTACAATGGATCGTACGAAGGAATTAGAATGGATCGTATGAATGAATTAGAATGGATACATTCGTGCAAAAGAATTAGAATGAATTGTATGAATGAATTAGAATGGATCGTACAAATTAATTAGAATGGATCGTGCGAATGAATTAGAATGGATCGTACGAATGAATTAGAATAGATTGTGCGAATGAATTAGAGTGGATCATACGAATGAATTAGAATGGATTCATTCGTGCGAATGAAGTAGAATGGATCGTATGAATGAATTAGAATGGATCGTATGAATGAATTCGAATGGATCGTACGAATGAATTAGAATAGACACATTCGTGCGAATGAATTAAAATGGATCATACGAAGGATTTAGGGTGGATCGTACGAATGAATTAGAATGGATACATTCGTGCGAAAGAATTAGAATGGATTGTATGAATGAATTAGAATGGATCTTATGAATGAATTAGAATGGATCGTGCAAATGAATTAGAATGGATCGGACGAATGAATTAGAATGGATCGTATGAATGAATTAGAATGGATCGTGCGAATGAATTAGAATGGATCGTACCAATGAATTAGAATGGATAAATTCGTGCGAATGAAAAAGAATGGATCGTACGAATGAATTAGAATGGATCGTGCTAATGAATTAGAATGGATCGTACGAATGAATTAGAATAGATTGTGCGAATGAATTAGAATGGATCGTACGAATGAATTAGAATAGATACATTCGTGCGAATGAATTAGAATGGATCGTATGAATGAATTAGATTGGATCGTACGAATGAATTAGAATGGATCGTACGTATGAATTAGAATGGATAAATTCATGGGAATGAATTAGAATGAATCATACGAAGGAATTAGAATGGATCATACGAATAAAATAGAATGGATCGTACGAAGTAATTAGAATGGATCGTATGAAGGAATTAGAATGGATCGTACGAAGGAATTAGAAAGGATCGTACGAATGAATTAGAATGTATATATTCGTGCAAAAGAATAAAAATGGATTGTATGAATGAATTAGAATGGATCGTGCAAATGAATTAGAATAGATCGTGCAAATGAATTAGAATGTATCGTACGAATGAATTAGAATAGATTGTGCGAATGAATTAGAATGGATCGTTCGAATGAATTAGCATGGATACATTCGTGTGAATGAATTAGAATAGATCGTATGAATAAATTAGATTGGATCGTATGAATGAATTAGAATGGGTCGTACGTATGAATTAGAATGGATACATTCATGGGAATGAATTAGAATGGATCGTACGAAGAAATTAGAATGGATCGTACGAAAGAATTAGAATGGATTGTACAAAGGAATTAGAATGGATCGTACGAATGAATTAGAATGGATACATTCGTGCAAAAGAATTAGAATGGATCGTACAAATGAATTAGAATGGATCGTGCGAATGAATTAGAATTGATCATACGAATGAATTAGAATCGATTGTGCGAATAAATTAGAATGGACCGTACGAATGAATTAGAATGGATACATTCATTCGAATGAATTAGAATGGATCGTATGAATGAATAAGAATAGATCGTATGAATGAATTCGAATGGATCGTAAGAATAAATTAGAATGGATACATTCGTGCGAATGAATTAGAATGGATCATACGAAGGAATTAGGGTGGATCGTACGAATGAATTAGAATGGATACATTCGTGCGAAAGAATTAGAATGGATTGTATGAATGAATTAGAATGGATCGTATGTATGAATTAGAATGGATCATGCGAATGAATTAGAATGGATCGTACGAATGAATTAGAATGGATCGTATGAATGAATTAGAATGGATCGTGCGAATGAATTAGAATGGATCGTACGAATGAATTAGAATGGATACATTCGTGCGAATGAATTAGAATGGATCGTACGAATGAGTAAGAATGGATCGTACGAATGAAATAGAATAGATCGTACGAATGAATTAGAATGGATCGTGCTAATGAACTAGAATGGATCGTACGAATAAATTAGAATAGATTGTGCGAATGAATTAGAATGGATCGTACGAATGAAATAGAATGGATCGTATGAATAAATTAGAATGGATCGTGCGAATGAATTAGAATGGATCGTACGAATGAATTAGAATAGATACATTCGTGCGAATGAATTAGAATGGATCGTTTCGAATGAGTAAGAATGGATCGTACGATTGAAAAAGAATCGATCGTACAAATGAATTAGAATGGATCGTGCTAATGAATTAGAATGGATCGTACGAATGAATTAGAATAGATTGTGCGAATGAATTAGAATGGATCGTACGAATGAATTAGAATGGATACATTCGTGTGAATGAATTATAATGGATCGTATGAATGAATTAGAATGGATCGTGCGAATGAATTAGAATGGTCGTACAAATGAATTAGAATGGATCGTTTGAATGAATTAGAATGGATCGTGCGAATGAATTTGAATAGATTGTGCGAATGAATTAGAATGGATCGTACGAATATATTAGAATGGATACATTCGTGCGAATGAATTAGAATGGATCTTATGAATGAATTAGATTGGATCGTATGAATGAATTAGAATGGATCGTACGTATGAATTAGAATGGATACATTCATGGGAATGAATTAGAATGGATCATACGAAGGAATTATAATGGATCATAAGAATGAAATAGAATGGATCGTACGAAGGAATTAGAATGGATCATACGATGGAATTATAATGGACATATGAAGGAATTAGAATGGATCGTACGAATGAATTAGAATGGATACATTTGTGCAAAAGAATTAGAATGAATTGTATGAATGAATTAGAATGGATCGTGCAAATGAATTAGAATGGATTGTGCGAATGAATTAGAATGGATCGTACGAAATAATTAGAATAGATTGTGTGAATGAATTAGAATGGATCGTACAAATGAATTAGAACGGATATATTCATGTGAATGAATTAGAATGGATCGTATGAATGAATTAGAGTGGATCGTTTGAATGAATTCGAATGGATCGTACGTATGAATTAGAATGGATACATTCGTTCGAATGAATTAGAATGGATCATACGAAGGAATTAGGGTGGTTTGTACGAATGAATTAGAATGGAAACATTCATGCGAAAGAATTAGAATGAGTTGTATGAATGAATTAGAATGGATCATATGAATGAATTAGAATGGATCGTGCGAATGAATTAGAATGGATCGTACAAATGAACTAGAACGGATCGTATGAATGAATTAGAATGGATCGTGCGAATGAATCAGAATGGATCGTACGAATGAATTAGAAAGGATACATTCGTGCGAATAAATTAGAATGGATCGTACGAATGAGTAAGAATGGATCGTACGAATGAAATAGAATGGTTCGTACGAATGAATTAGAATAGATCGTGCTTATGAATTAGAAAGGATCGTACGAATGAATTAGAATAGATTGTGCGAATGAATTCGAATGGATCATATGAATGAATTAGAATGGATACATTCGTGCGAAGGAATTAGAATGTATCTTACGAATGGATCGTACAAAGGAATTAGAATGAATTAGAATGGATACATTCGTGCGAATGAATTAGAATGGATCGAATGAATGAATTAGATTGGATCGTATGAATGAATTAGAATGGATCGTACGTATGAATTAGAATGGATACATTCATGCGAATGAATTAGAATGGATCGAATGAAGGAATTAGAATGGATTATACGAAGGAATTAGAATGGATCGTATGAAGGAATTAGAATGGATCGTACAAATAAATTAGAATGGATACATTCGTGCAAAAGAATTAGAATGGATTGTATGAATGAATTAGAATGGATCGTACAAATGAATTAGAATGGATCATGCGAATGAATTAGAATGGATCGTGCGAATGAATTAGAATGGATCGTACGAATGAATTAGAATGGATAAATTCGTGCGAATGAATTAGAATGGATCGTACGAATAAGTAAGAATGGATCGTACGAATGAAATAGAATGGATCGTACGAATGAATTAGAATGGATCGTGCTAATGAATTAGAATGGATCGTACGAATGAATTAGCATAGATTGTGCGAATGAATTAGAATGGATCGTACGAATGAATTAGAATAGATTGTGCGAATGAATTAGAATGGATCGTACGAATGAATTAGAATGGATATATTCGTGCGAATGAATTAGAATGGATCGTATGAATTAATTAGATTGGATCGTATGAATGAATTAGAATGGATCATACGTAGGAATTAGTATAGATAAATTCATGGGAATGAATTAGAATGGATCGTACGAAGGAATTAGAATGGATCATACGAATAAAATAGAATGGATCGTATGAAGGAATTAGAATGGATCGTATGAAGGAATTAGAATGGATCATACGAAGGAATTAGAATGGATCGTACAAATGAATTAGAATGGATACATTCGTGCAAAAGAAATAGAATGGATTGTATGAATGAATTAGAATGGATCGTTCAAATGAATTAGAATGGATCGTGCAAATGAATTAGAATGGATCGTACAAATGAATTAGAATAGATTATGCGAATGAATTAGAATGGATCGTTCGAATGAATTAGAATGGATACATTCGTGCAAATCAATTAGAATAGATCGTATGAATAAATTAGATTGGATCGTATGAATGAATTAGAATGGATCGTACGTATGAATTAGAATGGATACATTCATGGGAATGAATTAGAATGGATCATACGAAGAAATTAGAATGGATCGTACGAAAGAATTAGAATGGATTGTACGAAGGAATTAGAATGGATCGTACGAATGAATTAGAATGGATACATTCGTGCCAAAGAATTAGAATGGATTATATGAATGAATTAGAATGGATCGTACAAATGAATTAGAATGGATCGTGCGAATGAATTAGAATGGATAATACGAATGAATTAGAATCGATTGTGCGAATAAATTAGAATGGATCGTACGAATGAATTAGAATGGATACATTCGTGCGAATGAATTAGAATGGATCGTATGAATGAATAAGAATAGATCGTATGAATGAATTCGAATGGATCGTACGAATGAATTAGAATGGATACATTCGTGCGAATGAATTAGAATGGATCATACGAAGGAATTAGGGTGGATCGTACGAATGAATTAGAATGGATACATTCGTGCGAAAGAATTAGAATGGATTGTATGAATGAATTAGAATGGATCGTATGAATGAATTAGAATGGATCGTGCGAATGAATTAGAATGGATCATACGAATGAATTAGAATGGATCGTGCGAATGAATTAGAATGGATCATACGAATTAATTAGAATGGATACATTCGTGCGAATGAATTAGAATGGATCGTACGAATGAGTAAGAATGGATCGTACGAATGAAATAGAATAGATCGTACGAATGAATTAGAATGGATCGTGCTAATGAACTAGAATGGATCGTACGAATAAATTAGAATAGATTGTGCGAATGAATTAGAATGGATCGCACGAATGAATTAGAATGGATCGTATGAATAAATTAGAATGGATCGTGCGAATGAATTAGAATGGATCGTACGAATGAATTAGAATAGATACATTCGTGCGAATGAATTAGAATGGATCGTACGAATGAGTAAGAATGGATCGTACGATTAAAATAGAATAAATCGTACGAATGAATTAGAATGGATCGTGCTAATGAATTAGAATGGATCGTACGAATAAATTAGAATAGATTGTGCGAATGATTTAGAATGGATCGTACGAATGAATTAGAATGGATACATTCGTGTGAATGAATTAGAATGGATCGTATGAATGAATTAGAATGGATCGTGCGAATGAATTAGAATGGATCGTACGAATGAATTAGAATGGATCGTATGAATGAATTAGAATGGATCGTGCGAATGAATTAGAATAGATTGTGCGAATGAAATAGAATGGATCGTACGAATTAATTAGAATGGATACATTCGTGCGAATGAATTAGAATGGATCTTATGAATGAATTAGATTGGATCGTATGAATGAATTAGAATGGATCGTACGTATGAATTAGAATGGATACATTCATGGAATGAATTAGAATGGATCGTACGAAGGAATTAGAATGGATCATACGAATGAAATAGAATGGATCGTACGAAGGAATTAGAATGGATCGTACGATGGAATTATAATGGATCATACGAAGTAATTAGAATGGATCGTACAAATGAATTAGAATGGATACATTTGTGCAAAAGAATTAGAATGAATTGTATGAATGAATTAGAATGGATCGTGCAAATGAATTAGAATGGATCGTGCGAATGAATTAGAATGGATCGTATGAAATAATTAGAATAGATTGTGCGAATGAATTAGATTGGATCGTACGAATGAATTAGAATGGATACATTCGTGCGAATGAATTAGAATGGATCGTATGAATGAATTAGAATGGATCGTATGAATGAATTCGAATGGATCGTACGAATGAATTAGAATCGATACATTCATTCGAATGAATTAGAATGGATCATACGAAGGAATTAGGGTGGTTCGTACGAATGAATTAGAATGGAAACATTCGTGCGAAAGAATTAGAATGAATTGTATGAATGAATTAGAATGGATCATATGAATGAATTAGAATGGATCGTGCGAATGAATTAGAATGGATCGTACAAATGAATTAGAATGGATCATATGAATGAATTAGAATGGATCGTACGAATGAATTAGAAAGGATACATTCGTGCGAATGAATTAGAATGGATCGTACGAATGAGTAAGAATGGATCGTACGAATGAAATAGAATGGTTCGTACGAATGAATTAGAATGGATCGTGCTAATGAATTAGAAAGGATTGTACGAATGAATTAGAATAGATTGTGCGAATGAATTCAAATGGATCATACGAATGAATTAGAATGGATACATTCGTGCGAAGGAATTAGAATGTATCTTACGAATGGATCGTACGAAGGAATTAGAATGAATTAGAATGGATACATTCGTGCGAATGAATTAGAATGGATCGTATGAATGAATTAGATTGGATCGTATGAATGAATTAGAATGGATCGTACTGAATTAGAATGGATACATTCATGGGAATGAATTAGAATGGATCGAACGAAGGAATTAGAATGGATCATACGAAGGAATTAGAATGGATCGTATGAAGGAATTAGAATGGATCGTACGAATAAATTAGAATGGATACATTCGTGCAAAAGAATTAGAATGGATTGTATGAATGAATTAGAATGGATCGTACAAATAAATTAGAATGGATCGCGCGAATGAATTAGAATGGATCGTACGAATGAATTAGAATAGATTGTGCGAATGAATTAGAATGGTTTGTACGAATGAATTAGAATGGATACATTCGTGCGAATGAATTAGAATGGATCGTATGAATAAATTAGAATGGATCGTATGAATGAATTCGAATGGATCGTACGAATGAATTAGAATGGATACATTCGTGTTAATGAATTAGAATGGATCATACGAAGGAATTAGGGTGGATTGTACGAATAAATTAGAATGGATACATTCGTGCAAAAGAATTAGAATGGATTGTATGGATGAATTAAAATGGATCGTATGAATGAATTAGAATGGATCGTGCGAATGAATTAGAATGGACCGTACGAATGAATTAGAATGGATACATTTGTGCGAATGAATTTGAATGGATCGTACGAATGAGTATGAATCGATCGTATGAATGAAATAGAATTGATCGTACGAATAAATTAGAATAGATCGTGCTAATGAATTAGAATGGATCGTACGAATAAATTAGAATAGATTGTGCGAATGAATTAGAATGGATCGTACGAATGAATTAGAATGGATCGTATGAATGAATTAGAATGGATCGTGCGAATGAATTAGAATGGATCGTACGAATGAATTAGAATGGATAGATTC
The DNA here is from genome assembly GCA_947650365.1 of Chamaelirium japonicum. Lineage (NCBI taxonomy): Eukaryota > Viridiplantae > Streptophyta > Magnoliopsida > Liliales > Melanthiaceae > Chamaelirium > Chamaelirium japonicum. The sequence goes on along the minus strand of CANTAL010000082.1, from coordinate 329,969 downwards.
GTGCGAATGAATTAGAATGGATCGTACGAATGAGTAAGAATGGATCGTACGATTGAAATTGAATGGATCATACGAATGAATTAGAATGGATCGTGCTAATGAATTAGAATGGATCGTATGAATGAATTTGAATAGATTGTGCGAATGAATTAGAATGGATCGTACGAATGAATTGGAATGGATACATTCCTGTGAATGAATTAGAATGGATCGTATGAATGAATTAGAATGGATCGTGCGAATGAATTTGAATGGATCGTATGAATGAATTAGAATGGATCGTACGAATGAATTAGAATGGATCATGCGAATGAATTAGAATAGGTCGTACGAATGAATTAGAACGGATACATTCGTGCGAATGAATTAGAATGGATCGTACGAATGAGTAAGAATGGATCGTACGAATGAAATAGAATGGATCGTACGAAAGAATTAGAATAGATCGTGCTAATAAATTAGAATGGATCGTACGAATGAATTAGAATAGATTGTGCGAATGAATTAGAATGGATCGTACGAATGAATTAGAATGGATACATTCGTGCGAATGAATTAGGATGGATCTTATGAATGAATTAGATTGGATCGTATGAATGAATTAGAATGGATCGTGCGAATTAATTAGAATGGATCGTACGAATGAATTGGAAAGGATCGTATGAATGAATTAGAATGGATCATGCGAATGAATTAGAATAGATTGTGCGAATGAATTAGAATGGATCGTACGAATAAATTAGAATTGATACATTCGTGCGAATGAATTAGAATGGATCTTATGAATGAATTAGATTGGATCGTATGAATGAATTAGAATGGATCCTACGTATGAATTAGAATGGATACATTCATGGGAATGAATTAGAATGGATCGTACGAAGGAATTAGAATGGATCATACGAATGAAATAGAATGGATCGTACGAAGGAATTAGAATGGATCGTACGATGGAATTATAATGGATCATACGAAGGAATTAGAATGGATCGTACGAATGAATTAGAATGGATACATTTGTGCAAAAGAATTAGAATGGATTGTATGAATGAATTAGATTGGATCATGCAAATGAATTAGAATGGATCGTGCGAATGTATTAGAATGGATCGTACGAATGAATTAGAATAGATTGTGCGAATGAATTTGAATGGATCGTACGAATGAATTAGAATGGATACATTCGTGCGAATGAATTAGAATGGATCGTATGAATGAATTAGAATGGATCGAATGAATGAATTCGAATGGATCGTACGAATGAATTAGAATGGATACATTCGTTCGAATGAATTAGAATGGATCATACGAAGGAATTAGGGTGGATCGTACGAATGAATTAGAATGGATCAGATGAATGAATTAGAATGGATCGTGCGAATGAATTAGAATGGATCATACAAATGAATTAGAACGGATCGTATGAATGAATTAGAATAGATCGTGCAAATGAATTAGAATGGTTCATACGAATGAATTAGAATAGATACATTCGTGCGAATGAATTAGAATGGATCTTACGAATGAGTAAGAATGGATCGTACGAATGAAATAGAATGGATCGTACGAAATTAGAATGGATCGTGCTAACGAATTAGAATGGATCCTACGAATAAATTAGAATAGATTGTATAAATGAATTAGAATGGATCGTACGAATGAATTAGAATGGATCGTATGAATGAATTAGAATGGATCATGCGAATGAATTAGAATGGATCGTACGAATGAATTAGAATGGATACATTCGTGCGAATGAATTAAAATGGATCATATGAATGAGTAAGAATGGATCATACGAATGAAATAGAATGGATCGTACGAATGAATTAGAATGAATCGTGCTAATGAATTTGAATGGATCATATAAATGAATTAGCAAAGATACTGCGAATGAATTAGAATGGATCGTACGAATGAATTAGAATGGATACATTCGTGCGAATGAATTAGAATGGATCGTATGAATGAATTAGATTGGATCGTATAAAAGAATTAGAATGGATCGTATGTATGAATTAGAATGGATAAATTCTTGGGAATGAATTAGAATGGATCGTACGAAGGAATTAGAATGGATCATACAAATGAAATAGAATAGATCGTACGAAGGAATTAGAATGAATCATACAAAGGAATTAGAATGGATCCTACGAAGGAATTAGTATGGATACATTCGTGCAAAAGAATTAGAATGAATTGTTTGAATGAATAAGAATGGATCGTGCAAATGAATTACAATGGATCGTACGAATGAATTAGAATAGATTATCCGAATGAATTAGAATGGATCATACGATTGAATTAGAATGGATACATTCGTGCGAATGAATTAGAATGGATCGTATGAATGAATTAGAATAGATTGTATGAATGAATTCGAATGGATCATAAGAATGAATTAGAATGGATACATTCGTGTGAATGAATTAGAATTGATCATACGAAGGAATTAGGGTGGATCGTACGAATAAATTAGAATGGATATATTCGTGCGAAAGAATTGGAATGGATTGTATGAATGAATTAGAAAGGATCGTATGAATAAATTAGAATAGATCGTACAATTGAATTAGAATGGATCGTACGAATGAAATAGAATGGATCGTACGAATGAATTAGAATGGATCGTGCGAATGAATTAGAATGGATCGTATGAATGAATTAGAATAGATACATTCGTGCGAATGAATTAGAATGGATCATACGAATGAGTAAGAATGGATCGTACGAATGAAATAGAATGGATCGTACGAATGAATTAGAATGGATCATGCTAATGAATTAGAATGGATCGTACGAATGAATTAGAATAGATTGTGCGAATGAATTAGAATGGATCTTACGAATGAATTAAAATAGATCATATGAATGAATTAGAATGGATCGTGCAAATTAATTAGAATGGATCGTACGAATGAATTAGAATGGATCGTGCAAATTAATTAGAATGGATCGTACGAATGAATTAGAATGGATACATTCGTGCGAATGAATTAGAATGGATCGTACGAATGAGTAAGAATGGATCGTACGAATGAAATAGAATGGATCGAACGAATGAATTAGAATTGATCGTGCTAATGAATTAAAATGGATCGTACGAATGAATTAGGATAGATTGTGTGAATGTATTAGAATGGATCATACGAATAAATTAGAATGGATACATTCGTCCGAATGAATTAGGATGGATCGTATGAATGAATTAGAATGGATCGTATGAATGAATTAGAATGGATCGTGCGAATGAATTAGAATGGATCGTACGAATGAATTAGAATGGATCGTATGAATGAATTAGAATGGATTGTGCGAATGAATTAGAATGGAATGTACGAATGAATTAGAATAGATATATTCGTGCGAATGAATTAGAATGGATCTTAGGAATGAGTAAGAATGGATCGTACGAATGAAATAGAATGGATCGTACGAATGAATTAGAATGGATCGTGCTAATGAATTAGAATGGATCGTACGAATAAATTAGAATAGATTGTGCGAATGAATTAGAATGGATCGTACGAATGAATTAGAATGCATACATTCGTGCGAATGAATTAGAATAGATCGTATGAATGAATTAGAATGGATCGTACGAATGAATTAGAATGGATACATTCGTGCGAAAGAATTAGAATGGATTGTATGAATGAATTAGAATGGATCATATGAATGAATTAGAATGGATCATGCGAATGAGTTAGAATGGATCTTACGAATGAATTAGAATGGATCGTATAAATGATTTAGAGTGGACCGTGCGAATGAATTAGAATGGATCGTACGAATGAATTAGAATGGATATATTCGTGCGAATGAATTAGAATGGATCGTACGAATGAGTAAGAATGGATCGTACCAATGAAATAGAATGGATCGTACGAATGAATTAGAATGGATCGTGCTAATGAATTAGAATGGATCACACGAATGAATTAGAATAGATTGTGCGAATGAATTAGAATGGATTGTACGAATGAATTAGAATAGATACATTCTTGCGAATGAATTAGAATGGATCGTACAAATAAATTAGAATGGATCGTATGAATGAATTAGAATGGATCGTGCGAATGAATTAGAATGGATCATACGAATGAATTAGAATGGATCATGCGAATGATTTAGAATGGATCGTACGAATGAATTAGAATAGATACATTCGTGCGAATGAAGTAGAATGGATCGTAGGAATGAGTAAGAGTGGATCGTACGAATGAAATAGAATAGATCGTACGAATGAATTAGAATAAATCGTGCTAATGAATTAGAATGGATCGTACGAATGAATTAGAATAGATTGTGCGAATGAATTAGAATGGATCGTACGAATGAATTAGAATGGATCGTAAGAATGAATTAGAATGGATACATTCGTGCGAATGAATTAGAATGGATCATACGAATGAGTAAGAATGGATCGTACGATTGAAATAGAATGGATCGTATGAATGAATTAGAAAGGATCGTGCTAATGAATTAGAATAGATCATACGAATGAATTAGAATAGATTGTGCGAATGAATTAGAATGGATCGTACTAATGAATTAGAATGGTTCGTATGAATGAATTAGATTGGATCAAATGAATGAATTAGAATGGATCGTACATATGAATTAGAATGGAAAAATTCATGGGAATGAATTAGAATGGATCGTACGAACGAATTAGAATGGATCATATGAATGAAATATAATGGATCGTACGAAGGAATTAGAATGGATCGTACGAAGGAATTAGAATGGATACATTCGTGCAAAAGAATTAGAATGGATTGTATGAACGAATTAGAATGGATCGTGAAAATGAATTAGAATGGATCGTGCGAATGAATTAGAATGGATCGTTCAAATGAATTAGAATAGATTGTGCGAATGAATTAGAATGGATCATACGAATGAATTAAAATGGATACATTCTTGCGAATGAATTAGAATGGATCATATGAATGAATCAGAATGGATCGTCTGAATTAATTCGAATGGACCGTACAAATGAATTAGAATGGATACTATCGTGCGAATGAATTAGAATGGATCATACGAAGGAATTAGGGTGCATCGAACGAATGAATTAGAATGGATACATTCGTGCGAAAGAATTAGAAAGGATTGTATGAATGAATTATAATGGATTGTATGAATGAATTAGAATGGATCGTGCGAATGAATTAGAATGGATTGTACGAATGAATTAGAATGGATCGTACGAATGAATTAGAATGGATCGTGCGAATGAATTAGAATGGATCGTACGAATGAATTAGAATGGATACATTCGTGCGAATAAACTAGAATGGATCGTACGAATGAATTAGAATGGATCGTACGAAGGAATTAGAATGGATCGTACGAATGAATTAGAATGGATACATTCGTGCAAAAGAAATAGAATGGATTGTATGAATGAATTAGAATGGATCGTTCAAATGAATTAGAATGGATCGTGCAAATGAATTAGAATGGATCGTACAAATGAATTAGAATAGATTGTGCGAATGAATTAGAATGGATCGTTCGAATGAATTAGAATGGATACATTCATGCAAATGAATTAGAATCGATCGTATGAATAAATTAGATTGGATCGTATGAATGAATTAGAATGGATCGTACGTATGAATTAGAATGGATACATTCATGGGAATGAATTAGAATGGATCATACGAAGAAATTAGAATGGATCGTACGAAAGAATTAGAATGGATTGTACGAAGGAATTAGAATGGATCGTACGAATGAATTAGAATGGATACATTCGTGCCAAAGAATTAGAATGGATTATATGAATGAATTAGAATGGATCGTACAAATGAATTGGAATGGATCGTGCGAATGAATTAGAATGGATAATACGAATGAATTAGAATCGATTGTGCGAATAAATTAGAATGGATCGTACGAATGAATTAGAATGGATACATTCGTGCGAATGAATTAGAATGGATCGTATGAATGAATAAGAATAGATCGTACGAATGAATTCGAATGGATCGTACGAATGAATTAGAATGGATACATTCGTGCGAATGAATTAGAATGGATCATACGAAGGAATTAGGGTGGATCGTACGAATGAATTAGAATGGATACATTCGTGCGAAAGAATTAGAACGGATTGTATGAATGAATTAGAATGGATCGTATGAATGAATTAGAATGGATCGTGCGAATGAATTAGAATGGATCGTACGAATGAATTAGAATGGATCGTATGAAAGAATTAGAATGGATCGTGCGAATGAATTAGAATGGATCATACGAATTAATTAGAATGGATACATTCGTGCGAATGAATTAGAATAGATCGTATGAAAGAATTAGAATGGATCGTACGAATGAGTAAGAATGGATCGTACGAATGAAATAGAATAGATCGTACTAATGAAATAGAATGGATCGTGCTAATGAACTAGAATGGATCGTACGAATAAATTAGAATAGATTGTGCGAATGAATTAGAATGGATCGCACGAATGAATTAGAATGGATCGTATGAATAAATTAGAATGGATCGTGCGAATGAATTAGAATGGATCGTACGAATGAATTAGAATAGATACATTCGTGCGAATGAATTAGAATGGATCGTACGAATGAGTAAGAATGGATCGTACGATTGAAATAGAATGGATCGTACGAATGAATTAGAATGGATCGTGCTAATGAATTAGAATGGATTGTACGAATGAATTAGAATAGATTGTGCGAATGAAGTAGAATGGATCAGATGAATGAATTAGAATGAATTAGAATGGATCAGATGAATGAAGTAGAATGGATACATTCGTTCGAATGAATTAGAATGGATCATACGAAGGAATTAGGGTGGATCGTACGAATGAATTAGAATGGATCAGATGAATGAATTAGAATGGATCGTGCGAATGAATTAGAATGGATCGTACAAATGAATTAGAACGGATCGTATGAATGAATTAGAATAGATCGTGCAAATGAATTAGAATGGATCATACGAATGAATTAGAATAGATACATTCGTGCGAATGAATTAGAATGGATCTTACGAATGAGTAAGAATGGATCGTACGAATGAAATTGAATGGATCGTACGAAATTAGAATGGATCGTGCTAACGAATTAGAATGGATCCTACGAATGAATTAGAATAGATTGTACGAATGAATTAGAATGGATCGTACGAATGAATTAGAATGGATCGTATGAATGAATTAGAATAGATCATGCGAATGAATTAGAATGGATCGTACGAATGAATTAGAATGGATACATTCGTGCGAATGAATTAAAATGGATCGTATGAATGAGTAAGAATGGATCGTACGAATGAAATAGAATGGATCGTACGAATGAATTAGAATGGATCGTGCTAATGAATTTGAATGGATCGTACAAATGAATTAGCAAAGATAGTGCGAATGAATTAGAATGGATCGTACGAATGAATTAGAGTACATACATTCGTGCGAATGAATTAGAATGGATCGTATGAATGAATTAGATTGGATCGTATGAAAGAATTAGAATGGATCGTACGTATGAATTAGAATGGATAAATTCATGGGAATGAATTAGAATGGATCGTACGAAGGAATTAGAATGGATCATACAAATGAAATAGAATAGATCGTACGAAGGAATTAGAATGAATCGTACAAAGGAATTAGAATGGATCGTACGAAGGAATTAGTATGGATACATTCGTGCAAAAGAATTAGAATGAATTGTTTGAATGAATAAGAATGGATCGTGCAAATGAATTAGAATGGATCGTATGAATGAATTAGAATAGATTATGCGAATGAATTAGAATGGATCATACGATTGAATTAGAATGGATACATTCGTGCGAATGAATTAGATTGGATCGTATGAATGAATTACAATAGATTGTATGAATGAATTGGAATGGATCATAAGAATGAATTAGAATGGATACATTCGTGTGAATGAATTAGAATGGATCATACGAAGGAATTAGGGTGGATCGTACGAATAAATTAGAATGGATACATTCGTGCGAAAGAATTGGAATGGATTGTATGAATGAATTAGAAAGGATCGTATGAATGAATTAGAATAGATCGTACAATTGAATTAGAATGGATCGTACGAATGAAATAGAATGGATCGTACGAATGAATCAGAATAGATCGTGCGAATGATTTAGAATGGATCGTACGAATGAATTAGAATAGATACATTCGTGCGAATGAATTAGAATGGATCATACGAATGAGTTAGAATGGATCGTACGAATGAAATAGAATTGATCGTACAAATGAATTAGAATGGATCATACGAATGAGTAAGAATGGATCGTACGAATGAAATAGAATTGATCGTACAAATGAATTAGAATGGATCATGCTAATGAATTAGAATGGATCGTACGAATGAATTAGAATAGATTGTGCGAATGAATTAGAATGGATCTTACGAATGAATTAAAATAGATCATATGAATGAATTAGAATGGATCGTGTAAATTAATTAGAATGGATCGTACGAATGAATTAGAATGGATCGTGCAAATTAATTAGAATGGATCGTACGAATGAATTAGAATGGATACATTCGTGCGAATGAATTAGAATGGATCGTACGAATGAGTAAGAATGGATCGTACGAGTGAAATAGAATGGATCGAACGAATGAATTAGAATTGATCGTGCTAATGAATTAGGATGGATCGTACGAATGAATTAGGATAGACTGTGTGAATGTATTAGAATGGATCATACGAATAAATTAGAATGGATACATTCGTCCGAATGAATTAGGATGGATCGTATGAATGAATTAGAATGGATCGTATGAATGAATTAGAATGGATCGTGCGAATGAATTAGAATGGATCGTACGAATGAATTAGAATGGATCGTATGAATGAATTAGAATGGATCGTGCGAATGAATTAGAATGGAATGTACGAATGAATTAGAATAGATATATTCGTGCGAATGAATTAGAATGGATCGTACGAATGAGTAAGAATGGATCGTACGAATGAAATAGAATGGATCGTACGAATGAATTAGAATGGATCGTGCTAATGAATTAGAATTGATCGTACGAATGAATTAGAATAGATTGTGCGAATGAATTAGAATGGATCGTACGAATGAATTAGAATGCATACATTCGTACGAATGAATTAGAATAGATCGTATGAATGAATTAGAATGGATCGTACGAATGAATTAGAATGGATACATTCGTGCGAAAGAATTAGAAAGGATTGTATGAATGAATTAGAATGGATCATATGAATGAATTAGAATGGATCGTGCGAATGAGTTAGAATCGATCTTACGAATGAATTAGAATGGATCGTATAAATGAATTAGAGTGGACCGTGCGAATGAATTAGAATGGATCGTACGAATGAATTAGAATGGATACATTCGTGCGAATGAATTAGAATGGATCGTACGAATGAGTAAGAATGGATCGTACCAATGAAATAGAATGGATCGTACGAATGAATTAGAATGGATCGTGCTAATGAATTAGAATGGATCGTACGAATGAATTAGAATAGATTGTGCGAATGAATTAGAATGGATTGTACGAATGAATTAGAATGGATACATTCTTGCGAATGAATTAGAATGGATCGTACGAATAAATTAGAATGGATCGTATGAATGAATTAGAATGGATCGTGCGAATGAATTAGAATGGATCATACGAATGAATTAGAATGGATCATGCGAATGATTTAGAATGGATCGTACGAATGAATTAGAATAGTTACATTCGTGCGAATGAAGTAGAATGGAACGTAGGAATGAGTAAGAATGGATCGTACGAATGAAATAGAATAGATCGTACGAATGAATTAGAATAGATCGTGCTAATGAATTAGAATGGATCGTACGAATGAATTAGAATAGATTGTGCGAATGAATTAGAATGGATCGTATGAATGAATTAGAATGGATCGTGCGAAAGAATTAGAATGGATCGTAAGAATGAATTAGAATGGATACATTCGTGCGAATGAATTAGAATGGATCGTACGAATGAGTAAGAATGGATCGTACGATTGAAATAGAATGGATCGTATGAATGAATTAGAATGGATCGTGCTAATGAATTAGAATAGATCATACGAATGAATTAGAATAGATTGTGCGAATGAATTAGAGTGGATCGTACGAATGAATTAGAATGGATACATTCGTGCGAATGAATTAGAATGGTTCGTATGAATGAATTAGATTGGATCAAATGAATGAATTAGAATGGATCGTACGTATGAATTAGAATGGAAAAATTCATGGGAATGAATTAGAATGGATCGTACGAACGAATTAGAATGGATCATACGAATGAAATATAATGGATCGTACGAAGGAATTAGAATGGATCGTACGAAGGAATTAGAATGGATACATTCGTGCAAAAGAATTAGAATGGATTGTATGAATGAATTAGAATGGATCGTGCAAATGAATTAGAATGGATCGTGCAAATGAATTAGAATGGATCGTTCAAATGAATTAGAATAGATTGTGCGAATGAATTAGAATGGATCATACGAATGAATTAGAATGGATACATTCTTGCGAATGAATTAGAATGGATCGTATGAATGAATTAGAATGGATCGTCTGAATTAATTCGAATGGACCGTACGAATGAATTAGAATGGATACTATCGTGCGAATGAATTAGAATGGATCATACGAAGGAATTAGGGTGCATCGAACGAATGAATTAGAATGGATACATTCGTGCGAAAGAATTAGAAAGGATTGTATGAATGAATTATAATGGATCGTATGAATAAATTAGAATGGATCGTGCGAATAAATTAGAATGGATTGTACGAATGAATTAGAATGGATCGTACGAATGAATTAGAATGGATCGTGCGAATGAATTAGAATGGATCGTACGAATGAATTAGAATGGATTCATTCAAGCGAATAAACTAGAATGGATCATACGAATGAGTAAGAATGGATCATACGAATGAAATAGAATGGATCGTACGAATGAATTAGAATGGATCGTACTGATGAATTAGAATGGATCGTACGAATGAATTAGAATAGATTGTGCGAATGAATTTGAATAGATCGTACGAATGAATCAGAATGGATCGTATGAATGAATTAGAATGGATCGTGCAAATGAATTAGAATGGATCGTACGAATGAATTAGAATGGATACATTCGTGCGAATGATATAGAATGGATCGTACGAATGAGTAAGAATGGATCGTTGCAATGAAATAGAATGGATCATACGAATGAATTAGAATGGATCGTGCTAATGAATTAGAATGGATCGTATGAATGAATTAGAATAGATTGTGTGAATGAATTAGAATGTATTGTACGAATGAATTATAATGGATACATTCATGCGAATGAATTAGAATGGATTGTATGAATGAATTAGAATTGATCATATGAATGAATTAGAATGGATCGTGCGAATGAATTAGAATGGATCGTACGAATGAATTAGATTAGATCGTATAAATGAATTAGAATGGATCGTGCGAATGAATTAGAATGGATCGTACGAATGAATTAGAATGGATACATTCGTGCGAATGAATTAGAATGGATCGTACGAATGAGTAAGAATGGATCGTACGAATGAAATAGAATGGATCGTACGAATGAATTAGAGTCGATCATGCTAATGAATTAGAATGGATCGTAAGAATGAATTAGAATAGATTGTGCGAATAAAGTAGAATGAATCGTACGAATGAATTAGAATGGATACATTCGTGCGAAGGAATTAGAATAGATCGTACGAATGGATTCTACGAAGGAATTAGAATGAATTAGAATGGATACATTCGTGCGAATGAATTAGAATGGATCGTATGAATGAATTATATTAGATCGTATGAATGAATTTGAATGGATCGTACGTATGTATTAGAATGGATACATTCGTGAGAATGAATTAGAATGGATCGAACGAAGGAATTAGAATGGATCGTACGAAGGAATTAGAATGGATCGTATGAAGGAATTAGAATGGATCGTACGAATGAATTAAAATGGATACATTCGTGCAAAAGAATTAGAATGGATTGTATGAATGAATTACAATGGATCGTACAAATGAATTAGAATGGATCGTGCGAATGAATTAGAATGGATCGTATGAATGAATTAGAATAGATTGTGCGAATGAATTAGAATGGATCGTACGAATGAATTAGAATAGATACATTCGTGTGAATGAATTAGAATAGATCGTATGAATGAATTAGAATGGATCGTATGAAAGAATTCGAATGGATCTTACGAATGAATTAGAATGGATACATTCATGCGAATAAATTAGAATGGTTCATACGAAGGAATAAGGGTGGATCGTACGAATGAATTAGAATGGATATATTCGTGCGAAAGAATTAGAATGGATTGTATGAATGAATTAGAATGGATCGTATGAATGAATTAGAATGGATCGTGCGAATGAATTAGAATGGATCGTACGAATGAATTAGAATGGATCGTATGAATGAATTAGAATAGATCGTGCGAATGAATTAGAGTGGATCGTATGAATGAATTAGAATAGATCGTGCTAATGAATTAGAATGGATCGTACGAATGAATTAGAATGGATACATTCGTGCGAATGAATTAGAATGGATCGTACGAATGAGTAAGAATAGATCGTACGAATGAAATAGAATGGATCGTATGAATGAATTAGAATGGATCGTGCGAATGAATTAGATTGGATCGTGCGAATGAATTAGAATGGATCGTACGAATGAATTAGAATGGATACATTCGTACGAATGAATTAGAATGGAAACATTCGTACGAATGAATTAGAATAGATCATATGAATGAATTAGAATGGATCGTATGAATGAATTCGAATGGATCATACGAATGAATTAGAATGAATACGTTCATGCGAATGAATTAGAATGGATCATATGAAGGAATTAGGGTGGATCATATGAATGAATTAGAATAGATACATTCATGCGAAAGAATTAGAATGGATTGTATGAATGAATTAGAATGGATCGTATGAATGAATTAGAATGGATCATACGAATGAATTAGAATAGATCATACGAATGAATTAGAATGGATCGTATGAATGAATTAGAATGGATCGTACGAATGAATTAGAATGGATCGTATGAATGAATTAGAATGGATCATGCGAATGAATTAGAATGGATCGTACGAATTAATTAGAATGGATACATTCATGCGAATGAATTAGAATGGATCGTACGAATGAGTAAGAATGGATCGTACGAATGAAATAGAATCGATCGTACGAATGAATTAGAATGGACCGTGCTAATGAATTAGAATGGATCGTACGAATGAATTAGAATAGATTGTGTGAATGAATAAGAATAGATCGTACGAATGAATTAGAATGGATACATTTGTGCGAATGAATTAGAATGGATCGTATGAATGAATTAGATAGGATCGTATGAATGAATTAGAATGAATCGTACGTATGAATTAGAATAGATACATTCATGGGAATGAATTACAATGGATCGTACGAAGGAATTAGAATGGATCATACGAATGAAATAGAATGGATCGTACGAAGGAATTAGAATGGATCGTACGAATGAATTAGAATGGATCGTACGAATGAATTAGAATGGATACATTCGTGCAAAAGAATTAGAATGGACTATATGAATGAATTAGAATGGATCGTGCAAATGAATTAGAATGGATCGTGCGAATGAATTAGAATGGATCGTACGAATGAATTAGAATGGATACATTCGTGCGAATGAATTAGAATGGATCGTATGAATGAATTCGAATGGATCGTACAAATGAATTAGAATGGATACATTCGTGTAAATGAATTAGAATGGATCACACAAAGGAATTAGGGTGGAGCGTACAAATGAATTAGAATGGATACATTCGTGCGAAAGAATTGGAACAGATTGTATGAATGAATTAGAATGGATCGTATGAATGAATTAGAATGGATCGTGCGAATGAATTAGAATGGGTCGTACGAATGAATTAGAATGGATCGTATGAATGAATTGGAATGGATCGTGCGAATGAATTAGAATGGATCGTACGAATGAATTAGAATAGATACATTCGTGCGAATGAATTAGAATGGATCGTACGAATGAGTAAGAATGGATCGTACGAATGAAATAGAATGGACCGTACGAATGAATTAGAATGGATCATGCTAATGAATTAGAATGGATCGTACGAATGAATTAGAATAGATTGTGCGAATGAATTAGAATGGGTCGTATGAATGAATGAGAATGGATCGTATGAATGAATTAGAATGGATCGTGCGAATGAATTAGAATGGATCGTATGAATGAATTAGAATGGATACATTCGTGCGAATGAATTAGAATGGATCGTTCGAATGAGTAAGAATGGTTCGTACGACTGAAATAGAATGGATCGTACGAATGAATTAGAATAGATTGTGCGAATGTATTAGAATGGATCGTACAAATGAATTAGAATGGATACATTCGTGCGAATGAATTAGAATGGATCGTATGAATGAATTAGAATGGATCGTACGAATGAATTAGAATGGATCGTATGAATGAATTAGAATGGATCGTACGAATGAATTAGAATTGATCGTACGAATGAATTAGAATGGATCGTGCGAATGAATTAGAATGGAACGTATGAATGAATTAGAATGGATACATTCGTGCGAATGAATTAGAATGAATCGTACGAATGAGTAAGAATGGATCGTACGAATGAAATAGGATGGATCGTACGAATGAATTAGAATGGATTGTGCTAATAAATTAGAATGGATCGTACGAATGAATTAGAATAGATTGTGTGAATGAATTAGAATGGATCGTACGAATGAATTAGAATAGATACATTCGTGCGAATGAATTGGAATAGATCGTATGAATGAATTAGATTGGATCATATGAATGAATTAGAATGGATTGTACGTATTAATTAGAATGGATACATTCATGGGAATGAATTAGAATGGATCGTACGAAGAAATTAGAATGGATCGTACGAAGGAATTAGAATGGATCGTACGAATGAATTAGAAAATATACATTCGTGCAAAAGAATTAGAATGGATTGTATGAATGAATTAGAATAGATCATACAAATGAATTAGAATGGATCGTGCGAATGAATTAGAATGGATCGTACGAATGAATTAGAATCGATTGTGCGAATGAATTAGAATAGATCGTACTAATGAATTAGAATGGATACATTCGTGCGAATGAATTAGAATGGATCGTATGAATTAATTAGAATGGATCGTATGAATGGATTCGAATGAATCGTACGAATGAATTTGAATGGATACATTCGTGCGAATGAATTAGAATGGATCATACGAAGAAATTAGGGTGGATCGTACAAATGAATTAGAATGGATACATTCGTGCAAAAGAATTAGAATGGATTGTATGAATGAATTAGAATGGATCGTGCGAATGAATTAGAATGGATCGTACGAATGAATTAGAATGGATCGTATGAATGAATTAGAATGGATCATGCGAATGAATTAGAAAGGATCGTACGAATGAATTAGAATGGATACATTTGTGCGAATGAATTAGAATGGATCGTACGAATGAGTTAGAACAGATCGTACGAATGAATTAGAATGGATCGTACGAATGAATTAGAATGGATCGTACGAATGAATTAGAATGGATCGTGCAAATGAATTAGAATGGAACGTACGAATGAATTAGAATGGATACATTCGTGCGAATGAATTAGAATGGATCGTACAAATGAGTAAGAATGGATCGTACCAATGAAATAGAATTGATCGTACGAATGAATTAGAATGGATCGTGCTAATGAATGAGAATGGATTGTATGAATGAATTAGTATAGATTGTGCGAATGAATTAGAATGGATTGTACGAAAGAATTATAATGGATACATTTGTGCAAATGAATTAGAGTGGATTGTATGAATGAATTAGAATGGATTATATGAATGAATTAGAATGGATCTTGCGAATGAATTAGAATGAATCGTACGAATGAATTAGAATGGAACGTATGAATGAATAATAATGTATCGTGCGAATGAATTAGAGTGGATCGTACGAATGAATTTGAATGGATACATTCATGCGAATGAATTAGAATGGATCGTACGAATGAGTAAGAATGGATCGTACGAATGAAATAGAATGGTTCGTACGAATGAATTAGAATGGATCGTGCTAATGAATTAGAATGGATCGTACGAATGAATTAGAATAGATTGTGCGAATGAATTAGAATGGATCGTACGAATGAATTAGAATGGATACATTCGTGTGAAGGAATTAGAATGTATCGTACGAATGGATCGTACGAAGGAATTAGCATGAATTAGAATGGATACATTCATGCGAATGAATTAGAATGGATCGTATGAATGAATTAGATTGGATCGTATGAATGAATTAGAATGGGTCGTATGTATGAATTAGAATGGATACATTCATGGGAATGAATTAGAATGGATCGAACGAAGGAATTAGAATGGATCATACGAAGGAATTAGAATGGATCGTATGAAGGAATTAGAATGGATCGTACGAATGAATTTGAATGGATACATTCGTGCAAAAGAATTAGAATGGATTGTATGAATGAATTAGAATGGATCGTATAAATGAATTAGAATGGATCGTGCGAATGAATTAGAATGGATCGTACGAATGAATTAGAATAGATTGTGCGAGTGAATTAGAATGGATCGTACGAATGAATTAGAATGGATACATTCGTGCGAAAGAATTAGAATGGATTGTATGAATGAATTAGAATGGATCGTATGAATGAATTAGAATAGATCGTGCGAATGAATTAGAATGGATCGTACGGATGAATTAGAATGGATCGTACGAATGAATTAGAATAGATCGTTCGAATGAATTAGAATGGATCGTACAAATGAATTATAATGGATACATTCATACGAATGAATTAGAATGGATCGTACGAATGAGTAAGAATGGATCGTACGAATGAATTAGAATAGATTGTGTGAATGAATTAGAATGGATCGTGCGAATGAATTAGATTGGATCGTGCGAATGAATTAGAATGGATCGCACGAATGAATTACAATGGATACATTCGTACGAATGAATTAGAATGGATCGTACGAATGAATTAGACTGGATCGTATGAATGAATTAGAATAGATCGTGCGAATGAATTAGAATGGATCGTACGAATGAATTAGAATGGATACATTCGTGCGAATAAATTAGAATGGATCGTATGAATGAATTAGAATGGATCGTATGAATGAATTAGAATGGATCGTGCGACTGAATTAGAATGGATCGTACGAATGAATTAGAATGGATCGTACGAATGAATTAGAATGGATCGTGCGAATGAATTAGAATGGAACGTATGACTGAATAAGAATGGATACATTCGTGCGAATCAATTAGAATGGATCGTACGAATGAGTAAGAATGGATCGTACGAATGAAATAGAATGAATCGTACGAATGAATTACAATGAATCGTGCTAATGAATTAGAATGGATCGTACGAATGAATTAGAATAGATTGTGCGAACGAATTAGAATGGATCGTACGAATGAATTAGAATGGATTGTATGTATGAATTTGAATGGATCGTACGAATGAGTAAGAATGGATCGTACGAATTAAATTAAATGGATCGTACGAATGAATTAGAATGGATCGTTCGAATGAATTAGACTTGATCGTGCGAATGAATTAGAATTGATTGTACGAATGAATTAGAAAGGATACATTCATATGAATGAATTAGAATGGATCGTACGAATGAATTAGACTGGATCGTATGAACGAATTAGAATGGATCGTGCGAATGAATTAGAATGGATCGTATGAATGAATTAGAATGGATACATTCGTGCGAATTAATTAGAATGGATCGTATGAATAAATTAGAATGAATCGTATGAATGAATTAGAATGGATCGTGCGAATGAATTAGAATGGATCGTACGAATGAATTAGAATGGATCGTGCGAATGAATTAGAATGGATCGTACGAATGAAATAGAATGGTTCGTACGAATGAATTAGAATGGATCATGCTAATAAATTAGAATGGATCGTATGAATGAATTAGAATAGATCGTGAGAATGAATTCGAATGGATCATACGGATGAATTAGAATGGATATATTCGTGCGACAGAATTAGAATGTATCGTGCGACGGAATTAGAATGTATCATACGATCCATTCTAATTAATTAGTACGATCCAATCTAATTCATTCATACGATCGTATGTAGGAATGGATCGTACGATCTATTCTATTTCATTCGTACGATCCATTCAAATTCATACAATCCATTCTAATTTCATTCATACGATCCATTCTAATTCATTCTTACTCATTCTAATTCATTCGTAAAATCCATTCATATGATCTAATTCATTCGTACAATTAATTAGAAAGGATACATTCGTGCGAATAAATTAGAATGGATCGTATGAATGAATTAAATTGGATCATACGAATGAAATAGAATGGATCATACGAATGAATTAGAATGGATCGTGCTAATGAATTAGAATGGATCGTACGAATGAATTAGAATAGATTGTGCGAATGAATTAATTCGTGCGAATAATTTAGAATGGATCGTATGAATGAATTAGAATGGATCGTATGAATGAATTAGAATGGATCGAATGAATGAATTCGAACGGATCGAACGAATGAATTAGAATGGATACATTCGTGCGAATGCATTAGAATGGATCATACGAAGGAATTAGGGTGGATCGTACGAATCAATTAGAATGGATCGTGCTAATGAATTAGAATGGATCGTACAAATGAATTAGAATAGATTGTGCGAATGAATTAGAATGGATCGTATGAATAAATTTGAATGGATCGTATGAATGAATTAGAATGGATCCTGCGAATTAATTAGAATGAATTAGAATGGATACATTCGTGCGAATGAATTAGAATGGATACATTCGTGCCAATGAATTAGAATGGATCGTACGAATGAGTAAGAATTAGAATAGATTGTATGAATCAATTAGAATGGATCGTATGAATGAATTAGAATGGATCGTGCGAATGAATTAGAATGGATTGTGCTAATAAGTGAGAATGGATCGTACGAATGAAATAGAATGGATCGTACGAATGAATTAGAATGGTTCGTGCTATTGAATTAGAATAGATCGTACGAATGAATTAGAATAGATTGTGCGAATGAATTAGAATGGATCATGCGAATGAATAAGAATGGATACATTCGTACAAATGAATTAGAATAGATTGTATGAATGAATTAGAATGTATCGTATGAATGAATTCTAATGGATCGTACGAATGAATTAAAATGGATACATTCGTGCAAATGAATTAGAATGGATCATACGAAGGAATTAGGGTGGATCGTACGAATGAATTAGAATGGATACATTCGTACGAATGAATTAGAATGGATCATATGAATTAGAAAGGATACATTCATACGATCCATTCTAATTCATTCATACAATCCATTCTAATTCATTCCTACGATCCATTCTATTTCATTCGTACGATCCATTCATACTCATTCGTACGATCCATTCGAATTCATTCGTACGATCCATTCTAATTCATTCATACGATCCATTCTAATTCATTAGCACGATCCATTCTAATTCATTCGTACGATCCATTCTATTTCATTCGTATGATCCATTCTTACTCATTCGTACAATCCATTCTAATTCATTCGCACGAATGTATCCATTCCAATTCATTCGTACGATCGATTCTATTTTATTCGTACGATCCATTCTAATTTATTCATACGATCCATTCTAATTCATTCGCACGAATGTATGCATTCTAATTCATTCGCACGATCCATTCTAATTCATTCGTACAATCCATTCTAATTCATTCGTAC
Source organism: Chamaelirium japonicum (assembly GCA_947650365.1). NCBI lineage: Eukaryota > Viridiplantae > Streptophyta > Magnoliopsida > Liliales > Melanthiaceae > Chamaelirium > Chamaelirium japonicum. The sequence continues at coordinate 310,052 of CANTAL010000082.1, read as the reverse complement.
GATCCATTCTAATTCATCCGTACGATCCACCCTAATTCTTTCGTATGATCCATTCTAATTCGTTCGCATGAATGTATCCATTCTAATTCATTCTAATTCATTCTCACGATCCATTGTAATTCATTCATACGATCCATTCTAATTCATTCACACGATCCAATCTAATTCATTCGCACGAATGTATCCATTCTAATTCATTCGTACGATCCATTCTAATTCATTTGCACAATCTATTCTAATTCATTCATACGATCCATTCTAATTCATTCGTACAATCCATTCTAATTCATTAGCATGATCCATTCTAATTCAATCATACGATCGATCGTGCTAATGAATTAGAATGGATCGTACGAATGAATTAGAATTGATTGTACGAATGAATTATAATGGATCGTATGAATGAATTAGAATGGATCGTGCGAATGAATTAGAATGGATCATACGAATGAATTAGAATGGATATATTTGTGTGAATGAATTAGAATGGATCGTACGAATGAGTAAGAATGGATCGTACGAATGAAATAGAATGGATCGTACGAATGAATTAGAATGGATTGTGCGAATGAATTAGATTGGATCATGCGAATGAATTGGAATGGATCGTACGAATGAATTAGAATGGATACATTCGTGCGAATGAATTAGAATAGATACATTCGTGCAAATGAATTAGAATGGATTGTGCAAATGAATTAGAATGGATCGTACGAATGAATTAGAATAGATCGTATGAATGAATTAGAATAGATCGTACGAATGAATTAGAATGGATACATTCGTGTGAAAGAATTAGAATAGATCATGCTAATTCATTCATACGATCCATTCTAATTCATTCGTACGATCCATTCTAATTCATTCGCACAATCTATTCTAATTCATTCGTACGATCCATTCTAATTCATTCGCACGATCCATTCAAATTCGTGGATCGTAAGAATGAATTAGAATGGATCATGCGAATGAATTAAAATGGATCGTACGAATGAATTAGAATGGATGGATTCGTGCGAAAGAATTAGAATGGATCGTACGAATGAATTAGAATGGATCATACGAAGGAATTAGGGTGGATCGTACGAATAAATTAGAATGGATCGTACGAAGGAATTAGAATGGATCGTACGAATGAATTAGAATCGATACATTCGTGCAAAAGAATTAGAATGGATCATACGAAGGAATTAGGGTGGATCGTACGAATGAATTAGAATGGATACATTCGTGCGAAAGAATTAGAATTGATTGTATGAATGAATTAGAATAGATCGTATGAATGAATTAGAATGGATCGTGCGAATGAATTAGAATGGATCATATAAATGAATTAGAATGGATCGTACGAATGAATTAGAATAGATCGTATGAATGTATTCGAATGGATCATACAAATGAATTAGAATGGATACATTTGTGCGAATGAATTAGAATGGATCGTACGAATGAATTAGAATGGGTCGGATGAATGAAATAAAATGGACCGTACGAAGGAATTAGAATGGATCGTACGATTGAATTAGAATGGATACATTCGTGCGAATGAATTAGAATGGATCATACGAATGAGTAAGAATGGATCGTACGAATGAAATAGAATGGATCGTACGAATGAATTAGAATGGATCGTGCTAATGAATTAGAATTGATCATGCGAATGAATTAGAATGGATCGTACGAATAAATTAGAATGGATCGTACGAATGAATTAGAATGGATCGTGCAAATGAATTAGAATGGAACGTACAAATGAATTAGAATGGATACATTCGTGCGAATGAATTAGAATGGATCATACGAATGAGTAAGAATGGATCGTATAAATGAAATAGAATGGATCGTGCGAATGAATTAGAATGGTTCGTATGAATGAATTAGAATGGATCGTATGAATGAATTAGAATGGATCGTACGAATGAATTAGAATGGATCGTACTAATGAATTAGAATGGATACATTCGTGCGAATGAATTAGAATGGATTATACGAAGGAATTAGGGTGGATCGTACGAATGAATTAGAATAGATACATTCATGCGAAAGAATTAGAATGGATTGTATGAATAAATTAGAATGGATCGTATGAATGAATTAGAATGGATTATACGAATGAATTTGAATGGATTATTCTAATTCATTTGTACGATCCATTCTAATTCATTTATACGATCCATTCTAATTCATTCGTATGATCCATTCTAATTCATTCATACGATTCATTCTTACTCATTCGTACGATCCATTTTAATTCATTCGCACGAATGTATCCATTCTAATTCATTCGTACGATCTATTCTAATTCATTCGAACGATCCATTCTAATTCATTCGTACGATCCATTCTAATTCATTCGTACGATCCATTCTAATTCATTCGCACGATCCATTCAAATTCATTCAAACGATCCATTCTAATTCATTCATACAATCCATTCTAATTCTTTCGCACGAATGTATCCATTCTAATTCATTCGTACGATCTATTCTAATTCATTCGTACGATCCATTCTAATTTATTAGCATGATCCATTCCAATTGATTCGTACGATCCATTCTATTTCATTCGTACGATCCATTCTTACTCATTCGTACGATCCATTCTAATTTATTCGCACGAATGTATCCATTCTAATTCATTCGTACGATCCATTCTAATTCATTCGCACGATCCATTCTAATTCATTCATACGATTCATTCTAATTTATTCATACGATCCATTATAATTCATTCGTACAATCCATTCTAATTTAATCGCACGATCCATTCTAATTCATTCATACGATCCATTCTAATTCATTCGCACGAATGTATCCATTCTAATTCATTCGCACGATCCACCCTAATTCATTCGTACGATCCATTCTAATTCCTTCGTACGATCCATTCTAATTCATTACCATGAATGTATCCATTCTAATTCATACGTATGATCCATTCTAATTCATTCTATTTCGTTCTAATTCATACGATCCATTCTAAGGAATTCATTCGTACGATCCCTTCTAATTCATTCGTACGATCCATTGTAATCCATTCTAATTCATTCCCATCCATTCTAATTCATTTGTACGATCCATTCTAATTCATTCGTACGATCCATTCTAATTCATTCGCACGAATGTATCCATTCTAATTCATTCGTACGATCCATTCTAATTCATTCGCACGATCCATTCTAATTCATTGAGTAAGAATGGATTGTACGAATGAAATAGAATGGATCGTACGAATGAATTAGAATAGATTGTGCGAATGAATTAGAATGGATTGTACGAATGAATTAGAATGGATCGTATGAATGAATTAGAATCGATCGTGCGAATGAATTAGAATGGATTGTATGAATGAATTAGAATGAATACATTCGTGCGAATAAATTATAATGGATCGTACGAATGAGTAAGAGTGGATCGTACGAATGAAATAGAATGGATTGTACGAATGAATTAGAATGGATCGTACAAATGAATTAGAAAGGATTGTACGAATGTATCCATTCTAATTCATTCCTTTGTGCGATCCATTCTAATTCATTAGCACGATCCATTCTAATTCATTCGTACGATCCATTCTAATCATTCACACGAATGGATCTTACTCATTCATACGATCCATTCTAATTCATTAGCATGATCCATTCTAATTTAATTGCACGATCCATTCTAATTCATTCATACAATCCATTCTAATTCTTTTGCTCGACTGTATCCATTCAAATTCATTCGTACGATCCATTCTAATTCCTTCGTACGATCCATTCTAATTCCTTCGTACGATCCATTCTAATTCATTCGTACGATCCACCCTAATTCCTTCGTATGATCCATTCTAATTCATTCGTACGATCCATTCTAATTCATTAGCAAGATCTATTCTAATTCATTCGTACGATCCATTCTATTTCATTCGTACGATCCATATTCTAATACATTCGTACGTATGATCCATTCTAATTCATTCATTCGTATGATCCATTCTAATTCCTTCGTGTGAATGAATTAGAATGGATCGTATGAATGAATTCGAATGGATCGCACGAATGAATTAGAATGGATACATTCATGCGAATGAATTAGAATGGATCATACGAAGGAATTAGGGTGGATCGTACGAATGAATTAGAATGGATACATTCGTGCGAAAGAATTAGAATGGATTGTATGAATGAATTAGAATGGATCATATGAATAAAATAGATTGGATCGTACGAAGGAATTAGAATGGATCGTACGAATGAATTAGATTGGATACATTCGTGCGAATAAATTAGAATGGATCGTGTGAATGAGTAAGAATAGATCGTACGAATGAATTAGAATGGATCGTGCGAATGAATTAGAATGGATCATATGAATGAATTAGAATGGATCATGCGAATGAATTAGAATGGGTCGTACGTATGAATTAGAATGAATCGTATGAATGAATTAGAATAGATCGTGCGAATGAATTAGAATGGATTGTACGAATGAATTAGAATGGATCGTACGAATGAATTAGAATGGATCGTACAAATGAATTAGAATGGATACATTCGTACGAATGAATTAGAATGGATCGTATGGATGAGTAAGAATGGATCGTACGAATGTAATAGAATGGATCGTACGAATGAATTAGAATTGATCGTGCTAATGAATTAGAATGGATCGTACAAATGAATTAGAATGAATTAGAATGGATCGTACAAATGAATTAGAATGGATCATACAAATGTATCCATTCTAATTCTACGATCCATTCTAATTTATTTGCACGATCGAATCTAATTCATTCGCACGATCCATTCTAATTCATTCATACGATCCATTCTATTTCATTCGTACGATCCATTCTTACTTATTCGTACGGTCCATTCTAATTCATTCGCACGAATGTATCCTCATTCGCACGATCCATTTCTAATTCATTCATATGATCCAATCTATTTCATTCGTACGATCCATTCTTATTCATTCGTACGATCCATTCTAATTCATTCGCAGGATCCAATCAAATTCATTCGCACGATCTATTCTAATTCATTTGTACGATCCATTCTATTTCATTCGTATGATCCATTCTTACTCATTCATACAATCCATTCTAATTCATTCGCACGAATGTATCCATTCTAATTCATTCGTACGATCCATTCTAATTCATTCGCACGATCCATTCTAATTCATTCATACGATCCATTCTAATTCATTCGTACGATCCATTCTAAATTATTCGCATGATCCATTCTAATTCATTCATACAATCCATTCTAATTCTTTCGCACAAATGTATCCATTCTAATTCATTCGTATGATCCACCCTAATTATTTCGTATGATCAATTCTAATTCATTCGCACGAATGTATCCATTCTAATTCATTCGTACGATCCATTCAAATTCATTCTTACGATCCATTCTAATATATTCATACGATCCATTCTAATTAATTCGCACGAATGTATCCATTCTATTTCATTCGTACGATCCATTCTAATTCATTAGCATGGTGCAATCTAATTCATTCGCACGATCCATTCTAATTCATTCATACAATTCATTCTAATTCATTCATACAATCCATTCTAATTCTTTCGCACGAATGTATCCATTCTAATTCATTCGTATGATCCACCCTAATTCCTTCGTACGATCAATTCTAATTTATTCGCACGAATATATCCATTCTAATTCATTCATACGATCCATTCTAATTCATTCTTACGATCTATTCTAATTCATTCATACGATCCATTCTAATTCATTCGCATGAATGTATCCATTCTATTTCATTCGTACGATCCATTCTAATTCATTAGCACGATCCATTCTAATTCATTCGCACGAATGTATCCATTCTAATTCATTCGTATGATCCATTCTAATTCATTCGCACGATCCATTCTAATTCATTCGTACGATCCATTCAAATTCATTCGTACGATCCATTCTAATTCATTCGCACGATCCATTCTAACTGATTCATACGATCCATTCTAATTCATTCATACAATCCATTCTAATTCTTTCGCACGAATGTATCCATTCTAATTCATTCGTATGATCCATTCTAATTCATTCGCACAATCTATTCTAATTCATTCGTACGATCTATTCTAATTCATTGGCACGATCCATTCTAATTCATTTATACGATCCATTCTAATTCATTCATACAATCCATTCTAATTCTTTTGCATGAATGTATCCATTCCTATTCATTCGTACGATCCATTCTAATTCCTTCGTACGATCCATTCTAATTTCTTGGTACGATCCATTCTAATTAGAATGGATCGTGCAAATGAATTAGAATGGATACATTTGCGAATGAATTAGAATGGATCGTACAAATGAATTAGTATGGATCGTATGAATGAATTAGCACGATCCATTCTAGCTCTTTCGCACGAATGTATCCATTCTAATTCATTCGTATGATCCATTCTAATTCATTCATACGAACTATTCTAATTCATTCGTACGATCCATTCTAATTCATTTGCACGATCCATTTTAATTCATTTGCACGATCCATTCTAATTCATTCATACGATCCATTCTAATTCATTCATACGATCCAATTCGCACGATCCCTTCTAATTCATTCGTACGATCCATTCCAATTCATACGTACAATCTATTCTAATTCATTCGTACGATCCATTCTAATTCATTAGCACGATCCATTCTAATTCATTCATACAATCCATTTAAATTCTTTCGCACGAATGTATTCATTCTAAATCATTCGTACGATCCACCCTAATTCCTTCATATGATCTATTCTAATTCATTCGCACGAATGTATCGTGCTAATGAATTAGAATGGATCGTATGAATTAGAATAGATTTTATGAAAGAATTAAAATGAATCGTACGAATGAATTAGAATGGATCGTGCGAATGAATTAGAATGGATCGTACGAATAAATTAGAATGGATACATTCGTGCGAATGAATTAGAATGGATCGTACGAATAAATTAGAATGGATACATTCGTGTGAATGAATTAGAATGGATCGTATGAATGAATTAGAATGGATCGTATGAATGAATTCGAATGGATCGTGCGAATGAATTAGAATGGATCGTACGAATGAATTAGAATGGATCATATGAATAAATTAGAATGGATCGTGCGAATAAATTAGAATGGATCGTATGAATGAAATAGAATGGATCGTATGAATAAGAATGGATCGTACGAAGGAATTAAAATGGATCATACGAATGAAATAGAATGGATGGTACGAAGAAATTTGAATGGATCATACGATGAATTAGAATGGATCGTACGAAGGAATTAGAATGGATACATTCGTGCAAAACAATTAGAATCGATTGCATGAATAAATTAGAATGGATCCTGCAAATGAATTAGAATGGATCGTGCGAAGGAATTAGAATGGATCGTACGAATGAATTAGAATAGATTGTGCGAATGAATTAGAATGGATCATATGAATGAATTAAAATGGATCGTACGAATGAATTAGAATAGATACATTCGTGCGAATGAATTAGAATGGATCGTACGAATGAGTAAGAATGGATCGTACGAATGAATTAGAATGGATCGTACGAATTAATGTTAATGGATACATTCGTGCATAAGAATTAGAATGGATTGTACGAATGAGTTAGAATGGATCCATTCTAATTCATTCGCACGATCCATTCTAATTCATTCGCACGTATGTATCCATTCTAATTCATTCGTACGATCCATTCTAATTCATTCATACGATCCATTCTAATTCATTCGTATGATCCATTCTAATTCATTTGCATGATCCATTCTAATTCATTCGCAAGAATGTATCCATTCTAATTCATTCACACGAATGTATCCATTCTAATTCATTCGTACGATCCATTCTAATTCATTCGCTCGATCCAATCTAATTCATTCTCATGATCCATTCTAATTCATTCGTACGATCCATTCTATTTCATTCGTACGATCCATTCTTACTCATTCGTACGATCCATTCTAATTTATTCGCACAAATGTATCCATTCTAATTCATTCGTACGATCCATTCTAATTCATTCGCATGATCCATTCTAATTCATTCATACGATCCATTCTAATTCATTCATACGATCCATTCTAATTCATTCGCACGATCCATTCTGATTTATTCATACGATCCATTCTAATTCATTCATACGAATTAGAATGGATCGTACAAATAAATCGTGCGAAAGAATTAGAATGGATCGTGCATATGAATTAGAATGGATTGTAGATCGTACGAATGAATTAGAATAGATCGTGCTAATGAATTAGAATGGATCGTACGAATAAATCAGAATAGATTGTGCGAATGATGAATTAGAATAGATCGTGCGAATGAACTAGATTGGATCATGCAAAGGAATTAGAATGGATCGTACGAATGAATTAGAATGGATACATTCGTGCGAATGAATTAGAATGGATCATATGAATTAATTAGATTGGATCGTATGAATGAATTAGAATGGATCATATGAATGAATTAGAATGGATCGTACGAATGAATTAGAATAGATCCATTCTAATTCCTTCGTACGATCCATTCTAATTCATTCACATGAATGTATCCATTCTAATTCATTTTGATGAATGTATCCATTATAATTCATTCTTAATGTACGATCTATTCTAATTCCTTCGTACGATCCATTCTATTTCATTCGTATGATCCATTCTAATTCCTTCGTACGATCCATTCTAATTCATTCCCATGAATATATCCATTTTAATTCATACGTGTGATCCATTATAATTCATTTATACGATCCAATCTAATTCATTCATACGATCCATTCTAATTCATTCGGACGAATGTATCCATTCTAATTCATTCGTACGATCCATTCTAATTCATTCGCCCAATCTATTCTAATTCATTTGTATGATCTATTCTAATTCATTAGCACGATCCATTCTAATTCATTCGTACGATCCATTCTATTTCATTCGTACGATCCATTCTTACTCATTCGTACGATCCATTCTAATTCATTCGCACGATCCATTCTAATTCATTCATACGATCCATTCTAATTCATTAGCACGATCCATTCTAATTCATTCGTACGATCCATTCTATTTCATTTGTACGATCCATTCTTACTCATTCGTACGATCCATTCTAATTCATTCGCACGAATGTATCGTTTCTAATTCATTCGTACGATCTATTCAAATTCATTCGCACGATCCATTCTAATTCATTCGTACGATCCATTCTAATTCATTCATACAATCTATTCTAATTCTTTCGCACGAATGTATCCATTTTAATTCTTTCGTACGACACATTCTAATTCATTCGCACGATCCATTCTAATTCATTCATACGATCCATTCTAATTCATTCGTACGATCCATTCTAATTCATTCACACAATCCATTCTAATTCCTTCGTACGATCCATTCTAATTCCTTCGTACGATCCATTCTATTTCATTCGTATGATCCATTCTAATTCCTTCGTATGATCCATTCTAATTCATTCCCATGAATGTATCCATTCTAATTCATACATACGATCAATTCTAATTCATTCATACGATCCAATCTAATTCATTCATATGATCCATTCTAATTCATTCGCACGAATGTATCCATTCTATTTCATTCGTACGATCCATTCTAATTCATTCGCATAATTTATTTTAATTCATTCGTACGATCCATTCTAATTCATTAGCACGATCCATTCTAATTCATTCGTACGATCCATTCTATTTCATTCGTACGATCCATTCTTACACATTCATACGATCCATTCTAATTCATTCGCATGAATGTATCCAGTCTAATTCATTCGTACGATCCATTCTAATTCATTCGCACGATCCATTCTAATTCATTCATACGATCCATTCTAATTCATTCATACGTTCCATTCTAATTCATTCGCACGATCCATTCTAATTCATTCATACGATCCATTCTAATTCATTCGTACGATCCATTCTAATTTATTCATACGATCCATTCTAATTCATTCATACAATCCATTCTAATTCTTTCGCACGAATGTATCCATTCTAATTCATCCGTACGATCCACCCTAATTCCTTCGCATGATCCATTCTAATTCATTCGTACGATCTTTTCGAATTCATTCATACTATCCATTCTAATTCATTCATACGATCCATTCTAATTCATTCATACGATCCATTCTAATTCATTCACACGAATGTATCCATTCTAATTCATTCGCACGATCCATTATAATTCATTCGCACAATCTATTCTAATTTATTCGTACGATCCATTCTAATTTATTAGCACGATCCATTCTAATTCATTCGTACCATCCATTCTATTTCATTCATACGATCCATTCTTACTCATTAGCACAATCCATTCTAATTCATTCGTATGATCCATTCTAATTCATTCGTATGATCCATTCTAATTCATTCGTACGATCCATTCTATTTCATTTGTATGATCCATTCTAATTCCTTCGTACGATCCATTATAATTCCTTCCCATGAATGTATCCATTCTAATTCATACGTACGATCCATTCTAATTCATTCTCACGATCCATTCTAATTCATTCGTACGATCCATTCTAATTCATTTGCATGATCCATTCTAATTCATCGTACGATCCATTGTGCGAATGAAAAAGAATGGATCGTGCGAATGAATTAGAATGGATACATTCGTGCGAATGAATTAGAATGGATCGTATGAATAAATTTGAATGGATCGTATGAATGAATTCAAATGGATCGTACAAATGAATTAGAATGGATACATTCGTGCGAATGAATTAGAATGGATCATACGAAGGAATTAGGGTGGATCGTACGAATGAATTAGAATGGATACATTTATGCGAAAGAATTAGAATGGATTGTATGAATGAATTAGAATGGATCGTATGAATGAATTAGAATGGATCCTGCGAATGAAATAGAACGGATCATACAAATGAATTAGAATGGATCGTATGAATGAATTAGAATGGATCGTGCGAATGAATTTGAATGGATCGTACGAATGACTTAGAATGGATACATTCGTGCGAATGAATTAGAATGGATCATACGAATGAATTAGAATGGATCATACGAAGGAATTAGAATGGATCATACGAATGAATTAGAATGGATACAATCGTGCGAATGAATTAGAATGGATCATATGAAGGAATTAGGGAGGATCGTACGAATGAGTTAGAATGGAAACATTCGTCCGAAAGAATTAGAATGGACTGTATAAATGAATTAGAATGGATCATATGAATGAATTAGAATGAATCGTACGGATGAGTAAGAATGGACCGTACGAATGAAATAGAATGGATCGTATGAATGAATTAGAATGGATCGTGCGAATGTATTAAATTGGATCGTGCGAAAGAATTAGAATGGATCGTACGAATGAATTAGAATGGATACATACGAAAGAGTGGATCGTACGAATGAATTAGAATGAATCGTACGAAGGAATTAGAATGGGTACATTCATGGGAAAGAATTAGAATGAATCGTACGAAGGAAATAGAATGGATCATACGAATGAAATAGAATGGATCGTACGAAGGAATAAGAATAGATCGTAGGAAGGAATTAGAATGAATTAGAATGGATCGTACGAAAGAATTAGAATGGATCATTTGAATGAATTAGAATGGATCGTACGAATGAATTAGAATGGATCGTGCGAATGAATTAGAATGGATCGTACGAATGAATTAGAATGTATCGTGCGAATGAATTAGAATGGATCGTACGAATGAATTAGAATCGATTGTGCGAATGAATTAGAATGGATCGTACGAATGAATTAGAATGGATACATTCGTGCAAATGAATTAGAATGGATCGTATGAATAAATTAGATTGGATCGTATGAATGAATTAGAATGGATCGTGCGAATGAATTAGAATGGATCGTATGAATGAATTAGAATGGATCGTACGAATGAATTTGAATGGATCATATGAATGAATTAGAATGGATACATTCGTGCTAATGAATTAGAATGGATCATACGAATGAATTAGAATGGATCATACGAAGGAATTAGAATGGATCATACGAATGAATTAGAATGGATACAATCGTGCGAATGAATTAGAATGGATCATACGAAGGAATTAGGGAGGATCGTACGAATGAATTAGAATGGAAACATTTGTCCGAAAGAATTAGAATGGATTGTATGAATGAATTAGAATGGATCATATGAATGAATTAGAATGAATCGTACGGATGAGTAAGAATGGACCATACGAATGAAATAGAATGGATCGTACGAATGAATTAGAATGGATCGTGCGAATGAATTAGATTGGATCGTACGAATGAATTAGAATGGATCGTACGAATGAGTTAGAATGGATATATTCGTGCGAAAGAATTAGAATGGATTGTATGAATGAATTAGAATGGATCGTATGAATGAATTAGAATGGATCGTGCGAATGAATTAGAATAGATCGTACGAATGAATTAGAATGGATCGTATGAATGAATTAGAATGGATCGTGTGAATGAATTAGAATGTATCGTACGAATGAATTAGAATGGATACATTCGTATGATCCATTCTAATTCATTTTAATTCATTTGTACGATCCATTCTAATTCATTCTAATTTATTTGTATGATCCATTCTAATTCATTAGCACGATCCATTCTAATTCATTCATACGATCCATTCTATTTTATTCGTACGATCCATTCTTACTCATTCGTACGATCCATTCTAATTCATTCGCACGAATGTATCCATTCTAATTCATTCGTATGATCCATTCTAATTCATTCGCACGATCCATTCTAATTCATCCATGCGATCCATTCTAATTCATTCGTACTATCCATTCTAATTCATTCGCACGATCCATTCTAATTCATTCTTACGATCTATTCTAATTCATTCATACAATCCATTCTAATTCTTTCGCACGAATATATCCATTCTAATTCATTCATACGATCTATTCCAATTCCTTCGTACGATCCATTCGAATTCATTCATACGATCCATTCTAATTCATTCATACGATCCATTCTAATTCATTCGCACGATCCATTCTAATTCATTAGCATGATCCATTCTAATTTATTCGTACGATCTATTCTAATTCATTCGCACAATCTATTCTAATTCATTCGTACGATCCATTCTAGTTCATTCTAATTCTAATTAGAATGAATCGTACGAATGAATTAGAATAGATTGTGTGAATGAATTAGAATTGATCGTACGAATGAATTAGAATGGATACATTCGTGCGAATGAATTAGAATGGATCGTATGAATGAATTAGATTGGATCGTATGAATGAATTAGAATGGATCGTGCAAATGAATTAGAATTGATCGTACGAATGAATTAGAATAGATACATTCGTGCGAATGAATTAGAATGGATCGTACGAATGAGTAAGAATGGATCGTATGAATGAAATAGAATCGATCGTGCGAATGAATTAGAATGGATACATTCGTGCGAATGAATTAGAATGGATCCTACAAATGAATTAGAATGGATCGTATGAATGAATTAGAATGGATCGTGTGAATGAATTAGAATGGATCGTACGAATGAATTAGAATGGATAGAATGGATCGTATGAATGAATTACAATGGTTCGTGCGAATGAATTAGAATGGATCGTACTAATGAATTAGAATGGATCGTAACTATGAATTAGAATGGATCATGCGAAAGAATTAGAATGGATCGTACGAATGAATTACAATGGATACATTCGTGCGGATGAATTAGAATGGATCGTACTAATGAGTAAGAATGGATCGTACGATTGAAATAGAATGGATCGTACGAATGAATTAGAATGGATCGTGCTAATGAATTAGAATGGATCGTATGAATGAATTTGAATAGATTGTGCGAATGAATTAGAATGGATCGTACGAATGAATTAGAATAGATCGTATGAATGAATTAGAATGGATCGTATGAATGAATTAGAATGGATCGTACGAATGAATTAGAATGGATCGTACGAATGAATTAGAATGGATCGTATGAATGAATTAGAATGGATCATGCGAATGAATTAGAATGGGTCGTACGAATGAATTAGAAAGGATACATTCGTGCGAATGAATTAGAATGGATCGTACGAACGAGTAAGAATGGATCGTACAAATGAAATAGAATGGATCGTACGAAAGAATTAGAATGGATCGTGCTAATGAATTAGAATGGATCGTACGAATGAATTAGAATAGATTGTGCGAATGAATTAGAATGGATCGTACGAATGAATTAGAATGGATACATTCGTGCGAATGAATTAGAATGGATCTTATGAATGAATTAGATTGGATCGTATGAATGAATTAGAATGGATCGTATGAATGAATTAGAATGGATACTGCGAATGAAAGAGAACGGATCATACGAATGAATTAGAATGGATCGTGCGAATGAATTTGAATGGATCATACGAATGAATTAGAATGGATCATACAAATGAATTAGTATGGATCGTACGAAGGAATTAATATGGATCATACGAATGAATTAGAATGGATACATTCGTGTGAATGAATTAGAATGGATCATACGAAGGAATTAGGGAGGATCGTACGAATGAATTAGAATGGAAACATTCGTCCGAAAGAATTAGAATGGATTGTATGAATGAATTAGAATGGATCATATGAATGAATTGGAATGAATCGTCCGGATGAGTAAGAATGGACCGTACGAATGAAATAGAATGGATAGTACGAATGAATTAGAATGGATCATGCGAATGAATTAGATTGGATCGTGCGAAGGAATTAGAATGGATCGTACGAATGAATTAGAATGGATACATACGAAAGAATGGATCGTACGAATAAATTAGAATAGATCGTACGAAAGAATTAGAATGAATTAGAATGGATCGTACGAAGGAATAAAAATGGATCGTACGAAGGAATTAGAATGAATTAGAATGGATCTTACGAAAAAATTAGAATGGATCGTATGAATGAATTAGAATGGATCGTATGAATGAATTAGAATGGATCGTGCGAATAAATTAGAATGGATCGTACGAATGAATTAGAATGGATCGTGCTAATGAATTAGAATGGATCGTACAAATGAATTAGAATAGATTGTGCGAATGAATTAGAATGGATCGTACGAATGAATTTGAATGGATACATTCGTGCAAATGAATTAGAATGGATTGTATGAATGAATTAGATTGGATCGTATGAATGAATTAGAATGGATCATATGTATGATTTAGAATGGATACATTAGTGGGAATGAATTAGAATGGATCGTACGAAGGAATTAGAATGGATCATATAAATGAAATAGAATGGATCGTACGAAGGAATTAGAATGGATCGTATGAAGGAATTAGAATGGATCGTACGAAAGAATTAGAATGGATCGTACGAATGAATTAGAATGGATACATTCATGCGAAAGAATTAGAATGGATTTTATGAATAAATTAGAATGGATGGTATGAATGAATTAGAATGGATCGTGCGAATGAATTAGAATAGATCGTACGAATGAATTAGAATGGATCGTATGAATGAATTAGAATGGATCATGCGAATGAATTAGAATGGATCGTATGAATGAATTAGAATGGATACATTCGTACGATCCATTCTAATTCTTTCTACTTCATTTGTATGATCCATTCTAATTCATTCTAATTCATTTGTACGATCCATTCTAATTCATTAGCATGATCCATTCTAATTCATTCGTACGATCCATTCTATTTCATTCGTACGATCCATTCTTACTTATTCGTACGATCCATTCTAATTCATTCGCACGAATGTATCCATTCTAATTCATTCATATGATCCATTCTAATTGATTTGCACGATCCATTCTAATTCATTCATACGATCCATTCTAATTCATTCATACTATCCATTCTAATTCATTCGCACGATCCATTCTAATTCATTCATACGATCCATTCTAATTCATTCATACAATCCATTCTAATTTTTTCGCACCAATGTATCCATTCTAATTTATTCGTACGATCTATTCTAATTCCTTCGTACGATCCATTCGAATTCATTTATACGATCCATTCTAATTCATTCGCACGATCCATTCTAATTCATTAGCATGATCCATTCTAATTCATTCGTACGATCTATTCTAATTCATTTGCACAATCTATTCTAATTCATTCGTACGATCCATTCTAATTCATTCTAATTCTAATTAGAATGGATCGTACGAATGAATTAGAATAGATTGTGTGAATGAATTAGAATGGATCGTACGAATGAATTAGAATAGATACATTCGTGCGAATGAATTAGAATGGATTGTATGAATGAATTAGATTGGATCATATGAATGAATTAGAATGGATCGTGCGAATGAATTAGAATGGATCATACGAATGAATTAGAATGGATACATTCGTGCGAATGAATTAGAATGGATCATACGAATGAGTAAGAATGGATCGTATGAATTAAATAGAATGGATCGTGCGAATGAATTAGAATGGATAAATTCGTGCGAATGAATTAGAATGGATCGTACAAATGAATAAGAATAGATCGTATGAATGAATTAGAATGGATCGTGTGAATGAATTAGAATGGATCGTACGAATGAATTAGAATGGATAGAATGGATCGTATGAATGAATTACAATGGCTCGTGCGAATGAATTAGAATGGATCGTACAAATGAATTAGAATAGATCGTATGAATGAATTAGAATGGATCGTGCGAATGAATTAGAATGGATCGTACGAATGAATTAGAATGGATACATTCGTGTGAATGAATTAGAATGGATCGTACGAATGAGTAAGAATGGATCATACGATTGAAATAGAATGGATCGTACGAATGAATTAGAATGGATCGTGCTAATGAATTAGAATGGATCGTACGAATGAATTTGAATAGATTGTGCGAATGAATTAGAATGGATCGTACAAATGAATTAAAATGGATACATTTGTGTGAATGAATTAGAATGGATCGTATGAATGAATTAGAATGGATCGTATGAATGAATTAGAATGGATCGTGCGAATGAATTAGAATGGATCGTACGAATGAATTAGAATGGATCGTATGAATGAATTAGAATGGATCATGATAATGAATTAGAATGGGTCGTACGAATGAATTAGAAAGGATACATTCGTGCAAATTAATTAGAATGGATCGTTCGAATGAGTAAGAATGGATCGTACGAATGAAATAGAATGGATCATAGGAAAGAATTAGAATGGATCGTGCTAATGAATTAGAATGGATCGTACGAATGAATTAGAATAGATTGTGCGAAAGAATTAGAATGGATCGTACGAATGAATTAGAATGGATACATTCGTGCGAATGAATTAGAATGGACCTTATGAATGAATTAGATTGGATCGTATGAATGAATTAGAATGGATCGTATGTATGAATTAGAATGGATACAATCATGGGAATGAATTAGAATAGATCGTACGAAGGAATTACAATGGATCATACGAATGAAATAGAATGGATCGTACGAAGGAATTAGAATGGATCGTACGAAGGAATTATAATGGATCATACGAAGGATTTAGAATGGATCGTACGAATGAATTAGAATGGATGCATTTGTGCAAAAGAATTAGAATGGATTGTATGAATGAATTAGAATGGATCGTGCAAATGAATTAGAATGGATCGTGCGAATGAATTAGAATGGATCATACGAATGAATTAGAATAGATTGTGCGAATGAAGTAGAATGGATCGTACGAATGAATTAGAATGGATACATTCGTGCGAATGAATTAGAATGGATCGTATGAATGAATTAGAATGGATCATATGAATGAATTCGAATGGATCGTACGAATGAATTAGAATGGATACATTCGTTCGAATGAATTGGAATGGATCATACGAAGGAATTAGGGTGGATCGTACGAATGAAGTAGAATGGATACATTCATGCGAAAGAATTTGAATGGATTGTACGAATGAATTAGAATGGATCATATGAATGAATTAGAATGGATCGTGCAAATGAATTAGAATGGATCGTACTAATGAATTAGAATGGATCGTATGAATGAATTAGAATAGATCGTGCAAATGAATTAGAATGGATCATACGAATGAATTAGAATGGATACATTCGTGCGAATGAATTAGAATGGATCGTACGAATGAGTAAGAATGGATCATACGAATTAAATAGAATGGATCGTACGAATGAATTAGAATGGATCGTGCTAACGAATTAGAATGGATCGTACGAATGAATTAGAATAGATTGTGCGAATGAATTAGAATGGATCGTACGAATGAATTAGAATGGATCGTATGAATGAATTAGAATGGATCGTGCCAATGAATTAGAATGGATCGTGCGAATGAATTACAATGGATACATTCGTGCGAATGAATTAGAATGGATCATACGAATGAGTAAGAATGGATCGTACGAATGAAATAGAATGGGTCGTACGAATGAATTAGAATGGATCGTGCTAATGAATTAGAATGGATCATACGAATGAATTAGAAGAGATTATGCGAATGAATTTGAATGGATCGTACGAATGAATTAGAATGGATACATTCGTGCGAATGAATTAGAATGGATCGTATGAATGAATTAGATTGGATCGTATGAATAAATTAGAATGGATCGTACGTATGACTTAGAATGGATACATTCATGGGAATGAATTAGAATGGATCATACGAAGGAATTAGAATGGATCGTACGAAGGAATTAGAATGGATCGTATGAATGAATTAGAATGGATACATTCGTGCAAAAGAATTAGAATGAATTGTATGAATGAATTAGAATGGATCGTACAAATTAATTAGAATGGATCGTGCGAATGAATTAGAATGGATCGTACGAATGAATTAGAATAGATTGTGCGAATTAATTAGAGTGGATCATACTAATGAATTAGAATGGATACATTCGTGCGAATGAATTAGAATGGATCGTATGAATGAATTAGAATGGATTGTATGAATGAATTCGAATGGATCGTACGAATGAATTAGAATAGACACATTCGTGCGAATGAATTAGAATAGATCATACGAAGGAATTAGGGTGGATCGTACGAATGAATTAGAATGGATATATTCGTGCGAAAGAATTAGAATGGATTGTATGAATGAATTAGAATGGATCGTATGAATGAATTAGAATGGATCGTGCGAAAGAATTAGAATGGATCGGACGAATGAATTAGAATGGATCGTATGGATGAATTAGAATCGATCGTGCGAATGAATTAGAATGGGTCGTACGAATAAGTAAGAATGGATCGTACGAATGAAATAGAATGGATCGTACGAATGAATTAGAATGGATCGTGCTAATGAATTAGAATGGATCGTACGAATGAATTAGAATAGATTGTGCGAATGAATTAGAATGGATCGTACGAATGAATTAGAATGGATACATTCGTGTGAATGAATTAGAATGGATCGTATGAATGAATTAGATTGGATCGTATGAATGAATTAGAATGGATCGTACGTATGAATTAGAATGGATAAATTCATGGGAATGAATTAGAATGGATCATACGAAGGAATTAGAATGGATCATACGAATAAAATAGAATGGATCGTACGAAGGAATTAGAATGGATCGTATGAAGGAATTAGAATGGATCGTACGAAGGGATTATAATGGATCGAATGAATGAATTAGAATAGATACATTCGTGCAAAAGAATTAGAATGGATTGTATGAATGAATTAGAATGGATCGTGCAAATGAATTAGAATGGATCATGCAAATAAATTAGAATGGATCGTACGAATGAATTAAAATAGATTGTGCGAATGAATTAGAATGGATCGTTCGAATGAATTAGAATGGATACATTCGTGCGAATGAATTAGAATAGATCGTATGAATAAATTAGATTGGATCGTATGAATGAATTAGAATGGATCGTACGTATGAATTAGAATGGATACATTCATGGGAATGAATTAGAATGGATCGTACGAAGAACTTAGAATGGATCGTACGAAAGAATTAGAATGGATTGTACGAAGGAATTAGAATGGATCGTACGAATGAATTAGAATGGATACATTCGTGCAAAAGAATTAGAATGGATTATATGAATGAATTAGAATGGATCGTACAAATGAATTAGAATGGATCGTTCGAATGAATTAGAATGGATCATACAAATGAATTAGAATCGATTGTGCGAATAAATTAGAATGGATCGTACGAATGAATTAGAATGGATACATTCGTGCGAATGAATTAGAATGGATCGTATGAATGAATAAGAATAGATCGTATGAATGAATTCGAATTGATCGTAAGAATGAAATAGAATGGATACATTCGTGCGAATTAATTAGAATGGATCATACGAAGGAATTAGGGTGAATCGTACGAATGAATTAGAATGGATACATTCGTGCGAAAGAATTAGAATGGATTGTATGAATGAATTTGAATGGATCGTATGTATGAATTAGAATGGATCATGTGAATGAATTAGAATGGATCGTACGAATGAATTAGAATGGATCGTATGAATGAATTAGAATGGATCGTGCGAATGAATTAGAATGGATCGTACGAATGAATTAGAATGGATACATTCGTGCGAATGAATTAGAATGGATAGTACGAATGAGTAAGAATGGATCGTACGAATGAAATAGAATAAATCATATGAATGAATTAGAATAGATCGTGCTAATGAACTAGAATGGATCGTACGAATAAATTAGAATAGATTATGCGAATGAATTAGAATGGATCGTACGAATGAAATAGAATGGATCGTATGAATAAATTAGAATGGATCGTGCGAATGAATTAGAATGGATCGTACGAATGAATTAGAATAGATACATTCGTGCGAATGAATTAGAATGGATCGTACGAATGAGTAAGAATGGATCGTACGATTGAAATAGAATGGACCGTATGAATGAATTAGAATGGATCGTGCTAATGAATTAGAATGGATCGTACGAATGAATTAGAATACATTGTGCGAATGAATTAGAATGGATCGTACGAATGAATTAGAATGGATACATTTGTGTGAATGAATTACAATGGATCGTATGAATGAATTAGAATGGATCGTGCGAATGAATTAGAATGGGTCGTACGAACGAATTAGAATGGATCGTATGAATGAATTAGAATGGATCGTGCGAATGAATTTGAATAGATTGTGCGAATGAATTAGAATGGATCGTACGAATAAATTAGAATGGATACATTCGTGCGAATGAATTAGAATGGATCTTATGAATGAATTAGAATGGATCGTACGAAGGAATTATAATGGATCATACACTGATGAAGGCGTCCGTCTTCGTCCGGTGTGAATATCGGTCGCCACTCTTTAGAACCATCAATCGGAGACACATTGACAGGTGTTACAGTATTCGCTGAGTCACTTCCAACCTGATTGACAGTAATGAAAACACCAACACTGGCTGCTGTTTGCATCACTTGTATATGGCTTGTTTTGATCTTCTCGAGAAGTGGATTCAAAAGAGATGAAGAGAACCACTGCCTGAGACGGTCCTGCCACTGCTCAATGTGAGGGTAGATGCCCAAATTCTCAAAGGCCTCGACCGCCTGTTCCATCAACATGGGGGAAGGCAGCTCCCCCTCTCCCTTCTTCGGCGGCGTGCTATATTTCTGATGGGATCCAGGGGACATCCTGACAGGCCTCAACGGCGTGCTCCTAGTGGCACCGGAAGCAGTGGTCGAGGTGGCAACAGAGCCAGGGGTGGCTATGCCAAACTCACGAGCAGTAGGTGATGGTGTCACTGCCTTAGCCACCGACTCCGTTAACTTTTCATCGACATCTGCAAGAAACTGCTCCAGCATCGCCTCCGTCTGTATTCCCTTTGCACCCCCTGAGCTCTGCCTCGACCATGGAGATGCAAGGGTTGAAACATACATGGAAGGAGGAGGGGGAGACGATATGGGTGAGATCGACACGTTCCTCCCGCCACTGGTGCTTTGTTGATCAGACCCAATTCGAGACGGGCGAGTGGGGGTACAATCAAAAGCCAACTTCCGAATGGGGACTAAAGCATCAGAGGCAGAGAGAGATGACATAGGCCTCAACTTGGGGATTTTCTTGAGGGTTTCGGCAACGGCCTGTTCGGCGGGTTTTGGCTTCAAGCCAAGAAGCCCGAGTTGGCGTTGGGTCAGGGGATTCAGTTGCTCCTTGGGTTTCTTTGAGGGGGGTGAGATACACATGGTGCCATTAAAGTTGTTTCTTGCATTACGTAGAGACAAGGCCCTGATTAGAGCCGATAGAGACGCGGCCAACGCGATAACAACCACAGTTTGCAAGGCCTTGGTGAGCAGAACAGCTGTGCTGGGGGAAACATAGATCAAAGTCACGTACTTGATGAGCCGCTCTTCCCTGAAGGTGATGGCGAGGAGGGAGAGGGCGCAGGCGACGGAGAAGGAGAATAGGAGGAGGAGTGCGGCGGGTGAGGGGCGGAGGCTGGTGGCGGTGAGGCCGGCGGAGAATGTGGGGTTCTGGTACACGGAGAACTTGGGCTTGGGCCCGTTGGCAGCGGCGGCAGGGTCCGGGCGCTTCACCCCTCCTTCCATGGACCCGGCCTCGGTGGGCGGCGTGGCCGCCGGAGCGATCAGCCGTCTCCGTTCAAAAGCCGCCGCTCAAAGGCAGGTAGCCATGCCACTGAGTTTCATTCATACGAATGAAATAGAATGGATCGTACGAAGGAATTAGAATGGATCATACGATGGAATTATAATGGATCATACGAAGGAATTAGAATGGATCGTACGAATGAATTAGAATGGATACATTTGTGCAAAAGAATTAGAATGAATTGTATGAATGAATTAGAATGGATCGTGCAAATGAATTAGAATGGATCGTGCGAATGAATTAGAATGGATCGTACGAAATAATTAGAATAGATTGTGCGAATGAATTAGAATGGATCGTACGAATGAATTAGAATGGATACATTCGTGCGAATGAATTAGAATGGATCGTATGAATGAATTAGAATGGATCGTTTGAATGAATTCGAATGGATCGTACGAATGAATTAGAATGGATACATTCGTTCGAATGAATTAGAATAGATCATACGAAGGAATTAGGTGGTTTGTACGAATGAATTAGAATGGAAACATTCGTGCGAAAGAATTAGAATGAATTGTATGAATGAATTAGAATGGATCATATGAATGAATTAGAATGGATCGTGTGAATGAATTAGAATGGATCGTACAAATGAACTAGAACGGATCGTATGAATGAATTAGAATGGATCGTGCGAATGAAATAGAATGGATCGTACGAATGAATTAGAAAGGATACATTCGTGCGAATGAATTAGAATGGATCGTACGAATGAGTAAGAATGGATCGTACGAATGAAATAGAATGGTTCGTACGAATGAATTAGAATAGATCGTGCTAATGAATTAGAAAGGATCGTACGAATGAATTAGAATAGATTGTGCGAATGAATTCGAATGGATCATACGAATGAATTAGAATGGATACATTCATGCGAAGGAATTAGAATGTATCTTACGAATGGATCGTACGAAGGAATTAGAATGAATTAGAATGGATACATTCGTGCGAATGAATTAGAATGGATCGTATGAATGAATTAGATTGGATCGTATGAATGAATTAGAATGGATCGTACGTATGAATTAGAATGGACATATTCATGGGAATGAATTAGAATGGATCGAATGAAGGAATTAGAATGGATCATACGAAGGAATTAGAATGGATCGTATGAAGGAATTAGAATGGATCGTACGAATAAATTAGAATGGATACATTCGTGCAAAAGAATTAGAATGGATTGTATGAATGAATTAGAATAGATCGTATAAATGAATTAGAATGGATCGTGCGAATGAATTAGAATGGATCGTGCGAATGAATTAGAATAGATCGTACGAATGAATTAGAATAGATAAATTCGTGCGAATGAATTAGAATGGATCGTACGAATAAGTAAGAATGGATCGTACGAATGAAATAGAATGGATCGTACGAATGAATTAGAATGGATCGTGCTAATGAATTAGAATGGATCGTACAAATGAATTAGAATAGATTGTGCGAATGAATTAGAATGGATCGTACGAATGAATTAGAATAGATTGTGCGAATGAATTAGAATGGATCGCACGAATGAATTAGAATGGATACATTCGTGCGAATGATTTAGAATGGATCGTATGAATGAATTAGATTGGATCGTATGAATGAATTAGAATGGATCGTACGTATGAATTAGAATGGATAAATTCATGGGAATGAATTAGAATGGATCGTACGAAGGAATTAGAATGGATCTAACGAATAAAATAGAATGGATCGTACGAAGGAATTATAATGGATCGTATGAAGGAATAAGAATGGATCGTACGAAGGAATTAGAATGGATCGTACGAATGAATTAGAATGGATACATTCGTGCAAAAGAATTAGAATGGATTGTATGAATGAATTAGAATGGATCGTGCAAATGAATTAGAATGGATCGTACGAATGAATTAGAATAGATTGTGCGAATGAATTAGAATGGATCGTTCGAATGAATTAGAATGGATACATTCGTGCGAATGAATTAGAATAGATCGTATGAATAAATTAGATTGGATCGTATGAATGAATTAGAATGGATCTTACGTATGAATTAGAATGGATACATTCATGGGAATGAATTAGAATGGATCGTACGAAGAAATTAGAATGGATCGTACGAAAGAATTAGAATAGATTGTACGAAGGAATTAGAATGGATCGTACGAATGAATTAGAATGGATACATTCGTGCCAAAGAATTAGAATGGATTATATGAATGAATTAGAATGGATCGTACAAATGAATTAGAATGGATCGTGCGAATGAATTAGAATGGATAATACGAATGAATTTGAATCAATTGTGCGAATAAATTAGAATGGATCGTACGAATGAATTAGAATGGATACATTCGTGCGAATGAATTAGAATGGATCGTATGAATGAATAAGAATAGATCGTATGAATGAATTCGAATGGATCGTACGAATGAATTAGAATGGATACATTCGTGCGAATGAATTACAATGGATCATATGAAGGAATTAGGGTGGATCGTACGAATAAATTAGAATGAATACATTCGTGCGAAAGAATTAGAATGGATTGTATGAATGAATTAGAATGGATCGTATGAATGAATTAGAATGGATCGTGCGAATGAATTAGAATGGATCGTACGAATGAATTAGAATGGATCGTATGAATGAATTAGAATGGATCGTGCGAATGAATTAGAATGGATACATTCATTCGAATGAATTAGAATGGATCGTACGAATGAGTAAGAATCGATCGTACGAATGAAATAGAATAGATCGTACGAATGAATTAGAATGGATCGAGCTAATGAACTAGAATGGATCGTACGAATAAATTAGAATAGATTGTGCGAATGAATTAGAATGGATCGCACGAATGAATTAGAATGGATCGTATGAATAAATTAGAATGGATCGTGCGAATGAATTAGAATAGATACATTCGTGCGAATGAATTAGATTGGATCGTACGAATGAGTAAGAATGGATCGTACGATTGAAATAGAATGGATCGTACGAATGAATTAGAATGGATCGTGCTAATGAATTAGAATGGATCGTACGAATGAATTAGAATAGATTGTGCGAATGAATTAGAATGGATCGTACGAATGAATTAGAATGGATATATTCATGTGAATGTATTAGAATGGATCGTATGAATGAATTAGAATGGATCGTGCGAATGAATTAGAATGGATCGTACGAATGAATTAGAATGGATCGTATGAATGAATTAGAATAGATCGTGCGAATGAATTAGAATAGATTGTGCGAATGAATTAGAATGGATCATACGAATAAATTAGAATGGATACATTCGTGCGAATGAATTAGAATGGATCTTATGAATGAATTAGATTGGATCGTATGAATGAATTAGATTGGATCGTACGTATGAATTAGAATAGATACATTCATGGGAATGAATTAGAATGGATCGTACGAAGGAATTAGAATGGATCATACGAATGAAATAGAATGGATCGTACAAATGAATTAGAATGGATACATTTGTGCAAAAGAATTAGAATGAATTGTATGAATGAATTAGAATGGATCGTGCAAATGAATTAGAATGGATCGTGCGAATGAATTAGAATAGATCTTATGAAATAATTAGAATAGATTGTGCGAATGATTTAGATTGGATCGTACGAATGAATTAGAATGGATACATTCATGCGAATAAATTAGAATAGATCGTATGAATGAATTAGAATGGATCGTATGAATGAATTCGAATGGATCATACGAATGAATTAGAATGGATACATTCGTTCGAATGAATTAGAATGGATCATACGAAGGAATTAGGGTGGTTCGTACGAATGAATTAGAATGGAAACATTCGTGCGAAAGAATTAGAATGAATTGTATGAATGAATTAGGATCATATGAATGAATTAGAATGGATCGTGCGAATGAATTAAAATGGATCATACAAATGAATTAGAATGGATTGTATGAATGAATTAGAATGGATCGTGCGAATGAATTAGAATGGATCGTACGAATGAATTACAAAGGATACATTCGTGCGAATGAATTAGAATGGATCGTACAAATGAGTAAGAATGGATCGTACGAATGAAATAGAATGGTTCGTATGAATGAATTAGAATGGATCATGCTAATGAATTAGAAAGGATCGTACGAATGAATTAGAATAGATTGTGCGAATGAATTCGAATGGATCATACGAATGAATTAGAATGGATACATTCGTGCGAAGGAATTAGAATGTATCTTACGAATGGATCGTACGAAGGAATTAGAATGGAATGGATCGTGCGAATGAATTAGAATGGATCGTATGAATGAATTAGATTGGATTGTATGAATGAATTAGAATGGATCGTACTGAATTAGAATGGATATATTCATGGGAATGAATTGGAATGGATCGAACGAAGAAATTAGAATGGATCATACGAAGGAATTAGAATGGATCGTATGAAGGAATTAGAATGGATCGTACGAATAAATTAGAATGGATACATTCGTGCAAAAGAATTAGAATGGATTGTATGAATGAATTAGAATAGATCGTACAAATGAATTAGAATTGATCGTGCGAATGAATTAGAATGGATCGTACGAATGAATTAGAATAGATTGTGGGAATGAATTAGAATGGTTCGTACGAATGAATTAGAATGGATACATTCATGCGAATGAATTAGAATGGATCGTATGAATAAATTAGAATGGATCGTATGAATGAATTCGAATGGATCGTACGAATAAATTAGAATGGATACATTCGTGTTAATGAATTAGAATGGATCATACGAAGGAATTAGGGTGGATTGTACGAATGAATTAGAATGGATACATTCGTGCAAAAGAATTAGAATGGATTGTATGAATGAATTAGAATGGATCGTATGAATGAATTAGAATGGATCATGCGAATGAATTAGAATGGACCATACGAATGAATTAGAATGGATACATTCGTGCGAATGAATTAGAATGGATCGTACGAATGAGTATGAATGGATCGTATGAATGAAATAGAATGGATCGAACGAATGAATTAGAATGGATCGTGCAAATGAATTAGAATGGATCGTACGAATAAATTAGAATAGATTATGCGAATGAATTAGAATGGATCGTACGAATGAATTAGAATGGATCGTATGAATGAATTAGAATGGATCGTGCGAATGAATTAGAATGGATCGTACGAATGAATTAGAATGGATAGATTCGTGCGAATGAATTAGAATGGATCGTAGGAATGAGTAAGAATGGATCGTACGATTGAAATAGAATGGATCGTACGAATGAATTAGAATTGATCGTGCTAATGAATTAGAATGGATCGTATGAATGAATTTGAATAGATTGTGCGAATGAATTAGAATGGATCGTACGAATGAATTAGAATGGATACATTCGTGTGAATGAATTAGAATGGATCGTATGAATGAATTAGAATGGATCATGCGAATGAATTAGAATGGATCGTACGAATGAATTAGAATGGATCAAACGAATTAATTAGAATGGATCATGCGAATGAATTAGAATGGGTCGTACGAATGAATTAGAAAGGATACATTCGTGCGAATGAATTAGAATGGATCGTACGAATGAGTAAAAATGGATCGTACGAATGAAATAGAATGGATCGTACGAAAGAATTAGAATAGATCGTGCTAATGAATTAGAATGGATCGTACGAATAAATTAGAATAGATTGTGCGAATGAATTAGAATGGATCGTACGAATGAATTAGAATGGATAAATTCGTGCGAATGAATTAGAATTGATCTTATAAATGAATTAGATTGGATCGTATGAATGAATTAGAATGGATCGTGCGAATGAATTAGAATGGATCGTACGAATGAATTAGAATGGATCGTATGAATGAATTAGAATGGATCATGCGAATAAATTAGAATAGATTATGCGAATGAATTAGAATGGATCTTACGAATAAATTAGAATGGATACATTCGTGCGAATGAATTAGAATGGATCTTATGAATGAATTAGATTGGATTGTATGAATGAATTAGAATGGATCGTACGAATGAATTAGAATGGATACATTCTTGGGAATGAATTAGAATGGATCGTACGAATGAATTAGAATGGATACATTCATGGGAATGAATTAGAATGGATCGTACGAAGGAATTAGAATGGATCATACGAATGAAATAGAATGGATCGTACGAAGAAATTAGAATGGATCGTACGATGGAATTATAATGGATCATACGAAGGAATTAGAATGGATCGTACGAATGAATTAGAATGGATACATTTGTGCAAAAGAATTAGAATGGATTGTATGAATGAATTAGATTGGATCATGCAAATGAATTAGAATGGATCTTGCGAATGTATTAGAATGGATCGTACGAATGAATTAGAATAGATTGTGCGAATGAATTAGAATGGATCGTACGAATGAATTAGAATGGATACATTCGTGCGAATGAATTAGAATGGATCGTATGAATGAATTAGAATGGATCGAATGAATGAATTCGAACGGATCGTACGAATGAATTAGAATGGATACATTCGTTCGAATGAATTAGAATGGATCATACGAAGGAATTAGGGTGGATCGTACGAATGAATTAGAATGGAAACATTCGTGCGAAAGAATTAGAATGAATTATATGAATGAATTAGAATGGATCATATGAATGAATTAGAATGGATCGTGCGAATGAATTAGAATGGATCATACAAATGAATTAGAATGGATCGTATGAATGAATTAGAATAGATCGTGCAAATGAATTATAATGGATCATACGAATAAATTAGAATAGATACATTCGTGCGAATGAATTAGAATGGATCTTACGAATGAGTAAGAATGGATCGTACGAATGAAATAGAATGGATCGTACGAATGAATTAGAATGGATCGTGCTAACGAATTAGAATGGATCCTACGAATGAATTAGAATAGATTGTACGAATGAATTAGAATGGATCGTACGAATGAATTAGAATGGATCGTATGAATAAATTAGAATGGATCATGTGAATGAATTTGAGTGGATCGTACGAATGAATTTGAATGGATACATTCGTCCGAATGAATTAGAATGGATCGTATGAATGAGTAAGAATGGGTCGTACGAATGAAATAGAATGGATCGTACGAATGAATTAGAATGGATCGTGCTAATGAATTAGAATGGATCGTACGAATGAATTAGCAAAGATAGTGCGAATGAATTAGAATGGATCGTACGAATGAATTAGAATGGATACATTCGTGCGAATGAATTAGAATGGATCGTATGAATGAATTAGATTGGATCGTATGAAAGAATTAGAATGGATCGTACGTATGAATTAGAATGGATAAATTCATGGGGATGAATTAGAATGGATCGTATGAAGAAATTAGAATGGATCATACGAATGAAATAGAATAGATCGTACGAAGGAATTAGAATGGATCGTACGAAGGAATTAGAATGGATCGTACGAAGGAATTAGTATGGATACATTCGTGCAAAAGAATTAGAATGAATTGTTTGAATGAATAAGAATGGATTGTGCAAATGAATTAGAATGGACCGTGCGAATGAATTAGAATGGATCGTACGATTGAATTAGAATAGATTATGCGAATGAATTAGAATGGATCATACGAATGAATTAGAATGGATACATTCGTGCGAATGAATTAGAATGGATCGTATGAATGAATTAGAATAGATTGTATGAATGAATTCGAATGGACCGTACAAATGAATTAGAATGGATACATTCGTGTGAATGAATTAGAATGGATCATACGAAGGAATTAGGGTGGATCGTACGAATGAATTAGAATGGATACATTCGTGCGAAAGAATTGGAATGGATTGTATGAATGAATTAGAATGGATCGTATGAATGAATTAGAATAGATCGTACGAATGAATTAGAATGGATCGTACGAATGAATTAGAATGGATCGTGCGAATGAATTAGAATGGATTGTACGAATGAATTAGAATAGATACATTCGTGCGAATGAATTAGAATGGATCGTACGAATGAGTAAGAATGGATCGTACGAATGAAATAGAATGGATCGTACGAATAAATTAGAATGGATCATGCTAATGAATTAGAATGGATCGTATGAATGAATTAGAATAGATTGTGCGAATGAATTAGAATGGATCTTACGAATGAATTAAAATGGATCATATGAATGAATTAGAATGGATCGTGCAAATTAATTAGAATGGATCGTACGAATGAATTAGAATGGATCGTGCAAATTAATTAGAATGGATCGTACGAATGAATTAGAATGGATACATTCGTGCGAATGAATTAGAATGGATCGTACGAATGAGTAAGAATGGATCGTACGAATGAAATAGAATGGATCGAACGAATGAATTAGAATGGATCGTGCTAATGAATTAGAATGGATCGTACGAATGAATTAGGATAGATTGTGCGAATGTATTAGAATGGATCATACGAATGAATTAGAATGGATACATTCGTCCGAATGAATTAGAATGGATCGTATGAATGAATTAGAATGGATCGTATGAATGAATTAGAATGGATCGTGCGAATGAATTAGAATGGATCGTACGAATGAATTAGAATGGATCATATGAATGAATTGGAATAGATCGTGCGAATGAATTAGAATGGAATGTACGAATGAATTAGAATAGATATATTCGTGCGAATGAATTAGAATGGATTATACGAATGAGTAAGAATGGATCGTACGAATGAAATAGAATGGATCGTACGAATGAATTAGAATGGATCGTGCTAATGAATTAGAATGGATCGTACGAATGAATTAGAATAGATTGTGCGAATGAATTAGAATGGATCGTACGAATGAATTAGAATGCATACATTCGTGCGAATGAATTAGAATAGATCGTATGCATGAATTAGAATAGATCGTACGAATGAATTAGAATGGATACATTCGTGCGAAAGAATTAGAATGGATTGTATGAATGAATTAGAATGGATCATATGAATGAATTAGAATGGATCGTGCGAATGAGTTAGAATGGATCATACGAATGAATTAGAATGGATCGTATAAATGAATTAGAGTGGACCGTGCGAATGAATTAGAATGGATCGTACGAATGAATTAGAATGGATACATTCGTCCGAATGAATTAGAATAGATCGTACGAATGAGTAAGAATGGATCGTACCAATGAAATAGAATTGATCGAACGAATGAATTAGAATGGATCGTACGAATGAATTAGAATGGATCGTACGAATGAGTAAGAATGGATCGTACGAATGAAATAGAATGGATCGTACGAAAGAATTAGAATAGATCGTGCTAATGAATTAGAATGGATCGTAAGAATGATATAGAATAGATTGTGCGAATGAATTAGAATGGATCGTACGAATGAATTAGAATGGATACATTCGTGCGAATGAATTAGAATGGATCTTATGAATGAATTAGATTGGATCGTATGAATGAATTAGAGTGGATCGTGCGAATAAATTAGAATGGATCGTACGAATGAATTAGAATGGATCGTATGAATGAATTAGAATGGATCATGCGAATGAATTAGAATAGATTGTGCGAATGAATTAGAATGGATCGTACGAATAAATTAGAATGGATACATTCGTGCGAATGAATTAGAATGGATCTTGTGAATGAATTAGATTGGATCGTATGAATGAATTAGAATGGATCGTACGAATAAATTAGAATGGATACATTCATGGGAATGAATTAGAATGGATCGTACGAAGGAATTAGAATGGATCATATGAATGAAATAGAATGGATCGTACGAAGGAATTAGAATGGATCGTACGATGGAATTATAATGGATCATACGAAGGAATTAGAATGGATCGTACGAATGAATTAGAATGGATACATTTGTGCAAAAGAATTAGAATGGATTGTATGAATGAATTAGATTGGATCATGCAAATGAATTAGAATGGATCGTGCGAATGTATTAGAATGGATCGTACGAATGAATTAGAATAGATTGTGCGAATGAATTAGAATGGATCGTACGAATGAATTAGAATGGATACATTCGTGCGAATGAATTAGAATGGATCGTATGAATGAATTAGATTGGATCGAATGAATGAATTCGAATGGATCGTACGAATGAATTAGAATGGATACATTCGTTCGAATAAATTAGAATGGATCATACGAAGGAATTAGGGTGGATCGTACGAATGAATTAGAATGGAAACATTCGTGCGAAAGAATTAGAATGGATCGTACAAATGAATTAGAACGGATCGTATGAATGAATTAGAATAGATCGTGCAAATGAATTAGAATGGATCATACGAATGAATTAGAATAGATGCATTCGTGCGAATGAATTAGAATGGATCTTACGAATGAGTAAGAATCGATCGTACGAATGAAATAGAATAGATCGTACGAATGAATTAGAATGGATCGTGCTAACGAATTAGAATGGATCCTACGAATGAATTAGAATAGATTGTACGAATGAATTAGAATGGATCGTACGAATGAATTAGAATGGATCATATGAATGAATTAGAATGGATCATGTGAATGAATTAGAATGGATCGTACGAATGAATTAGGATGGATACATTCGTGCGAATGAATTAGAATGGATCGTATGAATGAGTTAGAATGGATCGTACGAATGAAATAGAATGGATCGTACGAATGAATTAGAATGGATCGTGCTTATGAATTAGAATGGATCGTACGAATGAATTAGCAAAGATAGTGCGAATGAATTAGAATGGATCGTACGAATGAATTAGAATGGATACATTCGTGCGAATGAATTAGAATGTATCATATGAATGAATTAGATTGGATCGTACGAAAGAATTATAATGGATCGTACGTATGAATTAGAATGGACAAATTCTTGGGAATGAATTAGAATGGATCGTACGAAGGAATTAGAATGGATCATACGAATGAAATAGAATAGATCGTACGAAGGAATTAGAATAGATCGTACGAAGGAATTAGAATGGATTGTACGAAGGAATTAGTATGGATACATTCAAAAGAATTAGAATGAATTGTTTGAATGAATAAGAATGGATCGTGCAAATGAATTAGAATGGATCGTGCGAATGAATTAGAATGGATCGTACGAATGAATTAGAATAGATTATGCGAATGAATTAGAATGGATCATACGAATGAATTAGAATGTATACATTCGTGCGAATGAATTAGAATGGATCGTATGAATGAATTAGAATAGATTGTTTGAATGAATTCGAATGGATCGTACGAATGAATTAGAATGGATACATTCGTGTGAATGAATTAGAATGGATCATACGAAGGAATTAGGGTGGATCGTACGAATGAATTAGAATGGATATATTCGTGCGAAAGAATTGGAATGGATTGTATGAATGAATTAGAATGGATAGTTTGAATGAATTAGAATAGATCACACAAATGAATTAGAATAGATCGTACGAATGAATTAGAATGGATCGTATGAATGAATTAGAATGGATCGTGTGAATGAATTAGAATGGATCGTACGAATGAATTAGAATAGATACATTCGTGCGAATGAATTAGAATGGATCGTACGAATGAGTAAGAATGGATCGTACGAATGAAATAGAATGGATCGTACGAATGAATTAGAATGGATCATGCTAATGAATTAGAATGGATCGTACGAATGAATTAGAATAGATTGTGCGAATGAATTAGAATGGATCTTACGAATGAATTAAAATGGATCATATGAATAAATTAGAATGGATCGTGCAAATTAATTAGAATGGATCGTACGAATGGATTAGAATGGATCGTGCAAATTAATTAGAATGGATTAATCGAATGAATTAGAATGGATACATTCGTGCGAATGAATTAGAATGGATCGTACGAATGAGTAAGAATGGATCGTACGAATGAAATAGAATGGATCGAACGAATGAATTAGAATGGATCGTGCTAATGAATTAGAATGGATCGTACGAATGAATTAGGATAGATTGTGCGAATGAATTAGAATGGATCATACGAATGAATTAGAATGGATACATTCGTCCGAATGAATTAGAATGGATCGTATGAATGAATTAGAATGAATCGTATGAATAAATTAGAATGGATCGTATGAATAAATTAGAATGGATCGTGCGAATGATGTAGAATGGATCATACGAATGAATTAGAATGGATCGTATGAATGAATTAGAATGGATCGTGCGAATGAATTAGAATGGAAAATACGAATGAATTAGAATAGATATATTCGTGCGAATGAATTAGAATGGATCATACGAATGAGTAAGAATGGATCATACGAATGAAGTAGAATGGATCGTACGAATGAATTAGAATGGATCGTGCTAATTAATTAGAATGGATCGTACGAATGAATTAGAATAGATTGTGCGAATGAATTAGAATGGATCGTACGAATGAATTAGAATGCATACATTCGTGCGAATGAATTAGAATAGATCGTATGAATGAATTAGAATGGATCGTATGAATGAATTAGAATGGATACATTCGTGCGAAAGAATTAGAATGGATTGTATGAATGAATTAGAATGGATCATACGAATGAATTAGAATGGATCGTGCGAATGAGTTAGAATGGATCGTACGAATGAATTAGAATGGATCGTATAAATGAATTAGAGTGGACCGTGCGAATGAATTAGAATGGATCGTACGAATGAATTAGAATGGATACATTCGTGCGAATGAATTAGAATGGATCGTACGAATGAGTAAGAATGGATCGTACCAATGAAATAGAATGGATAGTACGAATGAATTAGAATGGATCGTGCTAATGAATTAGAATGGATCGTACGAATGAATTAGAATAGATTGTGCGAATGAATTAGAATGCATTGTACGAATGAATTAGAATGGATACATTCGTGCGAATGAATTAGAATGGATATTACGAATGAATTAGAATGGATCGTATGAATGAATTAGAATGGATCGTGCGAATGAATTAGAATGGATCGTACGAATAAATTAGAATGGATCATGCGAATGATTTAGAATGGATCGTACCAATGAATTAGAATAGACACATTCGTGCGAATGAAGTAGAATGGATCGTAGGAATGAGTAAGAATGGATCGTACGAATGAAATAGAATGGATCGTACGAATGAATTAGAATAGATCATGCTAATGAATTAGAATGGATCGTACGAATGAATTAGAATAGATTGTGCGAATGAATTAGAATGGATCGTACGAATGAATTAGAATGGATCGTATGAATGAATTAGAATGGATCGTGCGAAAGAATTAGAATGGATCGTGCGAATGAATTAGAATGGATACATTCGTGCGAATAAATTAGAATGGATCGTACGAATGAGTAAGAATGGATCATACGATTGAAATAGAATGGATCGTATGAATGAATTAGAATGGATCGTGCTAATGAATTAGAATAGATCATACGAATGAATTAGAATAGATTGTGCGAATGAATTAGAATAGATCGTACGAATGAATTAGAATGGATACATTCGTGCGAATGAATTAGAATGGTTCGTATGAATGAATTAGATTGGATCAAATGAATGAATTTGAATGGATCGTACGTATGAATTAGAATGGAAAAATTCATGGGAATGAATTAGAATGGATCGTACGAACGAATTAGAATGGATCATACGAATGAAATGGAATGGATCGTACGAAGGAAATAGAATGGACCGTACGAAGGAATTAGAATGGATCGTACGAAGGAATTAGAATGGATACATTCGTGCAAAAGAATTAGAATGGATTGTATGAATGAATTAGAATGGATCGTGCAAATGAATTAGAATGGATCGTGTGAATGAATTAGAATGGATCGTTCGAATGAATTAGAATAAATTTTGCGAATGAATTAGAATGGATCATACGAATGAATTTGAATGGATACATTCTTGCGAATGAATTAGAATGGATCGTATGAATGAATTAGAATGGATCGTCTGAATTAATTCGAATGGAATTAGGGTGGATCGAACGAATGAATTAGAATGGATACATTCGTGCGAAAGAATTAGAAAGGATTGTATGAATGAATTATAATGAATGGATCGTGTGAATGAATTAGAATGGATCGTACGAATGAATTAGAATGGATCGTGCTAATGAATTAGAATGGATCATACTAATGAATTAGAATAGATTATGTGAATGAATTAGAATGTATTGTACGAATGAATTATAATGGATACATTCGTGCGAATGAATTAGAATAGATTGTATGAATGAATTAGAATGGATCATATGAATGAATTTGAATGGATCGTGCGAATGAATTAGAATGGATCATACGAATGAATTAGATTAGATCGTATAAATGAATTAGAATGGATCGTGCGAATGAATTAGAATGGATCGTACGAATGAGTAAGAATGGATCGTACGAATGAAATAGAATGGATCGTACGAATGAATTAGAGTCGATCATGCTAATGAATTAGAATGGATCGTACGAATGAATTAGAATAGATTGTGCGAATAAATTAGAATGAATCGTACGAATGAATTAGAATGGATACATTCGTGCGAAGGAATTAGAATGGATCGTACGAATGGATTGTACGAAGGAATTAGAATGAATTAGAATGGATCGTATCAATGAATTATATTGGATCGTTTGAATGAATTAGAATGGATCGTACGTTTGAATTAGAATGGATACATTCGTGAGAAGGAATTAGAATGGATCGTACGAAGGAATTAGAATGGATCGTATGAATGAATTAGAATGGATCGTACGAATGAATTAGAATGGATACATTCGTGCAAAAGAATTAGAATGGATTGTATGAATGAATTAGAATGGATCGTACAAATGAATTAGAATGGATCGTGCGAATGAATTAGAATGGATCGTACGAATGAATTAGAATAGATTGTGCGAATGAATTAGAATGGATCGTACGAATGAATTAGAATAGATACATTCATGTGAATGAATTAGAATGGATCGTATGAATGAATTAGAATGGATCGTATGAAAGAATTCGAATGGATCTTACGAATGAATTAGAATGGATACATTCATGCGAATAAATTAGA
Organism: Chamaelirium japonicum; assembly: GCA_947650365.1. Lineage (NCBI taxonomy): Eukaryota > Viridiplantae > Streptophyta > Magnoliopsida > Liliales > Melanthiaceae > Chamaelirium > Chamaelirium japonicum. The sequence goes on along the minus strand of CANTAL010000082.1, from coordinate 272,362 downwards.
ATGGATCATACGAAGGAATAAGGGTGGATCGTACGAATGAATTAGAAAGGATATATTCGTGCGAAAGAATTAGAATGGATTGTATGAATGAATTAGAATGGATCGTATGAATGAATTAGAATGGATCGTGCGAATGAATTAGAATGGATCGTACGAATGAATTAGAATGGATCGTATGAATGAATTAGAATAGATCATGCGAATGAATTAGAATGGATCGTACGAATGAATTAGAATGGATACATTCGTGCGAATGAATTAGAATGGATCGTACGAATGAGTAAGAATAGATCGTATGAATGAAATAGAATGGATCGTATGAATGAATTAGAATGGATCGTGCGAATCAATTAGATTGGATCGTGCGAATGAATTAGAATGGATCGTACGAATGAATTAGAATGGATACATTCGTACGAATGAATTAGAATGGATACATTCATATGAATGAATTAGAATAGATCGTATGAATGAATTAGAATGGATCGTATGAATGAATTCGAATGGATCATACGAATGAATTAGAATGGATACGTTCGTGCGAATGAATTAGAATGGATCATATGAAGGAATTAGGGTGGATCATACGAATGAATTAGAATGGATACATTCGTGCGAAAGAATTAGAATGGATTGTATGAATGAATTAGAATGGATCGTATGAATGAATTAGAATGGATCATTCGAATGAATTAGAATAGATCATACGAATGAATTAGAATGGATCGTATGAATGAATTAGAATGGATCGTACGAATGAATTAGAATGGATCGTATGAATGAATTAGAATGGATCATGCGAATGAATGAGAATGGATCGTACGAATGAATTAGAATGGATACATTCATGCGAATGAATTAGAATGGATCGTACGAATGAGTAAGAATGGATCGTACGAATGAAATAGAATGGACCATGCTAATGAATTAGAATGGATCGTACGAATGAATTAGAATAGATTGTGCGAATGAATTAGAATAGATTGTACGAATGAATTAGAATGGATACATTCGTGCGAATAAATTAGAATGGATCGTATGAATGAATTAGATTGGATCGTATGAATGAATTAGAATGAATCGTACGTATGAATTAGAATAGATACATTCATGGGAATGAATTAGAATGGATCGTACGAAGGAATTAGAATGGATCATACGAATGAAATAGAATGGATCGTACGAAGGAATTAGAATGGATCGTACGAATGAATTAGAATGGATCGTACGAATAAATTAGAATGGATACATTCGTGCAAAAGAATTAGAATGGACTATATGAATGAATTAGAATGGATCGTGCAAATGAATTAGAATGGATCGTGCGAATGAATTAGAATGGATCGTACGAATGAATTAGAATGGATACATTCGTGCGAATGAATTAGAATGGATCGTATGAATGAATTCGAATGGATCGTACGAATGAATTAGAATGGATACATTCGTGCGAATGAATTAGAATGGATCATTGGAAGGAATTAGGGTGGAGCGTACAAATGAATTAGAATGGATATATTCGTGCGAAAGAATTGGAATGGATTGTATGAATGAATTAGAATGGATCGTATGAATGAATTAGAATGGATCGTGCGAATGAATTAGAATGGATCGTACGAATGAATTAGAATGGATCGTATGAATGAATTGGAATGGATCGTGCGAATAAATTAGAATGGATCGTACGAATGAATTAGAATAGATACATTCGTGCGAATGAATTAGAATGGATCGTACGAATGAGTAAGAATGGATCGTACGAATGAAATAGAATGGACCGTACGAATGAATTAGAATGGATCGTGCTAATGAATTAGAATGGATCGTACGAATGAATTAGAATAGATTGTGCGAATGAATTAGAATGGGTCGTACGAATGAATTAGAATGGATCGTATGAATGAATTAGAATGGATCGGGCGAATGAATTAGAATGGATCGTATGAATGAATTAGAATGGATACATTCGTGCGAATGAATTAGAATGGATCGTTCGAATGAGTAAGAATGGATCGTACGACTGAAATAGAATGGATCGTACGAATGAATTAGAATATATTGTGCGAATGTATTAGAATGGATCGTACAAATTAATTAGAATGGATACATTCGTGCGAATGAATTAGAACTGATCGTATGAATGAATTAGAATGAATCGTATGAATGAATTAGAATAGATCGTACGAATGAATTAGAATTGATCGTATGAATGAATTAGAATAGATCGTGCGAATGAATTAGAATGGAACGTATGAATGAATTAGAATGGATACATTTGTGCGAATGAATTAGAATGGATTGTATGAATGAGTAAGAATGGATCGTACGAATGAAATAGAATGGATCGTACGAATGAATTAGAATGGATCGCGCTAATAAATTAGAATGGATCGTACGAATGAATTAGAATAGATTGTGTGAATGAATTAGAATGGATCGTACGAATGAATTAGAATGGATACATTCGTGCGAATGAATTGGAATAGATCGTATGAATGAATTAGATTGGATCGTATGATTGAATTAGAAAGGATCGTACGTATTAATTAGAATGGATACATTCATGGGAATGAATTAGAATGGATCGTACGAAGAAATTAGAATGGATCGTACGAAGGAATTAGAATGGATCGTACGAAGGAATTAGAATGGATCGTACGAATGAATTAGAAAATATACATTCGTACAAAAGAATTAGAATGGATTGTATGAATGAATTAGAATGGATCATACAAATGAATTAGAATGGATCGTGCGAATTAATTAGAATGGATCGTACGAATGAATTAGAATCGATTGTGCGAATGAATTAGAATAGATCGTACTAATGAATTAGAATGGATAAATTCGTGCGAATGAATTAGAATGGATCATATGAATGAATTAGAATGGATCGTATGAATGAATTCGAATGAATCGTACGAATGAATTAGAATGGATCATACGAAGAAATTAGGGTGGATCGTACGAATGAATTAGAATAGATACATTCGTGCAAAAGAATTAGAATGGATTGTAGGAATGAATTAGAATAGATCGTGCGAATGAATTAGAATGGATCGTACGAATGAATTAGAATGGATCGTATGAATGAATTAGAATGGATCGTGCGAATGAATTAGAATGGATCGTACGAATGAATTAGAATGGATACATTTGTGCGAATGAATTAGAATGGATCGTACGAATGAGTAAGAATAGATTGTACGAATGAATTAGAATGGATCGTACGAATGAATTAGAATGGATCGTATGAATGAATTAGAATGGATCGTGCAAATGAATTAGAATGGAACGTACGAATGAATTAGAATGGATACATTTGTGCGAATGAATTAGAATGGATCGTACGAATGAGTAAGAATGGATCATACCAATGAAATAGAATGGATCGTGCGAATTAATTAGAATGGATCGTGCTAATGAATGAGAATGGATCGTACGAATGAATTAGTATAGATTGTGCGAATGAATTAGAATGGATTGTACGAAAGAATTATAATGGATACATTCGTGCGAATGAATTAGAATGGATCGTATGAATGAATTAGAATGGATCATATGAATGAATTAGAATGGATCGTGCGAATGAATTAGAATGGATCATACGAATGAATTAGAATGGAACGTATGAATGAATTAGAATGGAACGTATGAATGAATTAGAAAGGATCGTGCGAATGAATTAGAGTAGATCGTACGAATGAATTAGAATGGATACATTTGTGCGAATGAATTAGAATGGATCATACGAATGAGTAAGAATGGATCGTGCGAATGAAATAGAATGGTTCGTACGAATGAATTAGAATGGATCGTGTTAATGAATTAGAATGGATCGTACGAATGAATTAGAATAGATTGTGCGAATGAATTAGAATGGATCGTACGAATGAATTAGAATGGATACATTCGTGCGAAGGAATTAGAATGTATCGTACGAATGGATCGTACGAAGGAATTAGAATAAATTAGAATGGATAAATTCGTGCGAATGAATTAGAATGGATCGTATGAATGAATTAGATTGGATCGTATGAATGAATTAGAATGGGTCGTATGTATAAATTAGAATGGATACATTCATGGGAATGAATTAGAATGGATCGAACGAAGGAATTAGAATGGATAATACGAAGGAATTAGAATGGATCGTATGAAGGAATTAGAATGGATCGTACGAATGAATTAGAATGGATACATTCGTGCAAAAGAATTAGAATGGATTGTATGAATGAATTAGAATGGATCGTATAAATGAATTAGAATGGATCGTGCGAATGAATTAGAATGGATCGTACGAATGAATTAGAATAGATTGTGCGAGTGAATTAGAATGGATCGTACGAATGAATTAGAATGGATACATTCGTGCGAAAGAATTAGAATGGATTGTATGAATGAATTAGAATGGATCGTATAAATGAATTAGAATAGATCGTGCGAATGAATTAGAATGGATCGTACGGATGAATTAGAATGGATCGTTCGAATGAATTAGAATATATCGTTCGAATGAATTAGAATGGATCGTACGAATGAATTAGAATGGATACATTCAGGAGAATGAATTAGAATGGATCGTACGAATGAGTAAGAATGGATCGTACGAATGAAATAGAATGGATCGTACGAATGAATTAGAATGGATCGTGCGAATGAATTAGATTGGATCGTGCGACTGAATTAGAATGGATCGCATGAATGAATTAGAATGGATACTTTCATACGAATGAATTAGAATGGATCGTACGAATGAATTAGACTGGATCGTATGAATGAATTAGAATAGATCGTGCGAATGAATTAGAATGGATCGTACGAATGAATTAGAATGGATACATTCGTGCGAATGAATTAGAATGGATCGTATGAATGAATTAGAATGGATCGTATGAATGAATTAGAATGGATCGTGCGAATGAATTAGAATGGATCGTACGAATGAATTAGGATGGATCGTACGAATGAATTAGAATGGATCGTGCGAATGAATTAGAATGGAACGTATGAATGAATAAGAATGGATATATTCGTGCGAATCAATTAGAATGGATCGTACAAATGAGTAAGAATAGATCGTACGAATGAAATAGAATGGATCGTACGAATGAATTACAATGAATCGTGCTAATGAATTAGAATGGATTGTACGAATGAATTAGAATAGATTGTGCGAACGAATTAGAATGGATCGTATGAATGAATTAGAATGGATTGTACATATGAATTTGAATGGATCATACGAATGAGTAAGAATGGATCGTACGAATGAAATTGAATGGATCGTACGAATGAATTAGAATGGATCGTTCGAATAAATTAGACTAGATCGTGCGAATGAATTAGAATTGATTGTACGAATGAATTAGAAAGGATACATTCATATGAATGAATTAGAATGGATCGTACGAATGAATTAGACTGGATCGTATGAACGAATTAGAATGGATCGTGCGAATGAATTAGAATGGATCGTACGAATGAATTAGAATGGATACATTCGTGCGAATTAATTAGAATGGATCGTATGAATAAATTAGAATGAATCGTATGAATGAATTAGAATGGATCGTGCGAATGAATTAGAATTGATCGTACGAATGAATTAGAATGGATCGTGCGAATGAATTAGAATGGATCGTACGAATGAAATAGAATGGTTCGTACGAATGAATTAGAATGGATCGTGCTAATGAATTAGAATGGATCGTACGAATGAATTAGAATAGATTGTGCGAATGAATTCGAATGGATCATACGGATGAATTAGAATGGATATATTCGTGCGACGGAATTAGAATGTATCGTACGAAGGAATTAGAATGAATTAGAATGGATACATTCGTGCGAATGAATTAGAATGGATCGTATGAATGAATTAGATTGGATTGTATGAATAAATTAGAATGGATCGTACGTATGAATTAGAATGGATACATTCAAGTGAATGTATTAGAATGGATCGAACGAAGGAATTAGAATGGATCATACGAAGGAATTAGAATGGATCGTATGAAGGAATTAGAATGGATCGTACGAATGAATTAGAATGGATACATTCGTGCAAAAGAATTAGAATGGATTGTATGAATTAATTAGAATGGATCGTACAAATGAATTAGAATGGATCGTTCGAATGAATTAGAATGGATCATACAAATGAATTAGAATAGATTGTGCGAATGAATTAGAATGGATCGTACGAATGAATTAGAATGGATACATTCGTGCGAATGAATTAGAATGGATCGTATGAATGAATTCGAATGGATCTTACGAATGAATTAGAATGGATACTTTCGTGCGAATAAATTAGAATAGATCATACAAAGGAATTAGGGTGGATTGTACGAATGAATTAGAATGGATACATTCGTGCAAAAGAATTTAAATGGATTGTAGGAATGAATTAGAATGGATCGTATGAATGAATTAGAATGGATCATGCGAATGAATTAGAATGGATCCTACGAATGAATTAGAATGGATCGTATGAATGAATTAGAATGGATCGTGCGAATGAATTAGAATGGATCGTACGAATGAATTAGAATGGATACATTCGTGCGAATGAATTAGAATGGATAGTACGAATGAGTAAGAATGGATCGTACAATTGAAATAGAATGGATCGTACGAATGAATTAGAATGGTTCGTGCTAATGAATTAGAATAGATCGTACGAATAAATTAGAATGGATCGTGCTAATGAATTAGAATGGATCGTACGAATAAATTAGAATAGATTGTGCGAATGAATTAGAATGGATCGTACGAATGAATTAGAATTGATCGTATGAATGAATTAGAATGGATCGTGCGAATGAATTAGAATGGATCTTACGAATGAATTAGAATGGATACATTCGTGCGAATGAATTAGAATGGATCGTACGAATGAATAAGAACGGTTCCTACGATTGAAATAGAATGGATCGTACGAATGAACTAAAATGGATCGTGCTAATGAATTAGAATGGATCGTATGAATGAATTTGAATAGATTGTGCGAATAAATTAGAATGGATCGTATGAATGAATTAGAATTGATACATTCGTGTGAATGAATTAGAATGGATCGTATGAATGAATTAGAAAGGATCGTATGAATGAATTAGAATGGATCGTGCGAATGAATTAGAATGGATCTTATGAATGAATTAGAATGGATCATGCGAATGAATTAGAGTGGGTCGTACGAATGAATTAGAAAGGATACATTCGTGCGAATGAATTAGAATGGATCGTACGAATGAGTAAGAATGGATCGTACGAATGAAATAGAATAGATCGTACCAAAGAATTAGAATGGATCGTGCTAATGAATTAGAATGGATCGTACGAATGAATTAGAATAGCTTGTGCGAATGAATTAGAATGGATCGTACGAATGAATTTGAATAGATACATTCATGCGAATGAATTAGAATGGATCTTATGAATGAATTAGATTGGATCGTATGAATGAATTAGAATGGATCGTACATATGAATTAGAATGGATACATTCATGGGAATGAATTAGAATGGATCGTACGAAGGAATTAGAATGGATCATACGAATGAAATAGAATGGATCGTACGAAGGAATTAGAATGGATCATACGAAGGAATTAGAATGGATCGTACGAAGGAATTAGAATGGATCATACGAATGAATTAGAATAGATACATTTGTGCAAAAGAATTAGAATGGATTGTATGAATGAATTAGATCGGATCGTGCAAATGAATTAGAATGGATCGTGTGAATGAATTAGAATGGATCGTACGAATGAATTAGAATAGATTGTGCGAATGAATTAGAATGGATCGTACGAATGAATTAGAATAGATTGTGTGAATGAATTAGAATGGATCGTACGAATGAATTAGAATGGATACATTCGTGCGAATGAATTGGAATAGATCGTATGAATGAATTAGATTGGATCGTATGATTGAATTAGAATGGATCGTACGTATTAATTAGAATGGATACATTCATGGGAATGAATTAGAATGGATCGTACGAAGAAATTAGAATGGATCGTACGAAGGAATTAGAATGGATCGTACGAAGGAATTATAATGGATCGTACGAATGAATTAGAAAATATACATTCGTACAAAAGAATTAGAATGGATTGTATGAATGAATTAGAATGGATCATACAAATGAATTAGAATGGATCGTGCGAATTAATTAGAATGGATCGTACGAATGAATTAGAATCGATTGTGCGAATGAATTAGAATAGATCGTACTAATGAATTAGAATGGATAAATTCGTGCGAATGAATTAGAATGGATCATATGAATGAATTAGAATGGATCGTATGAATGAATTCGAATGAATCGTACGAATGAATTAGAATGGATCATACGAAGAAATTAGGGTGGATCGTACGAATGAATTAGAATAGATACATTCGTGCAAAAGAATTAGAATGGATTGTATGAATGAATTAGAATGGATCGTGCGAATGAATTAGAATGGATCGTACGAATGAATTAGAATGGATCGTATGAATTAATTAGAATGGATCGTGCGAATGAATTAGAATGGATCGTACGAATGAATTAGAATGGATACATTTGTGCGAATGAATTAGAATGGATCGTACGAATGAGTAAGAATAGATCGTACGAATGAATTAGAATGGATCGTACGAATGAATTAGAATGGATCGTATGAATGAATTAGAATGGATCGTGCAAATGAATTAGAATGGAACGTACGAATGAATTAGAATGGATACATTCGTGCGAATGAATTAGAATGGATCGTACGAATGAGTAAGAATGGATCATACCAATGAAATAGAATGGATCGTGCGAATTAATTAGAATGGATCGTGCTAATGAATGAGAATGGATCGTACGAATGAATTAGTATAGATTGTGCGAATGAATTAGAATGGATTGTACGAAAGAATTATAATGGATACATTCGTGCGAATGAATTAGAATGGATCGTATGAATGAATTAGAATGGATCATATGAATGAATTAGAATGGATCGTGCGAATAAATTAGAATGGATCATACGAATGAATTAGAATGGAACGTATGAATGAATTAGAATGGAACGTATGAATGAATTAGAATGGATCATGCGAATGAATTAGAGTAGATCGTACGAATGAATTAGAATGGATACATTTGTGCGAATGAATTAGAATGGATCATACGAATGAGTAAGAATGGATCGTGCGAATGAAATAGAATGGTTCGTACGAATGAATTAGAATGGATCGTGTTAATGAATTAGAATGGATCGTACGAATGAATTAGAATAGATTGTGCGAATGAATTAGAATGGATCGTACGAATGAATTAGAATGGATACATTCGTGCGAAGGAATTAGAATGTATCGTACGAATGGATCGTACGAAGGAATTAGAATGAATTAGAATGGATACATTCGTGCGAATGAATTAGAATGGATCGTATGAATGAATTAGATTGGATCGTATGAATGAATTAGAATGGGTCGTATGTATGAATTAGAATGGATACATTCATGGGAATGAATTAGAATGGATCGAACGAAGGAATTAGAATGGATAATACGAAGGAATTAGTATGGATCGTATGAAGGAATTAGAATGGATCGTACGAATGAATTAGAATGGATACATTCGTGCAAAAGAATTAGAATGGATTGTATGAATGAATTAGAATGAATCGTATAAATGAATTAGAATGGATCGTGCGAATGAATTAGAATGGATCGTACAAATGAATTAGAATAGATTGTGCGAGTGAATTAGAATGGATCGTACGAATGAATTAGAATGGATACATTCGTGCGAAAGAATTAGAATGGATTATATGAATGAATTAGAATGGATCGTATAAATGAATTAGAATATATCGTGCGAATGAATTAGAATGGATCGTACGGATGAATTAGAATGGATCGTTCGAATGAATTAGAATATATCGTTCGAATGAATTAGAATGGATCGTACGAATGAATTAGAATGGATACATTCAGGAGAATGAATTAGAATGGATCGTACGAATGAGTAAGAATGGATCGTACGAAAGAAATAGAATGGATCGTACGAATGAATTAGAATGGATCGTGCGAATGAATTAGATTGGATCGTGCGACTGAATTAGAATGGATCGCATGAATGAATTAGAATGGATACATTCATACGAATGAATTAGAATGGATCGTACGAATGAATTAGACTGGATCGTATGAATGAATTAGAATAGATCGTGCGAATGAATTAGAATGGAACGTACGAATGAATTAGAATGGATACATTCGTGCAAATGAATTAGAATGGATCGTATGAATGAATTAGAATGGATCGTATGAATGAATTAGAATGGATCGTGCGAATGAATTAGAATGGATCGTACGAATGAATTAGGATGGATCGTACGAATGAATTAGAATGGATCGTGCGAATGAATTAGAATGGAACGTATGAATGAATAAGAATGGATATATTCGTGCGAATCAATTAGAATGGATCGTACAAATGAGTAAGAATAGATCGTATGAATGAAATAGAATGGATCGTACGAACGAATTACAATGAATCGTGCTAATGAATTAGAATGGATTGTACGAATGAATTAGAATAGATTGTGCGAATGAATTAGAATGGATCGTATGAATGAATTAGAATGGATTGTACGTATGAATTTGAATGGATCATACGAATGAGTAAGAATGGATCGTACGAATGAAATTGAATGGATCGTACGAATGAATTAGAATGGATCGTTCGAATAAATTAGACTAGATCGTGCGAATGAATTAGAATTGATTGTACGAATGAATTAGAAAGGATACATTCATATGAATGAATTAGAATGGATCGTACGAATGAATTAGACTGGATCGTATGAACGAATTAGAATGGATCGTGCGAATGAATTAGAATGGATCGTACGAATGAATTAGAATGGATACATTCGTGCGAATTAATTAGAATGGATCGTATGAATAAATTAGAATGAATCGTATGAATGAATTAGAATGGATCGTGCGAATGAATTAGAATTGATCGTACGAATGAATTAGAATGGATCGTACGAATGAATTAGAATGGATCGTACGAATGAAATAGAATGGTTCGTACGAATGAATTAGAATGGATCGTGCTAATGAATTAGAATGGATCGTACGAATGAATTAGAATAGATTGTGCGAATGAATTCGAATGGATCATACGGATGAATTAGAATGGATATATTCGTGCGACGGAATTAGAATGTATCGTACGAAGGAATTAGAATGAATTAGAATGGATACATTCGTGCGAATGAATTAAAATGGATCGTATGAATGAATTAGATTGGATTGTATGAATAAATTAGAATGGATCGTACGTATGAATTAGAATGGATACATTCAAGGGAATGTATTAGAATGGATCGAACGAAGGAATTAGAATGGATCATACGAAGGAATTAGAATGGATCGTATGAAGGAATTAGAATGGATCGCACGAATGAATTAGAATGGATACATTCGTGCAAAAGAATTAGAATTGATTGTATGAATTAATTAGAATGGATCGTACAAATGAATTATAATGGATCGTTCGAATGAATTAGAATGGATCGTACAAATGAATTAGAATAGATTGTGCGAATGAATTAGAATGGATCGTACGAATGAATTAGAATGGATACACTCATGCGAATGAATTAGAATGGATCGTATGAATGAATTAGAATGGATCGTATGAATGAATTCGAATGGATCTTACGAATGAATTAGAATGGATACTTTCGTGCGAATGAATTAGAATAGATCATACAAAGGAATTAGGGTGGATTGTACGAATGAATTAGAATGGATACATTCGTGCGAAAGAATTTAAATGGATTGTAGGAATGAATTAGAATGGATCGTATGAATGAATTAGAATGGATCATGCGAATGAATTAGAATGGATCCTACGAATGAATTAGAATGGATCATATGAATGAATTAGAATGGATCGTGCGAATGAATTAGAATGGATCGTACGAATGAATTAGAATGGATACATTCGTGCGAATGAATTAGAATGGATCGTACGAATGAGTAAGAATGGATCGTACAATTGAAATAGAATGGATCGTACGAATGAATTAGAATGGTTCGTGCTAATGAATTAGAATAGATCGTACGAATAAATTAGAATGGATCGTGCTAATGAATTAGAATGGATCGTACGAATAAATTAGAATAGATTGTGCGAATGAATTAGAATGGATCATACGAATGAATTAGAATTGATCGTATGAATGAATTAGAATGGATTGTGCGAATGAATTAGAATGGATCTTACGAATGAATTAGAATGGATACATTCGTGCGAATGAATTAGAATGGATCGTACGAATGAATAAGAATGGTTCCTACGATTGAAATAGAATGGATCGTACGAATGAACTAAAATGGATCGTGCTAACGAATTAGAATGGATCGTATGAATGAATTTGAATAGATTGTGCGAATAAATTAGAATGGATCGTATGAATGAATTAGAATTGATACATTCGTGTGAATGAATTAGAATGGATCGTATGAATGAATTAGAAAGGATCGTATGAATGAATTAGAATGGACCGTGCGAATGAATTAGAATGGATCTTATGAATGAATTAGAATGGATCATGCGAATGAATTAGAGTGGGTCGTACGAATGAATTAGAAAGGATACATTCGTGCGAATGAATTAGAATGGATCGTACGAATGAGTAAGAATGGATCGTACGAATGAAATAGAATAGATCGTACGAAAGAATTAGAATGGATCGTGCTAATGAATTAGAATGGATCGTACGAATGAATTAGAATAGATTGTGCGAATGAATTAGAATGGATCGTACGAATGAATTTGAATAGATACATTCATGCGAATGAATTAGAATGGATCTTATGAATGAATTAGATTGGATCGTATGAATGAATTAGAATGGATCGTACGTATGAATTAGAATGGATACATTCATGGGAATGAATTAGAATGGATCGTACGAAGGAATTAGAATGGATCATACGAATGAAATAGAATGGATCGTACGAAGGAATTAGAATGGATCATACGAAGGAATTAGAATGGATCGTACGAAGGAATTAGAATGGATCATACGAATGAATTAGAATAGATACATTTGTGCAAAAGAATTAGAATGGATTGTATGAATGAATTAGATCGGATCGTGCAAATGAATTAGAATGGATCGTGCGAATGAATTAGAATGGATCGTACGAATGAATTAGAATAGATTGTGCGAATGAATTAGAATGGATCGTATGAATGAATTAGAATGGATACATTCGTGCGAATGAATTAGAATGGATCGTATGAATGAATTAGATTGGATCGTATGAATGAATTAGAATGGGTCGTATGTATGAATTAGAATGGATACAATCATGGGAATGAATTAGAATGGATCGAACGAAGGAATTAGAATGGATCATACGAATGAATTAGAATGGATCATATGAATGAATTATAATGGATGGTATGAATGAATTAGAATGGATACATTCGTTCAAATGAATTAGAATGGATCATACGAAGGAATTAGGGTGGATCGTACGAATGAATTAGAATGGATACATTCGTGCGAAAGAATTAGAATGGATTGTACGAATGAATTAGAATGGATAATATGAATGAATTAGAATGGATCGTGCAAACGAATTAGAATGGATCGTACGAATGAATAAGAATAGATTGTGCGAATGAATTAGAATGGATCATACAAATGAATTAGAATGGATCGTATGAATGAATTAAAATGGATCGTGCGAATGAATTAGAGTGGATACATTCGTGCGAATGAATTAGAATGGATCGTATGAATGAGTAAGAATAGATCGTACGAATGAAATAGAATGGATCGTACGAATGAATTAGAATGGATCAGGCTAATGAATTAAAATGGATCGTACGAATGAATTAGAAAAGATAGTGCGAATGAATTAGAATGGATCGTACGAATGAATTTGAATGGATATATTCGTGCGAATGAATTAGAATGGATCGTATGAATGAATTAGATTGGATCGTATGAATGAATTAGAATGGATCGTACGTATAAATTAGAATGGATACATTCATGGGAATGAATTAGAATGGATCATACGAAGGAATTAGAATGGATCATACGAATGAAATAGAATGGATCGTACGAAGGAATTAGAATGGATCTTACGAAGGAATTAGAATGGATCGTACGAAGGAATTAGAATGGATCGTACGAATGAATTAGAATGGATACATTCGTGCAAAAGAATTAGAATGGACTATATGAATGAATTAGAATGGATCGTGCAAATGAATTAGAATGGATTGTGCGAATGAATTAGAATGGATCGTACGAATGAATTAGAATACATTGTGCGAATGAATTAGAATGGATCGTACGAATGAATTAGAATGGATACATTCATGCGAATGAATTAGAATGGATCGTATGAATGAATTAAAATGGATCGTATGAATGAATTCGAATGGATCGTACGAATGAATTAGAATGGATACATTCATGCGAATAAATTAGAATGTATCATACGAATGAATTAGGGTGCATTGTACGAATGAATTAGAATGGATACATTCGTGGGAAAGAATTAGAATGGATTGTATGAATGAATTAGAATGGATCGTCTGAATGAATTAGAATAGATCGTGAGAATGAATTAGAGTGGATCGTACGAATGAATTAGAATGGATCGTATGAATGAATTAGAATAGATCGTGCGAATGAATTAGAATGGATCGTACGAATGAATTAGAATGGATACATTCATGCGAATGAATTAGAATGGATCGTACGAATGAGTAAGAATGGATCGTACGAATGAAATAGAATGGATCGTACGAATGAATTAGAATGGATCGTGCGAATGAATTAGATTGGATCGTGCGAATGAATTAGAATGGATCGCACGAATAAATTAGAATAGATACATTCGTACAAATGAATTAGAATGGATCGTACGAATGAGTTAGACTGGATCATATGAATGAATTAGAATGGATCGTGTGAATGAATTAGAATGGATCGTACGAATGAATTAGAATGGATACATTCATGCGAATGAATTAGAATGGATCGTATGAATGAATTAGAATGGATCGTGCGAATGAATTAGAATAGATTGTACGAATGAATTAGAATGGATCGTGCGAATGAATTAGAATGGATCGTTCGAATGAATTAGATTGGATCGTGCGAATGAATTAGAATGGATCATACGAATGAATTAGAATGGATACATTCATACGAATGAATTAGAATGGATCGTACGAATGAATTAGACTGGATCGTATGAATGAATTAGAATGGATCGTGCGAATGAATTAGAATGGATCGTACGAATGAATTAGAATGGATACATTCGTGCGAATGAATTAGAATGGATAGTATGAATAAATTAGAATGGATCGTATGAATGAATTAGAATGGATCTTGCGAATGAATTAGAATGGAACGTACGAATGAATTAGAATGGATCGTATGAATAAATTAGAATGGATCACGCGAATGAATTGGAATGGATCGTACGAATGAAATAGAATAGTTCGTACGAATGAATTAGAATGGATCGTGCTAATGAATTAGAATGGATCGTACGAATGAATTAGAATAGATTGTGCGAATGAATTTGAATGGATCATACGGATGAATTAGAATGGATACATTCGTGCGAAGGAATTAGAATGTATCGTATGAATGGATCGTACGAAGGAATTAGAATGAATTAGAATGGATACATTCGTGCGAATGAATTAGAATGGATCATATGAATGAATTAGATTGGATTGTATGAATAAATTAGAATGGATCGTACGTATGAATTAGACCGGATACATTCATGGGAATGAATTAGAATGGATCGAATGAAGGAATTAGAATGGATACAATCATGGGAATGAATTAGAATGGATCGAACGAAGGAATTAGAATGGATCATACGAATGAATTAGAATGGATCATATGAATGAATTATAATGGATGGTATGAATGAATTAGAATGGATACATTCGTTCAAATGAATTAGAATGGATCATACGAAGGAATTAGGGTGGATCGTACGAATGAATTAGAATGGATACATTCGTGCGAAAGAATTAGAATGGATTGTACGAATGAATTAGAATGGATAATATGAATGAATTAGAATGGATCGTGCAAACGAATTAGAATGGATCGTACGAATGAATAAGAATAGATTGTGCGAATGAATTAGAATGGATCATACAAATGAATTAGAATGGATCGTATGAATGAATTAAAATGGATCGTGCGAATGAATTAGAATGGATACATTCGTGCGAATGAATTAGAATGGATACATTCGTGCGAATGAATTAGAATGGATCGTATGAATGAGTAAGAATAGATCGTACGAATGAAATAGAATGGATCGTACGAATGAATTAGAATGGATCAGGCTAATGAATTAAAATGGATCGTACGAATGAATTAGAAAAGATAGTGCGAATGAATTAGAATGGATCGTACGAATGAATTTGAATGGATATATTCGTGCGAATGAATTAGAATGGATCGTATGAATGAATTAGATTGGATCGTATGAATGAATTAGAATGGATCGTACGTATAAATTAGAATGGATACATTCATGGGAATGAATTAGAATGGATCATACGAAGGAATTAGAATGGATCATACGAATGAAATAGAATGGATCGTACGAAGGAATTAGAATGGATCTTACGAAGGAATTAGAATGGATCGTACGAAGGAATTAGAATGGATCGTACGAATGAATTAGAATGGATACATTCGTGCAAAAGAATTAGAATGGACTATATGAATGAATTAGAATGGATCGTGCAAATGAATTAGAATGGATTGTGCGAATGAATTAGAATGGATCGTACGAATGAATTAGAATACATTGTGCGAATGAATTAGAATGGATCGTACGAATGAATTAGAATGGATACATTCATGCGAATGAATTAGAATGGATCGTATGAATGAATTAAAATGGATCGTATGAATGAATTCGAATGGATCGTACGAATGAATTAGAATGGATACATTCATGCGAATAAATTAGAATGTATCATACGAATGAATTAGGGTGCATTGTATGAATGAATTAGAATGGATACATTCGTGGGAAAGAATTAGAATGGATTGTATGAATGAATTAGAATGGATCGTCTGAATGAATTAGAATAGATCGTGAGAATGAATTAGAGTGGATCGTACGAATGAATTAGAATGGATCGTATGAATGAATTAGAATAGATCGTGCGAATGAATTAGAATGGATCGTACGAATGAATTAGAATGGATACATTCATGCGAATGAATTAGAATGGATCGTACGAATGAGTAAGAATGGATCGTACGAATGAAATAGAATGGATCGTACGAATGAATTAGAATGGATCGTGCGAATGAATTAGATTGGATCGTGCGAATGAATTAGAATGGATCGCACGAATAAATTAGAATAGATACATTCGTACAAATGAATTAGAATGGATCGTACGAATGAGTTAGACTGGATCATATGAATGAATTAGAATGGATCGTGTGAATGAATTAGAATGGATCGTACGAATGAATTAGAATGGATACATTCATGCGAATGAATTAGAATGGATCGTATGAATGAATTAGAATGGATCGTGCGAATGAATTAGAATAGATTGTACGAATGAATTAGAATGGATCGTGCGAATGAATTAGAATGGATCGTTCGAATGAATTAGATTGGATCGTGCGAATGAATTAGAATGGATCATACGAATGAATTAGAATGGATACATTCATACGAATGAATTAGAATGGATCGTACGAATGAATTAGACTGGATCGTATGAATGAATTAGAATGGATCGTGCGAATGAATTAGAATGGATCGTACGAATGAATTAGAATGGATACATTCGTGCGAATGAATTAGAATGGATAGTATGAATAAATTAGAATGGATCGTATGAATGAATTAGAATGGATCTTGCGAATGAATTAGAATGGAACGTACGAATGAATTAGAATGGATCGTATGAATAAATTAGAATGGATCACGCGAATTAATTGGAATGGATCGTACGAATGAAATAGAATAGTTCGTACGAATGAATTAGAATGGATCGTGCTAATGAATTAGAATGGATCGTACGAATGAATTAGAATAGATTGTGCGAATGAATTTGAATGGATCATACGGATGAATTAGAATGGATACATTCGTGCGAAGGAATTAGAATGTATCGTATGAATGGATCGTACGAAGGAATTAGAATGAAGTAGAATGGATACATTCGTGCGAATGAATTAGAATGGATCATATGAATGAATTAGATTGGATTGTATGAATAAATTAGAATGGATCGTACGTATGAATTAGACCGGATACATTCATGGGAATGAATTAGAATGGATCGAATGAAGGAATTAGAATGGATCATACGAAGGAATTAGAATGGATCGTATGAAGGAATTAGAATGGATCCTACGAATGAATTAGAATGGATACATTCGTGCAAAAGAATTAGAATGGATTGTATGAATGAAATAGAATGGATCGTACAAATGAATTAGAATGGATCGAGCGAATGAATTAGAATGGATCGTACGAATGAATTAGAATAGATTGTTCGAATGAATTAGAATGGATTGTACGAATGAATTAGAATGGATACATTCGTACGAATGAATTAGAGTGGATCGTATGAATGAATTAGAATGGATCGTATGAATGAATTCGAATGGATCGTACGAATGAATTAGAATGGATACATTCGTGCGAATGAATTAGAATGGATCATACGAAGGAATTAGGGTGGATTGTACGAATGAATTAGAATGGATACATTCGTGCGAAAGAATTAGAATGGATTGTATGAATGAATTAGAATGGATCATGCGAATGAATTAGAATGGATCGTACGAATGAATTAGAATGAATCGTATGAATGAATTAGAATGGATCGTGCGAATGAATTAGAATGGATCGTACGAATGAATTAGAATGGATACATTCATGCGAATGAATTAGAATGGATCGTACGAATGAGTACGAATGGATCGTATGAATAAAATAGAATGGATCGTACGAATGAATTAGAATGGATCGTGCTAATGAGTTAGAATGGATCGTATGAATAAATTAGAATTGATTGTGCGAATGAATTAGAATGGATCGTACGAATGAAATAGAATGGATCATATGAATGAATTAGAATGGATCGTGCGAAAGAATTAGAATGGATCGTGCGAATAAATTAGAATGAATCGTACGAATGAATTAGAATGAATCGTATTAATGAATTAGAATGGATCGTGCGAATGAATTAGAATGGATCGTACGAATGAATTAGAATGGATACATTCGTGCGAATGAATTAGAATGGATCGTACGAATGAGTACGAATGGATCGTATGAATGAAATAGAATGGATCGTACGAATGAATTAGAATGGATCGTGCTAATGAATTAGAATGGATCGTACGAATAAATTAGAATAGATTGTGCGAATGAATTACAATGGATCGTACGAATGAAATAGAATGGATCGTATGAATGAATTAGAATGGATCGTGCGAATGAATTAGAA
This sequence comes from Chamaelirium japonicum, assembly GCA_947650365.1. Classification (NCBI taxonomy): domain Eukaryota; kingdom Viridiplantae; phylum Streptophyta; class Magnoliopsida; order Liliales; family Melanthiaceae; genus Chamaelirium; species Chamaelirium japonicum. The sequence goes on along the minus strand of CANTAL010000082.1, from coordinate 252,790 downwards.
TGGATCATACGAATGAATTAGAATGGATACATTCGTGCGAATGAATTAGAATGGATCGTACGAATGAGTAAGAATGGATCGTACGATTGAAATAGAATGGATCGTACGAATGAATTAGAATGGATCGTGCTAATGAATTAGAATGGATCGTACGAATGAATTTGAATAGATTGTGCGAATGAATTAGAAAGGATCGTACGAATGAATTAGAATGGATACATTCGTATGAATGAATTAGAATGGATCGTATGAATGAATTAGAATGGATCGTATGAATGAATTAGAATGGATCGTGCGAATAAATTAGAATGGATCGAACAAATGAATTAGAATGGATCGTATGAATGAATTAGAATGGATCATGCGAATGAATTAGAATGGGTCGTACGAATGAATTAGAAAGGATACGTTCGTGCGAATGAATTAGAATGGATCGTACGAATGAGTAAGAATGGATCGTACGAATGAAATAGAATGGATCGTACGAATGAATTAGAATGGATCATGCTAATGAATTAAAATGGATCGTACGAATGAATTAGAATAGATTGTGCGAATGAATTAGAATGGATCGAACGAATGAATTAGAATGGATACATTCGTGCGAATGAATTAGAATGGATCTAATGAATGAATTAGATTGGTTCGTATGAATGAATTAGAATGGATCGTATGAATAAATTAGAATGGATTGTATGAATGAATTAGAATGGATCGTGCTAATGAATTAGAATGGATCGTACGAATGAATTAGAATGGATCGTATGAATGAATTAGAATGGATCGTGAGAATGAATTAGAATGGATCGTACGAATGAAATAGAATAGTTCGTACAAATGAATTAGAATGGATTGTGCTAATGAATTAGAATGGATCGTACAAATGAATTAGAATAGATTATGCGAATGAATTCGAATGGATCATACGGTTGAATTAGAATGGATACATTCGTGCGAAGGAATTAGAATGTATCGTACGAATGGATCGTACGAAGGAATTATAATGAATTAGAATGGATACATTCGAGCGAATGAATTAGAATGGATCGTATGAATGAATTAGATTTGATCGTATGAATGAATTAGAATGGATCGTACGTATGAATTAGAATGGATACATTCATGGGAATGAATTAGAATGGATCGAACGAAGTAATTAGAATGGATCATACGAAGGAATTAGAATGGATCGTATGAAAGAATTAGAATAGATCGTACGAATGAATTAGAATGGATATATTCGTGCAAAGGAATTAGAATGGATTGTATGAATGAATTAGAATGGATCGTACAAATGAATTAGAATGGATCGAGCGAATGAATTAGAATGGATCGTACGAATGAATTAGAATAGATTGTGCGAATGAATTAGAATGGATCGTACGAATGAATTAGAATGGATACATTCGTACGAATGAATTAGAATGGATCGTATGAATAAATTAGAATGGATCGTACGAATGAATTAGAATGGATACATTCGTACGAATGAATTAGAATGGATCGTATGAATGAATTAGAATGGATCGTATGAATGAATTCGAATGGATCGTACGAATGAATTAGAATGGATACATTCGTGCGAATGACTTAGAATGGATCATACGAAGGAATTAGGGTGGATTGTACGAATTAATTAGAATGGATACATTCGTGCGAAAGAATTAGAATGGATTGTATGAATGAATTCGAATGGATCGTATGAATGAATTAGAATGGATCGTGCGAATGAATTAGAATGGATCGTACGAATGAATTAGAATGAATCGTATGAATGAATTAGAATGGATCGTGCGAATGAATTAGAATGGATCGTACGAATGAATTAGAATGGATACATTTGTGCGAATGAATTAGAATGGATCATACGAATGAGTACGAATGGATCGTATGAATGAAATAGAATGGATCATACGAATGAATTAGAATGGATCGTGCTAATGAATTAGAATGGATCGTACGAATAAATTAGAATAGATTGTGCGAATGAATTAGAATGGATCGTACGAATGAAATAGAATGGATCATATGAATGAATTAGAATGGATCGTGCGAATGAATTAGAATGGATCGTACGAATAAATTAGAATAGATACATTCGTGCAAATGAATTAGAATGGATCGTATGAATGAGTAAGAATGGATAGTATGATTGAAATAGAATGGAACGTACGAATGAATTAGAATAGATCATACTAATGAATTAGAATGGATCGTACGAATGAATTTGAATAGATTGTGCGAATGAATTAGAATGGATCGTACGAATGAATTAGAATGGATACATTCTTGTGAATGAATTAGAATAGATCGTATGAATGAATTAGAATGGATCGTATGAATGAATTAGAATGAATCGTGCGAATGAATTAGAATGGATCGTACGAATGAATTAGAATGGATCATACGAATGAATTAGAATGGGTCGTACGAATGAATTAGAAAGGATACATTCGTGCGAATGAATTAGAATGGATCGTACGAATGAGTAAGAATGGATCGTACGAATGAAATAGAATGGATCGTATGAAAGAATTAGAATGGATCGTGCTAATGAATTAAAATGGATTGTACAAATGAATTAGAATAGATTGTGCGAATGAATTAGAATGGATCGTACGAATGAATTAGAATGGATACATTCGTGCGAATGAATTAGAATGGATCTTATGAATGAATTAGATTGGATCGTATGAATGAATTAGAATGGATCGTACGTATGAATTAGAATGGATACATTCATGGGAATGAATTAGAATGGATCGTACGAAGGAATTAGAATGGATTATACGAATAAAATAGAATGGATCGTACGAAGGAATTAGAATGGATCGTACGAAGGAATTAGAATGGATCGTACGAATGAATTAGAAGGGATACATTTGTGCAAAAGAATTAGAATGGATTGTATGAATGAATTAGAATGGATCGTGCAAATGAATTAGAATGGATCGTATGAATGAATTAGAATAGATTGTGCGAATGAATTAGAATGGATCGTACGAATGAATTAGAATGGATACATTCGTGCGAATGAATTAGAATGGATCGTATGAATGAATTATAATGGATCGTACGAATGAATTAGAATGGATACATTCGTTCGAATGAATTAGAATGGATACATTCGTTCGAATGAATTAGAATGGATCATACGAAGGAATTAGGGTGGATCGTACGAATGAATTAGAATGGATACATTCGTGCGAAAGAATTAGAATGGATTGAACAAATGAATTAGAATGGATACATTCGTGCGAATGAATTAGAATGGATCATACGAATGAGTAAGAATGGATCGTACGAATGAAATAGAATGGATCGTACGAAAGAATTAGAATGGATCGTGCTAATGAATTAAAATGGATCGTACGAATGAATTAGAATAGTTTGTGCGAATGAATTAGAATGGATCGTACGAATGAATTAGAATGGATACATTCGTGCGAATGAATTAGAATGGATCGTATGAATGAATTAGATTGGATCGTATGAATGAATTAGAATGGATCGTACGTATGAATTAGAATGGATACATTCATGGGAATGAATTAGAATGGATCGTACGAAGGAATTAGAATGGATTATACGAATGAAATAGAATAGATCGTACGAAGGAATTAGAATGGATCGTACGAAGGAATTAGAATAGATCGTACGATTGAATTAGAAGGGATACATTTGTGCAAAAGAATTAGAATGGATTGTATGAATGAATTAGAATGGATGGTGCAAATGAATTAGAATGGATCGTATGAATGAATTAGAATAGATTGTGCGAATGAATTAGAATGGATCGTATGAATGAATTAGAATGGATACATTCGTGCGAATGAATTAGAATGGATCGTATGAAAGAATTATAATGGATCGTACGAATGAATTAGAATGGATACATTCGTTCGAATGAATTAGAATGGATCATACGAAGGAATTAGGGTGGATCGTAAGAATGAATTAGAATGGATACATTCGTGCGAAAGAATTAGAATGGAGTGAACAAATGAATTATAATGGATACATTCGTGCGAATGAATTAGAATGGATCGTACGGATGAGTAAGAATGGATCGTACGAATGAAATAGAATGGATCGTACAAATGAATTAGAATGGATCGTGCTAACGAATTAGAATGGATCGTACGAATGAATTAGAATAGATTGTGCGAATAAATTAGAATGGATTGTACAAATGAATTAGAATGGATCGTATGAATGAATTAGAATGGATCGTGCGAATCAATTAGAATGGATCGTACGAATGAATTAGAATGGATACATTCGTGCGAATGAATTAGAATGGATCGTATGAATGAGTAAGAATGGATCGTACGAATGAAATAGAATGGATCGTACAAATGAATTAGAATGGATCAGGCTAATGAATTAAAATGGATCGTACGAATGAATTAGAAAAGATAGTGCGAATGAATTAGAATGGATCGTACGAATGAATTAGTATGGATATATTCGTGCATATGAATTAGAATGGATCGTATGAATGAATTAGATTGGATCGTATGAATGAATTAGAATGGATCATACGTATAAATTAGAATGGATACATTCATGGGAATGAATTAGAATGCATCATACAAAGGAATTAGAATGGATCATACGAATGAAATAGAATGGATCGTACGAAGGAATTAGAATGGATCATACGAAGGAATTAGAATGGATCGTACAAATGAATTAGAATGGATACATTCGTGCAAAAGAATTAGAATGGACTGTATGAATGAATTAGAATGGATCATGCAAATGAATTAGAATGGATCGTGCGAATGAATTAGAATGGATCCTACGAATGAATTAGAATACATTATGCGAAAGAATTAGAATGGATCGTTCGAATGAATTAGAATGGATACATTCGTGCGAATAAATTAGAATGGATCGTATGAATGAATTAAAATGGATCGAATGAATGAATTCGAATGGATCGTACGAATGAATTAGAATCGATACATTCATGCGAATAAATTAGAATGGATCATACGAAGGAATTAGGGTGGATCGTACGAATGAATTAGAATGGATACATTCATGCGAAAGAATTAGAATGGATTGTATGAATGAATTAGAATGGATCGTATGAATGAATTAGAATAGATCGTGCGAATGAATTAGAATGGATCGTACGAATAAATTAGAATGGATCGTATGAATGAATTAGAATAGATCGTGCGAATGAATTAGAATGGATAGTACGAATGAATTAGAATGGATACATTCATGCGAATGAATTAAAATGGATCATACGAATGCGTAAGAATGGATCGTACGAATGAAATAAAATGGATCGTACGAATGAATTAGAATGGATCGTGCGAATGAATTAGATTGGATTGTGCGAATGAATTAGAATGGATCATACAAATGAATTAGAATGGATACATTCGTACGAATGAATTAGAATGGATCGTACGAATGAATTAGACAGGATCGTATGAATGAATTAGAATGGATCGTGCGAATGAATTAGAATGGATCGTAGGAATGAATTAGAATGGATACATTCGTGCGAATGAATTAGAGTAGATCATATGAATGAATTAGAATGGATCGTATGAATGAATTATAATGGATCGTGCGAATGAATTAGAATGGATCGTACGAATGAATTAGAATGGATCATATGCATGAATTAGAATGGATCGTGCGAATGAATTAAATGGAACGTATGAATGAATTGGAGTGGATACATTCGTGCGAATGAATTAGAATGGATCGTACGAATGAGTAAGAATGGATCGTACGATTGAAATAGAATGGATCGTACGAATGAATTAGAATGGATCGTGCTAATGAATTAGAATGGATCGTACGAATGAATTAGAATAGATTGTGCGAACGAATTAGAATGGATCGTACGAATGAATTAGAATCGATCGTACGTATGAATTTGAATGGATCATACGAATGAGTAAGAATGGATCGTACGAATGAAATTGAATGGATCGTACGAATGAATTAGAATGGATCGTGCGAATGAATTAGATTGGATCGTGCGAATGAATTAGAATGGATCGTACGAATGTATTAGAATGGATACATTCGTACGATTGAATTAGAATGGAGCGTACGAATGAATTAGACTGGATCGTATGAATGAATTAGAATGGATCGTGTGAATGAATTAGATTGGATCGTACCAATGAATTAGAATGGATACATTCGTGCGAATGAATTAGAATGGATCATATGAATGAATTAGAATGGATCGTATGAATGAATTAGAATGGATCGTATGAATGAATTAGAATGGATCGTGCGAATGAATTAGAATGAATCGTCCGAATGAACTAGAATGGATCGTCTGAATGAATTAGAATGGATTGTGCGAATGAATTAGAATGGATCGTACGAATGAATTAGAAAGGATACATTCGCGCGAATGAATTAGAATGGATCGTACGAATGAGTAAGAATGGATCGTACGAATGAAATAGAATGGTTCGTACGAATGAATTAGAATGGATCATGCTAATGAATTAGAATGGATCGTATGAATGAATTAGAATAGATTGTGCGAATGAATTCGAATGGATCATACGAATGAATTAGAATGGATACATTCATGCGAAGGAATTGGAATGTATCGTACGAATGGATCGTACAAATAAATTAGAATGGATACATTCGTGCGAATGAATTAGAATGGATCGTATGAATGAATTAGATTGGATCGTATGAATGAATTAGAATGGATCGTACGTATGAATTAGAATGGATACATTCATCGGAATGAATTAGAATGGATCGAACGAAGGAATTAGAATAGATCATACGAAGGAATTAGAATGGATCGTATGAAGGAATTAGAAAGGATCGTACGAATAAATTAGAATGGATACATTCGTGCAAAAGAATTAGAATGGATTGTATGAATGAAATAGAATGGATCGTACAAATGAATTAGAATGGATCGTGCGAATGAATTAGAATGGATCGTACGAATGAGTTAGAATAGATTGTGCGAATGAATTAGAATGGATCGTATAAATGAATTAGAATGGATCGTACGAATGAATTAGAATGGATACATTCGTGCGAATAAATTAGAATGGATCATACGAAGGAATTAGGGTGGATTGTACGAATGAATTAGAATGGATACATTCGTGCGAAAGAATTAGAATGGATTGTATGAATGAATTAGAATGGATCGTATGAATAAATTAGAATGGATCGTGCGAATGAATTAGAATGGATCGTACGAATGAATTAGAATGGATCGTACGAATGAATTAGAATGGATCGTGCGAATGAATTAGAATGGATCGTACGAATGAATTAGAATGGATACATTCGTGCGAATGAATTAGAATAGATCATACGAATGAGTAAGAATGGATCGTACGAATGACATAGAATGGATCGTACGAATGAATTAGAATAGATCGGGCTAATGAATTAGAATGGATCGTACGAATAAATTAGAATAGATTGTGTGAATGAGTTAGAATGGATCGTACGAATGAATTAGAATGGATCGTATGAATGAATTAGAATGGATCGTGCGAATGAATTAGAATTGATCGTACGAATGAATTAGAATGGATACATTCGTGCGAATGAATTAGAATGGATCGTACGAATGAGTAAGAATGGATCGTACGATTGAAATAGAATGGATCGTACGAATGAATTAGAATGGATCGTGCTAATGAATTAGAATGGATCGTATGAATGATTTTGAATAGATTGTGCGAATGAATTAAATGGATCGTACGAATGAATTAGAATGGATACATTCGTGTGAATGAATTAGAATGGATCATATGAATGAATTAGAATGGATCGTATGAATGAATTAGAATGGATCGTGCGAATGAATTAGAATGGATCGTATGAATGAATTAGAATGGATCAAGCAAATGAATTAGAATGGGTCGTACGAATGAATTAGAAAGGATACATTCGTGCAAATGAATTAGAATGGATCGTACGACTCAGTAAGAATGGATCGTACGAATGAAATAGAATGGATCGTACAAAAGAATTAGAATGGATCGTGCTAATGAATTAGAATGGATCGTACGAATGAATTAGAATAGATTGTGCGAATGAATTAGAATGGATCGTACGAATGAATTAGAATGCATACATTCGTGCGAATGAATTAGAATGGATCTTATGAATGAATTAGATTGGATCGTATGAATGAATTAGAAAGGATCGTACGTAAGAATTAGAATGGATACATTCATGGGAATGAATTAGAATGGATCATACGAAGGAATTAGAATGGATCATATGAATGAAATAGAATGGATCATACGAAAGAATTAGAATGGATCGTACGAAGGAATTATAATGGATCGTACGAAGGATTTAGAATGGATCGTACGAATGAATTAGAATGGATACATTTGTGCTAAAGAATTAGAATGGATTGTACGAATGAATTTGAATGGATCGTGCAAATGAATTAGAATGGATCGTGCGAATGAATTAGAATGGATCGTATGAATGAATTAGAATAGATTGTGCGAATGAATTAGATTGGATCGTACGAATGAATTAGAATGGATACATTCGTGCGAATGAATTAGAATGGATCGTATAAATGAATTAGAATGGATCCTATGAATGAATTTGAATGGATCGTACGAATGAATTAGAATGGATACATTCGTTCGAATGAATTAGAATGGATCATACGAAGGAATTAGGGTGGATCGTACGAATGAATTAGAATGGATACATTCGTGCGAAAGAATTAGAATGGATTGTACGAATGAATTAGAATGGATCATATGAATGAATTAGAATGGATCGTGCAAATGAATTAGAATGGATCGTACAAATAAATTAGAATGGATCATATGAATGAATTAGAATAAATCGTGCAAATGAATTAGAATGGATCATATGAATAAATTATAATGGATATATTCGTGCGAATGAATTAGAATGGATCGTACGAATGAGTAAGAATGGATCGTACGAATGAAATAGAATGGATCGTACGAATAAATTAGAATGGATCGTGCTAACGAATTAGAATGGATCGTACGAATGAATTAGAATAGATTGTGCGAATGAATTAGAATGGATCGTACGAATAAATTAGAATGGATCGTATGAATGAATTAGAATGGATCGTGCGAATGAATTAGAATGGATCATACGAATAAATTGGATGGATACATTCGTACGAATGAATTAGAATGGATCGTATGAATGAGTAAGAATGGATCGTACGAATGAAATAGAATGGATCGTACGAATGAATTAGAATGGATCATGCTAATGAATTAGAATGGATCGTACGAATAAATTAGAAAAGATAATGCGAATGAATTAGAATGGATCGTACGAATGAATTAGAATGGATACAATCGTGCAAATGAATTAGAATGGATCATATGAATGAATTAGATTGGATCGTATGAATGAATTAGAATGGATCGTACGTATAAATTAGAATGGATAGATTCATGGGAATGAATTAGAATGGATCGTACGAAGGAATTAGAATGGATCATACGAATGAAATAGAATGGATCGTACGAAGGAATTAGAATGGATCGTACGAAGGAATTAGAATGGATCGTATGAAGGAATTAGAATGGAGCTTACGAATGAATTAGAATGGATACATTCGTGCAAAAGAATTAGAATGGATTGTATGAATGAATTAGAATGGATCGGGCAAATGAATTAGAATGGATCGTCCGAATGAATTAGAATGGATCGTATGAATTAATTAGAATAGATTGTGCGAATGAATTAGAATGGATCCTACGAATGAATTAGAATGGATACATTCGTGCGAATGAATTAGAATGGATCTTATGAATGAATTAGAATAGATCGTATGAATGAATTCGAATGGATCGTACGAATGAATTAGAATGGATACATTCGTGCGAATGAATTAGAATGGATCATACGAAGGAATTAGGGTGGATAGTATGAATGAATTAGAATGGATACATTCGTGTGAAAGAATTGGAATGGATTGTATGAATGAATTAGAATGGATCGTATGAATGAATTAGAATGGATCATGCAAATGATTTAGAATGGATCGTACGAATGAATTAGAATGGATCGTATGAATGAATTAGAATGGATCGTGCGAATGAATTAGAATGGATCGTACGAATAAATTAGAATGGATACACTCGTGCGAATGAATTAGAATGGATCGTACGAATGAGTAAGAATGGATCGTAGGAATGAAATAGAATGGATCGTACGAATAAATTAGAATGGATCGTGCTAATGAATTAGAATGGATCGTACGAATGAATTTGAATAGATTGTGCGAATGAATTACAATGGATCGAACGAATGAATTAGAATGGATCGTATGAATAAATTAGAATGGATCATACGAATGAATTAGAATGGATACATTCGTGCGAATGAATTAGAATGGATCGTACGAATGAGTAAGAAAGGATCGTATGAATGAAATAGAATGGATCGTACGAATGAATTAGAATGGATCGTGCTAATGAATTAGAATGGATCGTATGAATGAATTAGAATAGATTATGCGAATGTATTAGAATGGATCGTACGAATGAATTAGAATGGATACATTCATGCGAATGAGTTATAATGAATCGTATGAATGAATTAGAATGGATCGTATGATTGAATTAGAATAGATCGTGCGAATGAATTAGAATGGATCGTACGAATGAATTAGAATGGATCGTATGAATAAATTAGAATGGATCGTGAGAATGAATTAGAATGGAACGTATGAATGAATTAGAATGGATACATTCGTGCGAATGAATTAGAATGGATCGTTCGAATGAGTAAGAATGGATCGTATGAATAAAATAGAATGGATCGTACGAAAGAATTAGAATGGATCGTGCTAATGAATTAGAATGGACCGTACGAATGAATTAGAATAGATTGTGCAAATGAATTAGAATGGATCGGACGAATGAATTAGAATGGATACATTCGTGCGAATGAATTAGAATAGATCGTATGAATGAATTAGATTGGATCGTATGAATGAATTAGAATGGACCGTACGTATGAATTAGAATGGATAAATTCATAGGAATGAATTAGAATGGATCGTACGAAGAAATTAGAATGGATCGTATGAAGGAATTAGAATGGATCGTACGAACGAATTAGAATGGATCGTACGAATGAATTAGAATGAATACATTCGTGCGAATGAATTAGAATGGATCGTATGAATGAATTAGAATGAATCGTATGAATGAATTCGAATGGATCGTACGAATGAATTAGAATGGATACATTCATGCGAATAAATTAGAATGGATCATACGAAGGAATTAGGGTGGATCGTACGAATGAATTAGAATGGATACATTCGTGCGAAAGAATTAGATTGTATGAATGAATTAGAATGGATCGTATGAATGAATTAGAATGGATCATGCGAATGAATTAGAATGGATCGTACGAATGAATTAGAATGGATCGTACGAATGAATTAGAATGGATCGTGTGAATGAATTAGAATGGATCGTATGAATGAATTAGAATGGATACATTCGTGCGAATGAATTAGAATAGATCGTACGAATGAGCAAGAATGGATCGTACGAATGAATTAGAATGGATCGTACGAAGGAATTAGAATGGATTGTATGAATGAATTAGAATGGATCATGCAAATGAATTAGAATGGATCGTACGAATGAATTAATATAGATACATTCGTGCGAATGAATTAGAATGGATCGTACGAATAAGTAAGAATGGATCGTACCAATGAAATAGAATGGATCGTACGAATGAATTAGAATGGATCGTGTTAATGAATTAGAATGGATCGTACGAATGAATTAGAATAGATTGTGCGAATGAATTAGAATGGATTATACGAATGAATTATAATGGATACATTCATGCGAATAAATTAGAATGGATCGTATGAATGAATGAGAATGGATCATATGAATGAATTAGAATGGATCGTGCGAATGAATTATAATAGTTCGTACGAATGAATTAGAATGGATCATGCGAATGAATTAGAATGGATCGTACGAATGAATTAGAATGGATACATTCGTGCGAATGAATTAGAATGGATCGTACGAATGAGTAAGAATGGATCGTACGAATGAAATAGAATGGATCGTACGAATGAATTAGAATGGATCGAGCTAATGAATTAGAATGGATCGTATGAATGAATTAGAATAGATTGTGCGAATGAATTAGAATGGATCCTACGAATGTATTAGAATGGATATATTCGTGCGAAGGAATTAGAATGTATCGTACGAATGGATCGTACGAAGGAATTAGAATGAATTAGAATGGATTCATTCGTGCGAATGAATTAGAATGGATCGTGCTAATGAATTAGAATGGATCGTACGAATGTATTAGAATAGATTGTGCGAATGAATTAGAATGGATCGTACGAATGAATTAGAATGGATACATTCGTGTGAATGAATTAGAATAGATCATATGAATGAATTAGATTGGATCGTATGAATGAATTAGAATGGATCGTACGTATGAATTAGAATGGATACATTCATGGGAATGAATTAGAATGGATCGTACGAAGAAATTAGAATGGATCGTACAAAGGAATTAGAATTGGTCGTACGAATGAATTAGAATGGATACATTCGTGCAAAAGAATTAGAATGGATTGTATGAATGAATTAGAATGGATCGTACAAATGAATTAGAATGGATCATACGAATGAATTAGAATGGATCGTACGAATGAGTAAGAATGGATCGTACGAATGAAATAGAATGGATCGTGCGAATGAATTAGAATGGATCATGCTAATGAATTAGAATGGATCGTACGAATGTATTAGAATAGATCGTGCGAATGAATTAGAATGGATCGTACAAATGAATTAGAATGGATACATTCGTGTGAATGAATTAGAATAGATCATATGAATAAATTAGATTGGATCGTATGAATGAATTAGATTGGATCGTACGTATGAATTAGAATGAATACATTCATGGGAATGAATTACAATGGATCGTATGAAGAAATTAGAATGGATCGTACGAAGGAATTAGAATAGATCGTACGAAGGATTTAGAATGGATCGTACGAATGAATTAGAATGGATTGTATGAATGAATTAGAATGGATCGTACGAATGAATTAGAATCGATTGTGCGAATGAATTAGAATGGATCGTATGAATGAATTAGAATGGATCGTATGAATGAATTCGAATGGATCGTACGAATGAATTAAAATGGATACATTCATGCGAATGAATTAGAATGGATCATATGAAGGAATTAGGGTGGATCGTACGAATGAATTAGAATGGATACATTCGTGCGAAAGAATTAGAATAGATTGTACGAATGAATTAGAATGGATCATATGAATGAATTGGAATGGATCGTGCGAATGAATTAGAATGGATCGTGCGAATGAATTAGAATAGATAGTATGAATGAATTAGAATGGATCGTGCGAATGAATTAGAATGTATCGTATGAATGAATTAGAATGGATCGTGCGAATGAATTAGAATGGATCATATGAACGAATTAGAATGGATAGATTCGTGCGAATGAATTAGAATGGATCGTACGAATGAGTAAGAATGGATCGTACAAATGAAATACAATGGATCGTACGAATGAATTAGAATGGATCGTGCGAATTAATTAGATTGGATCGTGCGAATGAATTAGAATGGATCGTACGAATGAATTAGAATAGATAATTCGTGCGAATGAATTAAAATTGATCGTATGAATGAATTTGAATGGATCGTATGAATAAATTCGAATTAATCGTACGAATGAATTAGAATAGATACATTCGTGCGAAAGAATTAGAATGGATTATATGAATGAATTAGAATGGATCGTATGAATGAATTAGAATGGATCTTGCGAATGAATTAGAATACATCGTACGAAGGAATTAGAATAGATCGTATAAATGAATTAGATTGGATCGTGCGAATGAATTAGAATGGATCGTACGAATGAATTAGAATGGATTCATTCGTGCGAATGAATTAGAATAGATCGTACGAATGAGTAAGAATGGATCGTATGAATGAAATAGAATAGATCGTACGAATGAATTAGAATGGATCGTGCTAATGAATTAGAATGGATCGTACGAATGAATTAGAATAGATTGTGCGAATGAATTAGAATGGATCGTACGAATGAATTAGAATGGATACATTCGTGCGAATGAATTAGAATGGATCTTATGAATGAATTAGATTGGATCGTATGAATGAATTAGAATGGATCGTACGTATGAATTAAAATGGATACATTCACGGGAATGAAATAGAATGGATCGTACGAAGGAATTAGAATGGATCATACGAATGAAATAGAATGGATCGTATGAAAGAATTAGAATGGATCGTACGAAGGAATTAGAACGGATCATACGAATGAATTAGAATGGATACATTCGTGCAAAAGACTTAGAATGGATTGTATGAATGAATTAGAATGGATCGTGCAAATGAATTAGAATCGATCGTGCGAATGAATTAGAATGGATCGTACGAATAAATTAGAATAGATTGTGCGAACGAATTAGAATGGATCGTACGAATGAATTAGAATGGATACATTCATACGAATGAATTAGAATGGATCGTATGAATGAATTAGAATGGATCATATGAATGAATTCGAGTTGACCGTACGAATGAATTAGAATGGATACATTCGTGCGAATGAATTAGAATGGATCATACGAAGGAATTAGGGTGGATCGTACGAATGAATTAGAATGGATACATTCGTGCGAAAGAATTAGAATGGATTTTATGAATAAATTAGAATAGATCGTATGAATAAATTAGAATGGATCGTGCGAATGAATTAGAATGGATCGTACGAATGAATTAGAATGGATCGTATGAATGAATTAGAATGGATCGTGCGAATGAATTAGAATGGATCGTACGAATGAATTAGAATGGATACATTCGTGCGAATGAATTAGAATGGATTGTACGAATGAGTAAGAATGGATCGTACGAATGAAATAGAATGGATCGTTCAAATGAATTAGAATGGATCGTGCTAATGAATTAGAATGGATCGTATGGATGAATTAGAATAGATTGTGCGAACGAATTAGAATGGATTGTACGAATGAATTATAATGGATCGTATGAATGAATTAGAATGGATCGTGCGAATGAATTAGAATGGATCATACGAAGGAATTAGGGTGGATCGTACGAATGAATTAGAATGGATACATTCGTGCGAAAGAATTAGAATGGATTGTATGAATGAATTAGAATGGATCGCATGAATGAATTAGAATGGATCGTGTGAATGAATTAGAATGGATCGTACGAATGAATTAGAATGGTTCGTATAAATGAATTGGAATGGATCGTGCGAATAAATTAGAATGGATCGTACGAATGAATTAGAATGGATATATTCGTGCGAATGAAATAGAATGGATCGTACGAATGAGTAAGAATGGATCATACGAATGAAATAGAATGAATCGTACGAATGAATTAGAATAGATTGTGCTAATGAATTAGAATGGATCGTATGAATGAATTAGACTAGATTGTGCGAATGAATTAGAATAGATCGTACGAATGAATTAGAATGGATCATATGAATGAATTAGATTGGATCATATGAATGAATCAGAAAAGATCGTACGTATGAATTAGAATGGATACATTCATGGGAATGAATTAGAATGGATCGTACGAAGGAATTAGAATGGATCATACGAATGAAATAGAATGGATTGTACGAAGGAATTAGAAAGGATCATACGAAGGAATTAGAATGGATCGTACGAAGGAATTAGAATGGATCGTACGAATGAATTAGAATGGATACATTCGTGCAAAAGAATTAGAATGGATTGTATGAATGAATTAGAATGGATCGTACAAATGAATTAGAATGCATCATGCGAATGAATTAGAATGGATCGTACGAATGAATTAGAATAGATTATGCGAATGAATTAGAATAGATCGTGCGAATGAATTAGAATGGATTGTATGAATGAATTAGAATAGATCGTACGAATGAATTAGAATGGATCGTATGAATGAATTTGAATGGATCGTATGAATAAATTAGAATGGATACATTCGTGCGAATGAATTAGAATGGATCATACGAAGGAATTAGGGTGGATCGTACGAATGAATTAGAATGGATACATTCGTGCGAAAGAATTAGAATGGATTTTATGAATAAATTAGAATAGATCGTATGAATAAATTAGAATGGATCGTGCGAATGAATTAGAATGGATCGTACGAATGAATTAGAATGGATCGTATGAATGAATTAGAATGGATCGTGCGAATGAATTAGAATGGATCGTACGAATGAATTAGAATGGATACATTCGTGCGAATGAATTAGAATGGATTGTACGAATGAGTAAGAATGGATCGTACGAATGAAATAGAATGGATCGTTCAAATGAATTAGAATGGATCGTGCTAATGAATTAGAATGGATCGTATGGATGAATTAGAATAGATTGTGCGAACGAATTAGAATGGATTGTACGAATGAATTATAATGGATCGTATGAATGAATTAGAATGGATCGTGCGAATGAATTAGAATGGATCATACGAAGGAATTAGGGTGGATCGTACGAATGAATTAGAATGGATACATTCGTGCGAAAGAATTAGAATGGATTGTATGAATGAATTAGAATGGATCGCATGAATGAATTAGAATGGATCGTGTGAATGAATTAGAATGGATCGTACGAATGAATTAGAATGGTTCGTATAAATGAATTGGAATGGATCGTGCGAATAAATTAGAATGGATCGTACGAATGAATTAGAATGGATATATTCGTGCGAATGAAATAGAATGGATCGTACGAATGAGTAAGAATGGATCATACGAATGAAATAGAATGAATCGTACGAATGAATTAGAATAGATCGTGCTAATGAATTAGAATGGATCGTACGAATGAATTAGACTAGATTGTGCGAATGAATTAGAATAGATCGTACGAATGAATTAGAATGGATCATATGAATGAATTAGATTGGATCATATGAATGAATCAGAAAAGATCGTACGTATGAATTAGAATGGATACATTCATGGGAATGAATTAGAATGGATCGTACGAAGGAATTAGAATAGATCATACGAATGAAATAGAATGGATTGTACGAAGGAATTAGAAAGGATCATACGAAGGAATTAGAATGGATCGTACGAAGGAATTAGAATGGATCGTACGAATGAATTAGAATGGATACATTCGTGCAAAAGAATTAGAATGGATTGTATGAATGAATTAGAATGGATCGTACAAATGAATTAGAATGCATCATGCTAATGAATTAGAATGGATCGTACGAATGAATTAGAATAGATTGTGCGAATGAATTAGAATAGATCGTGCGAATGAATTAGAATGGATTGTATGAATGAATTAGAATAGATCGTACGAATGAATTAGAATGGATCGTATGAATGAATTTGAATGGATCATATGAATAAATTAGAATGGATACATTCGTGCGAATGAATTAGAATGGATCATACGAAGGAATTAGGGTATATCGTACGAATGAATTAGAATGGATATATTCGTGCGAAAGAATTCGAATGGATTGTATGAATGAATTAGAATGGATCGTGCGAATGAATTAGAATGGATCATGCGAATGAATTAGAATGTATCGTACGAATAAATTAGAATAGATTGTGCGAATGAATTAGAATGGATCGTGCTTATGAATTAGAATGGATCGTACGAATGAATTAGAATTAGAATGGATCGTACGAATGAGTAAGAATGGATCGTACGAATGAAATAGAATGGATCGTGCTAATGAATTAGAATAGATCGTACGAATGAATTAGAATAGATTGTGCGAATGAATTATAATGGATCGTACGAATGAATTAGAATAGATCTTATGAATGAATTAGAATGGATCGTACAAATGAACTAGAATGGATCATACGAAAGAATTAGGTTGGATCATACGAATGAATTAGAATGGATCGTACGAATGAATTAGAATAGATTGTGCGAATGAATTTGAATGGATCATACGAATGAATTAGAATGCATACATTCGTGCGACGGAATTAGAATGGATCCAATCTTATTCTAATTCATTCCCACAATCTATTCTAATTCATTCAAATTCATTAGCACAATCCATTCTAATTCATTCGTACGATCCATTCTATTTCATTCGTACGATCCATTCTTACTCATTCGTACGATCTATTCTAATTCATTCGCACGAATGTATCCATTCTAATTCATTGGTACGATCTATTCTAATTCATTCGCACGATCCATTCTAATTCATTCATACGATCCATTCTAATTCATTCGTACGATCCATTCTAATTCATTCGCACGATCCATTCTATTTCATTCATACGATCCATTCTAATTCATTCATACAATCCATTCTAATTCTTTCGCACGAATGTATCCATTCTAATTCATTCGTACGATCCACCCTAATTCCTTCGTTTGATCCATTATAATTCATTCGCACGAATGTATCCATTCTAATTCATTCGTATGATCCATTCGAATTCATTCATATGATCCATTCTAATTCATTCATATGATCCATTTTAATTCATTCGCACGAATGTATCCATTCTAATTCATTCGTACGATCTATTCTAATTCATTCGCACAATCTATTCTAATTCATTCGTACGATCCATTCTAATTCATTCGCACGATCCATTCTAATTCATTTGCAAGATCCTTTGTAATTAATTCATACAATCCATTCTAATTCTTTCGCACGAATGTATCCATTCTAATTCATTCGCACAATCTAGAATGTATTAGAATGGATTGTATGAATGAAATAGAATGGATCATACGAATGAATTAGAATGGATTGTATGAATGAATTAGAATGGATCGTGCTAATGAATTAGAATGGATCGTACGAATGAATTAGAATAGATTGTGCGAATGAATTAGAATGGATCGTACGAATGAATTAGAATGGATACATTCGTGCGAATGAATTAGAATGGATCGTATGAATGAATTAGAATGGATCGTGCAAATGAATTAGAATGGATCTTGCAAATGAATTAGAATGGATCGTACGAATAAATTAGAACGGATCGTGCGAATGAATTAGAATGGATTCATTCCCATGGATATATTCGTGCGAATGAATTAGAATGGATCGTATGAATGAATTAATATAGATCGTACGTATGGATCCATTCTAATTCATTCGTACGATCCATTCTAATTCATTCCCATGATTGTATCCAATCTAATTCATACGTACGATCCATTCTAATTCATTCATACAAATGGATCGTACGAATGAATTAAAATGGATCGTATGAATGAATTAGAATGGATCGTGCGAATGAATTAGAATGGATCGTGCGAATGAATTAGAATGGATACATTCTTGCGAATGAATTAGAATGGATCATATGAATGAATTAGATTGGATCGTATGAATGAATTAGAATGGATCGTACGTATGAATTAGAATAGATTGTGCGAATGAATTAGAATGGATCGTACGAATGAATTAGAATGGATACATTCGTCCGAATGAATTAGAATAGATCGTATTAATGAATTAGAATAGATCGTATGAATGAATTCGAATGGATCGTACGAATGAATTAGAATGGATACATTCGTGCGAATGAATTAGAATGGATCATACGAAAGAATTAGGGTGGATCATACGAATGAATTAGAATGGATACATTCGTGCGAAAGAATTAGAATGGATTGTATGAATGAATTAGAATGGATCGTATGAATGAATTAGAATGGATCGTGCGAATGAATTAGAATGGATCATATGAATGAATTAGAATGGATCGTGCGAATGGATTAGAATGGATACATTCGTGCGAATGAATTAGAATCGATCGTACGAATGAGTACGAATGGATCGTACGAATGAAATAGAATGGATCGTACGAATGAATTAGAATGGATCATGCTAAAGAATTAGAATGGATCGTACGAATGAATTAGAATAGATTGTTAAAATGAATTAGAATGGATCGTATGAATGAATTACAATGGATCGTATGAATGAATTAGAATAGATCGTGCGAATGAATTAGAATGGATCGTACGAATGAATTAGAATGGATACATTCGTGCGAATGAATTAAAATGGATAGTACGAATGAGTAAGAATGGATCGTACGAATAAAATAGAATGGATCGTACGAATGAATTAGAATGGATCGTGCTAATGAATAAGAATGGATCGTACGAATGAATTAGTATAGATTGTGCGAATGAATACATTCATGCGAATGAATTAGAATGGATCATATGAATGAATTAGAATGGATCATATGAATGAATTAGAATGGATCGTATGAATAAATTCGAATGGATCGTACGAATGAATTAGAATGAATACATTTGTGCGAATGAATTAGAATGGATCGTACGAATGAAATTGAATGTATCCATTCTAATTCAAATTCATTCGTAGAATGGATCGTACGAATCTATTAGATTGGATCGTACGAATGAATTAGAATGGATACATTCGTGCGAATGAATTAGAATGGATCGTACGAATGAGTAAGGATGGATCGTACGAATGAAATAGAATGGATCGTACGAATGAATTAGAATGGATCGTGCGAATGAATTATAATAGATCGTACGAATGAATTAGAATGGATACATTCATGCGAATGAATTAGAATGGATCGTATGAATGAATTAGAATGGATCGTATGAAAGTATTCGAATGGTTCGTACGAATGAATTAGAATGGATCGTGCGAATAAATTTGAATGGATCGTACGAATGAATTAGAATGGATCATATGAATAAATTAGAATGGATCGTGCGGATGAATTAGAATAGTTCGTACGAATGAATTAGAATGGATACATTCGTGCGAATGAATTAGAATGGATCGTACGAATGAGTAAGAATGTATCGTACGAATAAAATAGAATGGATCGTACGAATGTATCCATTCTATTTCATTCGTACAATACATTTTACTCATTCGTAAGATCCATTCTAATTCATTCGCACGAATGTATCCATTCTAATTTATTCGTACGATCCAATCTAATTCATTCGCATGATCCATTCTAATTCATTCATACGATCCATTCTAATTCATTCATACGATCCATTCTAATTCATTCGCACGAATGTATCCATTCTAATTCATTCGTACGATCCATTCTAATTTATTCGCACGATCCATTCTAATCCATTCGTACGATCCATTCTAATTCATTCGCACAATCTTTTCTAATTCATTCGTATGACCTATTCTAATTCATTAGCACGATCCATTCTAATTTATTCATACGATCCATTCTATTTCATTCGTATGATCCATTCTTACTCATTCGTATGATCCATTCGAATTCATTCGTACGATACATTCTAATTCAATCGCACAATCTATTCTAATTCATTCATACGATCCATTCTAATTCATTAGCACGATCCATTCTAATACATTCGTACGATCCATTCTATTTCATTCGTACGATCCATTCTTACTTATTCGTATGATCCATTCTAATTCATTCGCACGAATGTATCGATTCTAATTCATTCGTATGATCCATTCTAATTCATTCGCACGATCCATTCTAATTCATTCATACGATCCATTCTATTTCATTCGTACGATCCATTCTAATTCATTCGCACGATCCATTCAAATTCATTCAAACGATCCATTCTAATTCATTCATACAATCCATTCTAATTCATTTGTACGATCCACCCTAATTCCTTCGTATGATCCATTCTAATTCATTCGCACGAATGTATCCATTCTAATTCATTCGTACGATCCATTCGAATTCATTCATATGATCCATTCTAATTCATTCATACGATCCATTCTAATTCATTCCCACGAATGTATCAATTCTAATTCATTCGTACGATCCATTCTAATTCATTCGCACAATCTATTCTAATTCATTCGTACGATCCATTCTAATTCATTTGTACGATCCATTCTAATTCCTTCGTACGATCCATTCTATTTCATTCATATGATCCATTCTAATTCCTTCGTACGATCCATTCTAATTCATTCCCATGAATGTATCCATTCTAATTCATACATACGATCCATTCTAATTCATTCATACGATCCAATCTAATTCATTCATACGATCCATTCTAATTCATTCGCACGAATGTATTCATTCTAATTCATTCGCACGATCCTTTCTAATTCATTCGTATGATCCATTCTAATTTATTCGCACGATCCATTCTAATTCATTCATACAATCCATTCTAATTCATTTGTACGATCCATTATATTTCATTCGCACGATCCATTCTAATTCATTCATACGATCGATTCTAATTCATTCATAAAATCCATTCTAATTCTTTTGCACGAATGTATCCATTCTAATTCATTCGTATGATCCATTCTAATTCATTCGCACGAATGTATCCATTCTAATTCATTCGTACGATCCATTCGAATTCATTCATACGATCCATTCTAATTCATTCGCACGATCCATTCTAATTCATTCGTACGATCTATTCTAATTCATTCGCATGATCCATTCTAATTCATTCATACAATCCATTCTAATTCTTTCGCACGAATGTATCCATTCTAATTCATTCGTACGATCCACCCTAATTCCTTTGTGTGATCCATTCCAATTCATTCGCACGAATGTATCCATTCTAATTCATTCATACGATCCATTCTAATTCATTCATACAATCCATTCTAATTCTTTCGCACGAATGTATCCATTCTAATTCATTCGTACGATCCACCCTAATTCCTTCGTATGATCCATTCTAATTCATTCGCACGAATGTATCCATTCTAATTCATTCGTACGATCCATTCGAATTCATTCATACGATCCATTCTAATTCATTCATACGATCCATTCTAATTCATTCGTATGAATGTATCCATTCTAATTCATTCATACGATCCATTCTAATTCATTCGCACGATCCAATCTAATTCATTCGCATGATCCATTCTAATTCATTCGTACGATCCATTCTAATTCGTTCACATGAATGTATCCATTCTAATTCATTTGTACGATCCATTCTAATTCATTCGCACGATCCATTCTATTTCATTCATACGATCCATTCTAATTCATTCGTACGATCCATTCTAATTCATTCGCACGATCCATTCTAATTCATTCGCACAATCTATTCTAATTTATTTGTAATTCATTCGCACGATCATTCAGGTGTTTAGGTTGCGGCCTCAGACTTTGTATTTGGTTGAATACAAAGGTGCACCTTTGAACGTTAGTTGCATTAGAATGGATCGTGCGAATGAATTAGAATGGATCGTACGAATGAATTAGAATGGATACATTCGTGCGATTGAATTAGAATGGATCGTACGAATAAGTAAGAATGGATCGTACAAATGAAATAGAATGGATCGTATGAATGAATTAGAATGGATCGTGCGAATGAATTGCAATGGATCGTACGAATGAGTAAGAATGGATCGTACGAATGAAATAGAATGGATCGTACGAATGAATTAGAATGGATCGTGCTAATGAATTAGAATGGATCGTACGAATGAATTAGAATAGATTGTGCGAATGAACTAGAATGGATCGTACGAATGAATTAGAATGGATACATTCATGGGAATGAATTAGAATGGATCGTACGAAGGAATTCGAATGGATCATACGAAGGAATTAGAATGGATCGTACGAATGAATTAGATTGGATACATTCATGCAAAAGAATTAGAATGGATTGTATGAATGAATTAGAATGGATCGTACAAATGAATTAGAATGGATCATGCGAATGAATTAGAATGGATCGTGCGAATGAATTCCGAATGAATTAGAATAGATTGTGCGAATGAATTAGAATGGATCGTGCGAATGAATTAGAATGGATCGTACGAATGAATTAGAATGGATCGTGCGAATGAATTAGAATGGAACGTACGAATGAATTAGAATGGATATATTCGTGCGAATGAATTAGAATGGATCATACGAATGCGTAAGAATGGATCATACGAATGAAATAGAATGGATCGTACGAATAAATTAGAATGGATCGTGATAATGCATTAGAATGGATCATACGAATGAATTAGAATAGATTGCGCGAATGAATACATTCGGGCAAATGAATTAGAATGGATCATATGAATGAATTAGAGTGGATCGTATAAATGATTTAGAATGGATAGTATGAATGAATTCGAATGGATCGTACGAATGAATTAGAATGGATACATTCCTGCGAATGAATTAGAATATATCATACAAAGGAATTAGGGTGGATCGTACGAATGAATTAGAATGGATATATTCATGCGAAAGAATTAGAATGGATTGTATGAATGAATTAGAATGGATCATATGAATGAATTAGAATGGATCGTGCGAATGAATTAGAATGGATCGTACGAATGAATTAGAATGGATACATTCGTTCAAAAGAACTAGAATGGATTGTATGAATGAATTAGAACGGATCATACGAATGAATTAGAATGGATTGTACGAATGAATTAGAATGGATCGTGCGAATGAATTAAATTGGATTGTGCGAATGAATTAGAATGGATCGTACGAATGAGTAAGAATGGATCGTACGAATGAAATAGAATGGTTCATATGAATGAATTAAAATAGATCGTGCGAATGAATTAGAATGGATCGTGCGAATGAATTAGAATGGATAGTACGAATGAATTACAATAGATCGTATGAATGAATTAGAATGGATCGTACGAATGAATTAGAATGGATCATATGAATAAATTCGAATGGATCGTACGAATGAATTAGAATAGATACATTCGTGCGAATGAATTAGAATGGATCATAAGAAGGAATTTGGGTCGATCGTACGAATGAATTAGAATGGATATATTCGTGCAAAAGAATTAGAATGGATTGTATGAATGAATTAGAATGGATCGTATGAATTAATTAGAATGGATCGTACGAATGAATTATAATGGATCGTACGAAGGAATTAGAATAGATACATTCGTGCGAAAGAATTAGAATGGATTGTATGAATGAATTAGAATGGATCGTATGAATGAATTAGAATGGATCGTGCGAATGAATTAGAATTGATCGTACGAATGAATTAGAATGGATCGTACGAATGAATTAGAATGGATCGTGCGAATGAATTAGAATGGATCGTACGAATGAATTAGAATGGATACATTCGTACGAATGAATTAGAATGGATCGTACGATGAATTAGAATGGATATATTCGTGCGAATGAATTAGAATGGATCGTACGAATGAGTAAGAATGGTCCGTACAAATGAAATAAAATGGATCGTACGAACGAATTAGAATGGATCGTGCTAATGAATTAGAATGGATCGTACGAATGAATTAGAATGGATACATTCGTGTGAAATGAATTAGAATGGATCGTTTGAATGAATTAGATTGGATCGTATGAATGAATTAGAATGGATCATACGTATGAATTAGAATGGATACATTCATGAAAATGAATTAGAATGGATTGTACGAAGGAATTAGAATGGATCATACGAATGAAATAGAATGGATTACGAAGGAATTAGAATGGATCATACGAAGGAATTAGAATGGATTGTATGAAGGAATTAGAATGGATACATTCGTGGAAAAGAATTAGAATGGATTGTATGAATGAATTAGAATGGATCGTGCAAATAAATTAGAATGGATCGTGCGAATGAATTAGAATGGATCGTATGAATGAATTAAAATAGATTGTGCGAATGAATTAAAATGGATCGTACGAATGAATTAGAATGGATATATTCGTGCGAATGAATTAGAATGGATCGTATGAATGAACTAGAATGGATCGCATAAATGAATTAGAATGGATCGTGTGAATGAATTAGAATGTATCATACGAGTGAATTAGAATGGATATATTCGTGCGAATGAATTAGAATGGAATGTACGAATGAGTAAGATTGGATCGTACGAATGAAATAGAATGGATCGTACGAATGAATTAGAATGGATCATGCTAATGAATTAGAATGGATCGTACGAATGAATTAGAATAGATTGTGCGAATGAATTAGAATGGATCGTGCGAAGGAATTAGAATGGATCATACGAATGGATCGTACGAAGGAATTAGAATGAATTAGAATGGATACATTCGTGCGAATGAATTAGAATGGATCGTATGAATGAATTAGATTGGATCGTATGAATGAATTAGAATGGAATGTACGTATGAATTAGAATGGATACATTCATGGGAATGAATTGGAATGGATCGTACGAAGGAATTAGAATGGATTGTACGAATGAATTAGAATTGATACATTCGTGCAAAAGAATTAGAATGGATTGTATGAATGAATTAGAATGCATCGTACAAATGAATTAGAATGGATCGTGCGAATGAATTAGAATAGATCATACGAATGAATTAGAATAGATTGTGCGAATGAATTAGAATGGATCGTACGAATGAATTAGAATGGATACATTCGTGCGAATGAATTAGAATGGATCTTATGAGTGGATTAGATTGGATCGTATGAATTAATTAGAATGGATCGTACGTATGAATTAGAATGGATACATTCATGGGAAAGAATTAGAATGGATCGTACGAAGGAATTCGTACGAATGAAATAGAATGGATCGTACGAAGGAATTAGAATGGATCGTACGAAGGAATTAGGGTGGATCGTACGAATGAATTAGAATGGATCCATTCGTGCAAAAGAATTAGAATGGATTAGAATGGATCATACGAATGAATAGGAGTGGATCGTATGAATAAATTAGAATGGATCGTGCGAATGAATTAGAATAGATCGTACGAATAAATTAGAATGGATATATTCGTGCGAATGAATTAGAATGGATTGTACGAATGAGTAATAATGGATAGTACGAAAAAAATAGAATGGATCGTACGAATGAATTAGAATGGATCGTGCTAATGAATTAGAATGGATCGTACGAATGAATTAGAATAGATTGTGCGAATGAATTAGAATGGATCATAGATCGTACGAATGAATTAGAATGGATACATTCGTGCGAATGAATTAGAATGGATCGTATGAATGAATTAGATTGGATCGTATGAATGAATTAGAATGGATCGTACGTATGAATTAGAATGGATATATTCATGGGAATGAATTAGAATGGATCGTATGAAGGAATTAGAATGGATCATACGAATGAAATAGAATGGATCGTACGAAGGAATTAGAATGGTTTGTACGAATGAATTAGAATGGATACATTCGTGCAAAAGAATTAGAATGGATTATATGAATAAATTAGAATGGATCGGGCAAATGAATTCTAATTCATTCCTACGATCTATTCTAATTCATTCGCACGAATGTATTCATTCTAATTCATTCGTACGATCCATTCTAATTCATTCATACGATCCATTCTAATTCATTCGTACGATCAATTCTAATTCATTCGCACGAATGTATCCATTCTAATTCATTCGTACGATCCATTCTAATTCATTCGAACGAATGTATCCATTCTAATTCATTTGTACGATCAATTCTAATTCATTCGCACGTTCCATTCTAATTCATTCGCAGAATATATTCTAGTTCATTCGTAATTCAATCGCACGATCATTCAGGTGTTTAGGTTGCGGCCTCAGACTTTGTATTTGGTTGAATAGAAAGGTGCACCTTTGAACATTAGTTGATCGTGGGGAGACCCTGTGTGATTCTACGAATGAATTAGAATGGATACATTCGTGTGAATGAATTAGATTGGATTATAAGAAGGAATTAGGGTGGATCATATGAATGAATAAGAATGGATACATTCGTGTGAAAGAATTAGAATGGATTTTATGAATGAATTAGAATGGATCGTGGATCATACGTATGAATTAGAATGGATACATTCATGGGAATGAATTAGAATGGATCGTACGAAGGAATTAGAAAGGATCGTACGAAGGAATTAGAATGGATCGTACAAATGAATTAGAATGGATACATTCGTGCAAAAGAATTAGAATGGATTGTATGAATGAATTAGAATGGATCGTACATATGAATTAGAATGGATCGTGGGAATAAATTAGAATGGATCGTACGAATGAATTAGAATAGATTGTGCGAATGAATTAGAATAGATCGTACGAATGAATTAGAATGGATACATTTGTGCGAATGAATTAGAATGGATCGTATGAATGAATTAGAATAGATCATATGAATGAATTCGAATAGATCGTACGAATGAATTAGAATGGATACATTCGTGCGAATGAATTAGAATGGATCATACCAAGGAATTAGGGTGGATCGTACGAATGAATTAGAATGGATACATTCGTGCGAAAGAATTAGAATGGATCGTACGAATGAGTAAGAATGGATCGTACGTATGAATTAGAATGGATACATTCATGTGAATGATATAGAATGGATCGTACGAAGGAATTAGAATGGATTATGCAAATAAAATAGAATGGATCGCACGAAGGAATTAGAATGGATTGTGCGAATGAATTAGAATGGATCGTGCGAATGAATTAGAATAGATTGTGCGAATGAATTAGAATGGATCGTACGAATGAATTAGAATGGATTGTATGAATGAATTAGAATGGATCGTGCGAATGAATTAGAATGGATAGTACGAATGAATTAGAATGGATACATTCGTGCGAATGAATTAGAATGGATCGTACGAATGAGTAAGAATGGATTGTACGAATGAATTAGAATGGATCGTATGAATGAATTAGAATGGATCGTGCTAATGAATTAGATTGGATCGTACGAATGAATTAGAATAGATTGTGCGAATGAATTAGAATGGATCGTACGAATGAATTAGAATGGATTGTATGAATGAATTAGAATGGATCGTGTGAATGAATTAGAATGGATAGTACGAATGAATTAGAATGGATACATTCGTGCGAATGAATTAGAATGGATCGTATGAATGAGTAAGAATGGATTATACGAATGAATTAGAATGGATCGTATGAATTAATTAGAATGGATACATTAGTGCAAAAGAATTAGAATGGATTGTACGAATGAGCTAGAATGGATCCATTCTAATTCATTCGCACGATCCATTCTAATTCATTCGCACGTATGCATCCATTCTAATTCATTCGTACGATCCATTCTAATTCATTCATACGATCCATTCAAATTTATTCGTACGATCCATTCTAACTCATTTGCACGATCCATTCTAATTCATTCGCATGAATGTATCCATTCTAATTCATTCGCACAAATGTATCCATTCTAATTCATTCGAACAATCCATTCTAATTCATTCGCACGATCCAATCTAATTCATTCGCACGATCCATTCTAATTCATTCGTACGATCCATTCTATTTCATTCGTACGATCCATTCTATTTCATTGTGCGAATTAATTAGAATGTATCGTATGAATGAATTAGAATGGATCGTATGAATGAATTAGAATGGATCGTATGAATGAATTAGAATGAATTAGAATGGATCAGACGAATGAAATGAATTAGAATGGATCGTGCTAATGAATTAGAATTGATACATTCGTGCGAAAGAATTAGAATGGATTATATGAATGAATTAGAAAGGATCGTACAAATGAATTAGAATGGATCGTATGAATTAGAATGGATCGTATGAATGAAATAGAATGGATCGTACGAATGAATTAGAATGGATCATGCTAATGAATTAGAATGGATTGTACGAATTAGAATGGATCGTACGAATGACTAAGAATGGATCGTACGAATGAAATAGAATGGATCGTACGAATGAATTAGAATGGATCATGCTAATGAATTAGAATGGATCGTACGAATGAATTAGAATAGAATGTGCGAATGAATTAGAATGGGTCGTTCGAATGAATTAGAATGGATCGTATGAATGAATTAGAATGGATCGTGCGAATGAATTGGAATGGATCGTATGAATGAATTAGAATGGATCATACGAAGGAATTAAGGTGGATCATACGAATGAATTAGAATGGATACATTCGTGCGAATGAATTAGACTGGATCATATGAAGGAATTAAGGAGGATCGTACGAATGAATTAGAATGGATACATTCGTGCGAAAGAATTAGAATGGATTGCATGAATGAATTAGAATGGATCGTATGAATGAATTAGAATGGATCGTGCGAATGAATTAGAATGGATCATATGAATGAATTAGAATGGATCGTGTGAATGAATTAGAATAGATCGTATGAATTGGAATAGATCTTATGAATGAATTAGAATGGATCGTGCGAATGAATTTGAATAGATTGTGCGAATGAATTAGAATGGATCGTGCGAATGAATTAGAATGGATCGTACGAATGAATTAGAATGGATCGTATGAATGAATTAGAATGGATCGTGCTAATGAATTAGAATTGATCGTATGAATGAATTAGAATGGATCATACAAAGGAATTAGGGTGGATCGTATGAATGATTTAGAATCGATACATTCGTGCGAAAGAGTTAGAATGGATTGTATGAATGAATTAGAATGGATCGTGCGAATGAATTAGAATGGATCGTGCGAATGAATTAGAATGGATCGTACGAATGAATTAGAATGGATCGTACGAAGGAATTAGAATAGATTGTGCGAATGAATTAGAATGGATCGTACGAATGAATTAGAATGGATCGTTTGAATGAATCGTACAAATTCATTCATACGATCCATTCTAATACATTCATAAGATCCATTCTAATTCATTCGCACGAATGTATCCATTCTAATTCATTCGTACGATCCATTCTAATTCATTCGCACGATCCATTCTAATTAGAATGGATCGTACGAATGAGTAAGAATGGATCTTACTCATTAGCATAATCCATTCTAATTCATTCGCATGATCCATTCTAATACATTCATATGATCCAATCTAATTCATTCATACAATCCATTCTAATTCATTCATATGATTCATTCTAATTCATTCGTACGATCCACCCTAATTCCTTCGTATGATCCATTCTAATTCATTCGCACGAATGTAATTATTCTAATTCATTCGTACGATCCATTCGAATTCATTCATACGATCTCTTCTAATTCATTCATACGATCCATTCTAATTCATTCGCTCGAATGTATCCATTCTAATTCATTCGTACGATCCATTCTAATTCATTCACACGATCCAATCTATTTCATTTGCACGATCTATTCTAATTCATTTGTACGATCTATTCTATTTCATTCGTACGATCCATTCTTACTCATTCGTACGATCCATTCTAATTCATTCGCACAAATATATCCTCATTCGCACGATCCATTCTAATTCATTTGCACGATCTGTTCTAATTCATTCATACAATCCATTCTATTTCTTTCGCACAAATGTATCCATTCTAATTCATACATACGATCCATTCAAATTTATTCATACGATCCATTCTAATTCATTAGCACGATCCATTCTAATTCATTCGTACGATCCATTCTATTTCATTCGTACGATCCATTCATACTCATTCGTACGATCCATTCTAATTCATTCGCACGAATGTATCTATTCTTATTCATTCGTATGATCCATTCTAATTCATTCGCACAATCCAATCTAATTCATTCGCACGATCCATTCTAATTCATTCGTACGATCTATTCTATTTCATTCGTACGATCCATTCTTACTCATTCGTACGATCCATTTTAATTCATTCGCACGAATGTATCCTCATTCGCACGATCCATTCTAATTCATTTGCACGATCCATTCGAATTCATTCATACAATCCATTCTAATTCTTTCGCACGAATGTATCCATTCTAATGTATTCGTACAATCCACCCTAATTTCTTCGTATGATCCATTTTAATTCATTCGCACGAATGTATCCATTCTAATTCATTCGTACGATCAATTCGAATTCATTCACACGATCCATTCTAATTCATCCATACGATCCGTTCTAATTCATTCGCATGAATGTATCCATTCTAATTCATTTGTACGATCCATTCTAATTCATTCGCACAATCTATTCTAATTCATTCGTACGATCCATTCTAATTGATTCGCACGATCCATTCTAATTCGTTTGCTTGATCCATTCTAACCATTCATACAATCCATTCTAATTCTTTTGCACGAATGTATCCATTCTAATTTATTCGTACGATCCACTCTAATTCCTTCTTACGATCAATTCTAATTCCTTCATACGATCCATTCTAATTCCTTCGTACGATCCATTCTATTTCATTCGTATGATCCATTCTAATTCCTTCGTACGATCCATTCTAATTCATTCCCATGAATGTATCTATTCTATAGAATTGTTCGTATGAATGAATTAGAATGGATCGTATGAATGAATTTGAATGGATCATGCGAATGAATTAGAATGGATTGGCCGAATGACTTAGAATGGATACATTCGTTCGAATGAATTAGAATGGATCGTACGAATGAGTAAGAATGGATCGTACGAATGAAATATAATGGATCGTACAAATGAATTAGAATGGATCGTGCTAATGAATTAGAATGGATCATACGAATGAATTAGAAAAGATTGTGCGAATGATGAATTTGAATGGATCGTGCGAATGAATTAGATTGGATCGTGCGAATGAATTAGAATGGATCGTACGAATGAATTAGAATGGATATATTTGTGCGAATGAATTAGAATGGATCGTATGAATGAATTAGAATGGATCGTTTGAATGAATTCGAATGGATCGTACGAAGGAATTAGAATGGATCGTACGAATGAATTAGAATGGATACATTCGTGCGAAAGAATTAGAATGGATTGTATGAATGAATTAGAATGGATCGTATGAATGAAATAGAATGGATCGTGCGAATGAATTAGAATGGTTCGTGCAAATGAATTAGA
Organism: Chamaelirium japonicum; assembly: GCA_947650365.1. Taxonomy (NCBI): domain Eukaryota; kingdom Viridiplantae; phylum Streptophyta; class Magnoliopsida; order Liliales; family Melanthiaceae; genus Chamaelirium; species Chamaelirium japonicum. Next base: position 219,910 of record CANTAL010000082.1, on the reverse strand, counting down.
ATGGATCGTATGAATAAGTTAGAATGGATCATGCGAATGAATTATAATGGATCATACGAATGAATTAGAATGGATACATTTGTGCGAATGAATTAGAATGGATCGTACGAATGAGTAAGAATGGATCGTACGAATGAATTAGAATGGATCGTATGAATGAATTTGATTGGATCGGAATGGATCGTATGAATAAATTAGAATGGATAAATTCGTGCGAATGAATTACAATGGATCGTATGAATGAATTAGAATGGATCGTATGAATGAATTCGAATGGATCATACAAGTGAATTTGAATGGATACATTCGTGCGAATGAACTAGAATGGATCATACGCCTTCGTACGATCCATTCGTACAATCCATTCTAATTCCTTCGCATGAATGTATCAATTCTAATTCATTTGTATGATACATTCTAATTCATTCACACAATCTATTCTAATTCATTCGTACGATCCATTCTAATTCATTAGCACGAATCATTCTAATCCATTCGTACGATCCATTCTATTTCATTCGTATGATCCATTCTTACTCATTGGTACGATCCATTCTAATTCATTCGCACAAATGTATCCATTCTAATTCATTCGTACGATCCATTCTAATTCATTCGCACGATCCATTCTAATTCATTCGTGCGAATGAATTGGAATGGATCGTACGAATGAAAAAGAATGGATCGTACGAATGAATTAGACTGGATCGTGCTAATGAATTAGAATGGATCGTACAAATGAATTAGAATAGATTGTGCTAATGAATTAGAATGGATCGTATGAATGAATTAGAATGGATACATTCGTGCAAATGAATTAGAATGGATCGTATGAATGAATTAGATTGGATCATATGAATGAATTAGAATGGATCGTAGTATGAATTAGAATGGATACATTCATGGGAATGAATTAGAATGGATCGTACGAAGGAATTAGAATGGATCATACGAATGAAATAGAATAGATCGTATGAAGGAATTAGAATGGATCGTACGAAGGAATTATAATGGATCGTACGAATGAATTAGAATGGATACATTTGTCCAAAAGAATTAAAATGGATTGTATGAATGAATTATAATGGATCATGCAAATGAATTAGAATGGATCGTGCGAATGAATTAGAATGGATCGTACGAATGAATTAGAATAGATTGTGCGAATAGATTATAATGGATCGTATGAATGAATTAGAATGGATACATTCGTGCGAATGAATTAGAATGGATCGTATGAATGAATTAGAATGGATCGTATGAATGAATTTGAATGGATCGTACGAATGAATTAGAATAGATACATTCGTGCGAATGAATTAGAATGGATCATACGAATGATTTAGGGTGGATCGTATGAATGAATTAGAATGGATATATTCATGCGAAAGAATTAGAATGGATTGTATGAATGTATTAGAATGGATCGTGCAAATGAATTAGAATGGATCGTGCGAATAAGGATACATTCGTGCGAATGAATTAGAATGGATAGTACGAATGAGTAAGAATGGATCGTACGAATGAAATAGAATAGATCATACGAATGAATTAGAATGGATCGTGCGAGTAAATTATATTGGATCGTGCGAATGAATTAGAATGGATCGTACGAATGAAATAGAATGGATAGATTCGTGCGAATGAATTAGAATGGATCGTATGAATGAATTAGAATGGATCGTATGAATGAATTCGAATGGATTATACGTATGAATTAGAATGGATACATTCGTGCGAATGAATTAGAATGGATAATACGAAGGAATTAGGGTGGATCGTACGAATGAATTTGAATGGATACATTCGTGCAAAAAAATTAGAATGGATTGTATAAATTAATTAGAATGGATCGTATGAATGAATTATAATAGATCGTGCGAATGAATTAGAATGGATTGTGCTAATGAGTAAGAATGGATCGTACGAATGAAATAGAATGGATCGTACGAATGAATTAGAATGGATCGTGCTAATGAATTAGAATGGATCGTACGAATGAATTAGAATAGATTGTGAGAATGAATTAGAATGGATCATGAGAATGAATTAGAATGGATACATTCATGCGAATGAATTAGAATTGATCGTACGAATGAACTAGAATGGATCGTATAAATGAATTAAAATAGATCGTATGAATGAATTCGAATGGATCGTACGAATAAATTAGAATGGATTCATTCGTGCGAAAGAATTAGAATGGATACATTCGTGCGAAAGAATTAGAATGGATTATATGAATGAATTAGAATGGATCGTATGGATGAATTAGAATGGATCGTGCGAATGAATTAGAATGGATCGTACGAATGAATTAGAATGGATCGTATGAATGAATTAGAATGGATACATTCGTGTGAATGAATTAGAATGGATTGTGCTAATTAATTAGAATGGATCATACGAATGAATTAGAATGGATCGTGCTAATGAAATAGAATGGATCGTACGAATGAATTTGAATGGATCGTATGAATGAATTAGAATGGATCGTGCTAATGAATTAGAATGGATCGTACGAATGAATTAGAATAGATTGTGCGAATGAATTAGAATGGACCGTACGAATGAATTAGATTGGATCGTATGAATGAATTAGATTGGATCGTATGAATGAATTAGAATGGATCGTACGTATGAATTAGAATAGATACATTCATGGGAATGAATTAGAATAGATCATACGAAGGAATTAGAATGGATCATACGAATGAAATAGAATGGATCGAACGAAGAAATTTGAATAGATCGTACGAAGGAATTAGAATGGATTGTGCGAATGAATAAGAATGGATCATATGAATGAATTAAAATGAATCATATGAATGAATTTGAATGGATCATGCGAATGAATTAGAATGGATCATACGAATGAATTAGAATGGATACATTCGTGCTAAAGAATTAGAATGGATTGTATGAATGAATTAGAATGGATTGTACGAATGAATTAGAATGGATCGTGCAAATAAATTAGAATGGATCGTACGAATAAATTAGAATGGATACATTCATGCGAATGAATTAGAATGGATCGTATGAATGAGTAAGAATGGATCGTACGAATGAAATAGAATAGATCGTACGAATGAATTAAAATGGATCGTGCTAATGAATTAGAATGGATCGTATGAATGAATTAAAATGGATCGTGCGAATGAATTAGAATGGATCGTACGAATGAGTAAGAATGGATCGTACGAATGAAATAGAATGGATCGTATGAATGAATTAGAATGGATCATGCTAATGAATTAGAATGTATCGTACGAATGAATTAGAATAGATTGTGCGAATGAATTAGAATAGATCGTACGAATGAATTAGAATAGATACATTCGTGCGAATGAATTAGAATGGATCGTATGAATGAATTGGATTGGATCGTATGAATGCATTAGAATGGATCGTACGTATGAATTAGAATGGATACATTCATGAGAATGAATTAGAATGGATCGTACGAAGGAATTAGAATGGATCATACGAATGAAATAGAATGGATCGTACGAAGGAATTAGAATGGACCGTACGTTATGAATGAATTAGAATGGATCGTACGTATGAATTAGAATGGATACATTCATGGGAATGAATTAGAATGGATCGTACGAATGAATTAGAATGAATCGATCGTACGAAGGAATTAGAATGGATCCATTCTAATTCATTCTAATTCATTCGTACGATCCATTCTAATTCATTCATACGATCCATTCTAATTCATTCATACGATCCAATCTAATTCATTCATACGATCCATTCTAATTCATTCGCACAAATGTATCCATTCAAATTCTTTCATACAATCCATTCTAATTCATTCGCACGATCCACTCTAATTCATTCGCACGATCCATTCTAATTCATCATTCGCACAATATATTGTAATTCATTCGTACGATCCATTCTAATTCATTAGCACGATCCATTCTAATTAATTCGTACGACCCAGTCTATTTCATTCGTACAATCCATTCTTACCCATTCGTATGATCCATTCTAATTCTTTCGCACGAATGTATCCATTCTAATTAATTAGTACGATTCATTCTAATTCATTCCCACGATCCATTCTAATTCATTCATACGATCCATTCTAATTCATTCGTACGATCCATTCTATAGAATCGATACATTCATGGGAATGAATTTGAATGGATCGTATGAATGAATTAGAATGGACACATTCGTGCAAAAGAATTTGAATGGATTGTATGAATGAATTAGAATGGATCATGCTAATGAAATAGAATGGATCGTACGAATGAATTTGAATGGATCGTACGAATGAATTAGAATGGATCGTGCCGATGAATTAGAATGGATCGTAAGAATGAATTAGAATAGATGGTGCGAATGAATTAGAATGGATCGTACGAATGAAATAGAATGGATTCATTCGTGCGAAAGAATTAGAATGGATTGTATGAATGAATTAGAATGGATCATGCAAATGAATTAGAATGGATCGTGCGAATGAATTAGAATGGATCGTACGAATAAATTAGAATAGATTGTGCGAATGAATTAGAATGGATCGTACGAATGAATTAGAATGGATACATTCGTGCGAATGAATTAGAATGGATCGTATGAATGAATTAGAATGGATCGTATGAATGAATTAGAATGAATCGTGCAAATGAATTAGAATGGATCGTATGAAACAATTAGAATGGATACATTCGTGCGAATGAATTAGAATGGATCTTACGAATGAGTAAGAATGGATCATATGAATGAAATAGAATGGATCGTATGAATAAATTAGAATGGATCGTACTAATGAATTAGAATGGATCGTATAAATGAATTAGAATAGATTGTGCGAATGATGAATTAGAATGGATCGTGCGAATGAATTAGATTGGATCGTGCGAAAGAATTAGAATGGATCGTACGAATGAATTAGAATAGATTGTGCGAATGAATTAGAATGGATCGTACGAATAAATTAGAATGGATTCAATCGTGCGAAGGAATTAGAATGGATCATATGAATGAATTAGAATGGATCGTACGTATGATCCATTCAATTTCATTCGTACGATCTATTCTTACTCATTCGCACGATCCATTCTAATTCATTCGTACGATCCATTCTAATTCATTCGTACGATCCATTCTAATTCATTCGTACAATCCATTCTATTTTATTAGCATGATCCATTCTAATTCATTCGTACGATCCGTTCTATTTCATTCGTACGATCCATTCTTACTCATTCGTACGATCCATTCTAATTCATTCGCACGAATGTATCCATTCTAATTCATTTGTACGATCAATTCTAATTCATTCGCATGATCCATTCTAATTCATTCATACGATCCATTCTAATTCATTCGTACGATCCATTCTAATTCATTCGCACGGTACATTCTAATTCATTCATACGATCCATTCTAATTCATTCATACAATCTATTCTACTTCATTCGCACGAATGTATCAATTCTAATTCATTCGTACGATCCATTCTAATTCATTTGGACGATCTATTCTAATTCATTCATACGATCCATTCTAATTCATTCGTACGATCCATTCTAATTCATTCGCACAATCTATTCTAATTCATTCGTACGATCCATTCTAAGTCACTAGCATGATCCATTCTAATTCATTCGTACAATCCATTCTATTTCATTCGTATTCATTCTTACTCATTCGTACGATCCATTCTTATTCATTCGCACGAATGTATCCATTCTAATTCATTCGTACGATCCATTCTAAGTCCTTCGTACGATCCATTCTATTTCATTCATACGATCCATTCTAATTCATTCATGCAATCCATTCTAATTCTTTCGCACGAATGTATCCATTCTAATACATTCGTACGTATGATCCATTCTAATTCATTTATTTGTACGATCCAATTTAATTCCTTCGTGCGAATGAATTAGAATAGATCATATGAATGAATTCGAATGGATCATACGAATGAATTAGAATGGATACATTTGTGTGAATGAATTAGAATGGATCATACGAAGGAATTAGAATGGATCGTACGAATGAATTAGAATGGATACATTCGTGCGAAGGAATTAGAATGGATCGTACGAATGAGTAAGAATGGATCGTACGAATGAAATAGAATAGATCGTACGAATGAATTAGAATGGATCGTGCTAATGAATTAGAATGTATTCATTCGTGCGATCCATTCTTATTCATTCGCATGATCCATTCTAATTCATTCGTACGATCCATTCTAATTCATTCGCATAATCTATTCTAATTCATTCGTAAGATCCATTCTAATTCATTGGCACGATCAATTCTAATTCATTCGTACGATCCATTTTATTTCATTCATACGATCCATTCTTACTCATTCGTACGATCCATTCTAATTCATTCGCACGAATGTATCCATTCTAATTCATTTGTACGATCCATTCTTATTCATTCGCACGATCCATTCTAATTCACTCATGTGATCCATTCTAATTCATTCATACGATCTATTCTAATTCATTCGTACAATCCATTATAATTCATTCATACGAACCATTCTAATTCATTCATATGATCTATTCTAATTCATTCGCACGAATGTATCCATTCTAATTCATTCGTACGATCCATTCTATTTCATTCGTACAATCCATTCTATTTCATTCGTGCGAATGAATTAGAATGGATTGTATGAATGAATTAGAATGGATCGTGCAAATTAATTAGAATGGATCGTGCGAATGAGGATACATTCGTGCGAATGAATTAGAATGGATCGTGCGAATGAATTGGATTGGATCGTGCGAATGAATAAGAATAGATCATGCGAATGAATAAGAATGAATTAGAATGGATCGTATGAATGAATTAGATTGGATCGTACGAATGAAAAAGAATGGATCATACGAATGAATTAGACTGGATCGTGCTAATGAATTAGAATGGATCGTACAAATGAATTAGAATAGATTGTGCGAATGAATTAGAATGGATCGTATGAATGAATTAGAATGGATACATTCATGCGAATGAATTAGAATGGATCGTATGAATGAATTAGATTGGATCGTATGAATGAATTAGAATGGATCGTATGTATGAATTAGAATGGTTACATTCATGGAATGAATTAGAATGGTTACATTCATGGAATGAATTAGAATGGATCGTACAAAAGAATTAGAATGGATCGTACGAAGGAATTAGAGCGAATGAATTGGAATGGATCATATGAATGAATTAGAATGGATCGTATGAATTAGAATGGATCGTACGACGGAATTAGAATGGATCGTACGAAGGAATTAGAATGGATTGTGCGAATGAATTAGAACGGATCGTACAAATGAATTAGAATGGATCGTATGAATGAATTAGAATGGATCGTTCGAATGAATTAGAATGGATCATACGAATGAATTAGAATGGATACATCCGTGCGAAAGAATTAGAATGGATTGTATGAATGAATTAGAATGGATCGTATGAATGAATTAGAATGGATCGTGCGAATGACTTAGAATGGATCGTATGAATGAATTAGAATGGATACATTCGTGCGAATGAATTAGAATGGATCGTATGAATGAATTAGATTGGATCGTATGAATGAATTAGAATGGATCGTATGTATGAATTAGAATGGTTACATTCATGGGAACGAATTAGAATGGATCGTACGAAGGAATTAGAATGGATCATACGAATGAAATAGAATGGATCGTACGAAGGAATTAGAATGGATCGTACAAAAGAATTAGAATGGATCGTACGAAGGAATTAGAGCGAATGAATTGGAATGGATCGTATGAATGAATTAGAATGGATCGTATGAATTAGAATGGATCGTACGACGGAATTAGAATGGATCGTACGAAGGAATTAGAATGGATTGTGCGAATGAATTAGAACGGATCGTACGAATGAATTAGAATGGATCGTATGAATGAATTAGAATGGATCGTTCGAATGAATTAAAATGGATCGTACGAATGAATTAGAATAGATACATTCGTGCGAAAGAATTAGAATGGATTGTATGAATGAATTAGAATGGATCGTATGAATGAATTAGAATGGATCGTGCGAATGAATTAGAATGGATCGTATGAATGAATTAGAATGGATACATTCGTGCGAATGAATTAGAATGGATCGTAAGAATGAGTAAGAATGGATCGTACGAATGAATTAGAATGGATCGTGCTAATGAATTAGAATGGATCGTATGAATGAACTAGAATAGATCGTGCGAATGAATTAGAATGGATCGTATGAATGAATTAGAATGGATCATACGAATGAATTAGAATGGATCGTACGAATGAATTAGAATGGATCCATTCTATTCTAATTCATTCGCACGATCCATTCTAATTCATTCATACGATTCATTCTAATTCATTCATACAATCCATTCTAATTCTTTCGCACGAATACATTCTAATTCATTCTAATTCATTCATACGATACATTCGTGCGAAAGAACTAGAATGGATTGTATGAATGAATTAGAATGGATCGTATGAATGAATTAGAATGGATCGTTAAATGAATTAGAATGGATCGTACGAATGAATTAGAATGGATCGTATGAATGAATTAGAATGGATCGTGCGAATGAATTAAAATGGATCGTATGAATGAATTAGAATGGATACATTCATGCGAATGAATTAGAATGGATCGTACGAATGAGTAAGAATGGATCGTACGAATGAAATAGAATGGATCGTACGAATGAATTAGAATGGATCGTGCTAATGAATTAGAATGGATCGTACGAATGAATTAGAATAGATTGTACGAATGAATTAGAATGGATCTTACGAATGAATTAGAATGGATACATTCATGCGAATGAATTAGAATGGATCATATGAATGAATTAGATTGGATCGTATGAATGAATTAGAATGGATCGTACGTATGAATTAGAATGGATACATTCATAGGAATGAATTAGAATGGATCGTATGAAGGAATTAGAATAGTTCATACGAATGAAATAGAATTGATCGTACGAAGCAATTAGAATGGATCGTACGAATGAATTATAATGGATCGTACGAAGGAATTAGAATGGATCGTACGAATTAATTAGAATGGATACATTCGTGCAAAAGAACTAGAATGGATTGTATGAATGAATTAGAATGGATTGTGCAAATGAATTAGAATGGATCGTGCGAATGAATTAGAATGGATCGTACGAATGAATTAGAATAGATTGTGCGAATGAATTAGAATGGATCGTACGAACGAATTAGAATGGATACATTCGTGCGAATGAATTAGAATGGATCATATGAATGAATTAGAATGGATCGTATGAATGAATTCGAATGGATCATACGAATAAATTAGAATGGATACATTCGTGCGAATGAATTAGAATGGATTATACGAAGGAATTAGGGTAGATCATACGAATGAATTAGAATGGATACATTTGTGCGAAAGAATTAGAATGGATTGTTTGAATGAATTAGAATTGATCGTATGAATGAATTAGAACAGATCATACGAATGAATTTGAATGGATCGTACGAATGAATTAGAATGGATCGTATGAATGATTTAGAATGGATCGTGCGAATGAATTAGAATGGATCGTATGAATAAGTAAGAATAGATCGTACGAATGAAATAGAGTGGATCGGACGAATGAGTAAGAATGGATCGTACGAATGAAATAGAATGGATCGTACGAATGAATTAGAATGGATACATTCGTGGAAATGAATTAGAATAGATCGTAAGAATCAATTAGAATGGATCGTGTGAATGAATTAGAATAGATCATATGAATGAATTAGAATATATCATATGAATGAATTAGAATGGATCGTGCGAATGAATTAGAATTAATCGTACGAATGAATTATAATGGATACATTAGTGCGAATGAATTAGAATGGATCGTATGAATGAGTAAGAATGGATTGTAAAATGAAATTGAATGGATCGTACGAATGAATTAGAATGGATCGTACGAAGGAATTAGAATGGATTGTGCGAATGAATTAGAAAGGATCGTACGAATGAATTAGAATGGATACATTCGTGCAAAAGAATTAGAATGGATTGTATGAATGAATTAGAATGGATCGTACGAATGAATTAGAATGGATCGTGCGAATGAATTAGAATGGATCGTACGAATGAATTAGATTGGATACATTCGCGTGAATGAATTAGAATGGATCGTACGAATGAGTAAGAATGGATCATATGAATAAAATACAATGGATCGTACGAATGAATTAGAATGGATCAAGCTAATGAATTAGAATGGATCGTATGAATGAATTAGAATGGATCGTACGAATGAGTAAGAAAAGATCGTACGAATGAAATAGAATGGATCGTACGAATGAATTAGAATGGATCGTGCTAATGAATTAGAATAGATCGTACGAATGAATTAGAATAGATTGTGTGAATGAATTAGAATGGATTGTTTGAATGAATTAGAATGGATCGTATGAATGCATTAGAATGGATCGTGCGAATGAATTAGAATGGATCGTACGAATGAATTAGAATTGATCGTACGAATGAATTAGAATGGATACATTCGTGCGAATGAGTTAGAATGGATTGTATGAAAGAGTAAGAGTGGATCGTATGAATGAGTAAGAATGGATCGTACGAATGAAATAGAATGGATCGTACGAATGAGTTAGAATGGATACATTCGTGGGAATGAATTAGAATAGATCGTATGAATGAATTAGAATGGATCGTATGAATAAATTAGAATGGATCGTGCGAATGAATTAGAATGGATCGTATGAATGAATTAGAATTGATCGTATGAATGAATTAGAATGGATCGTGCGAATGAATTACAATGGATCGTACGAATGAATTAGAATGGATACATTCGTGCGAATGAATTAGAATGGATCGTACGAATGAGTAAGAATGGATCATACGAATGAAATAGAATGGATCTTACGAATGAATTAGAATGGATCGTACGAAGGAATTAGAATGGATTGTGTGAATGAATTAGAATGGATCGTACGAATGAATTAGAATGGATCGTATGAATGAATTAGAATGGATCGAGTGAATGAATTAGAATGGATCGTACGAATGAATTAGAATGGATACATTCGTGCGAAAGAATTAGAATGGATTGTATGAATGAATTAGAATAGATCGTACAAATGAATTAGAATGGATCGTGCGAATGAATTAGAATGGATCGTATGAATGAATTAGAATGGATACATTCGTGCGAATGAATAAGAATGGATCGTACGAATGAGTTAGAATGGATCGTACGAATGAAATAGAATGGATCGTACGAATGAATTAGAATGGATCGTGCTAATGAATTAGAATGGATCGTATGAATGAATTAGAATGGATCGGACGAATGAGTAAGAATGGATCATACGAATAAATTAGAATGGATCGTGCTAATGAATTAGAATAGATCGTACGAAAGAATTAGAATAGATTATGCGAATGAATTAGAATGGATCGTACGAAGGATTTAGAATAGATCATATGATATGAATGAATTAGAATGGATCATACGTATGAATTAGAATGGATACATTCATGGGAATGAATTAGAATGGATCATACGAAAGAATTAGAATGGATACATTCTAATTCATTCGTACGATCCATTCTAATTCATTCATACGATCAATTCTAATTCATTCATACGATCTATTCTAATTCATTCACACGAATGTATCCATTCTAATTCATTCGTACGATCCATTCTAATTTATTCATACGATCCATTCTAATTCATTCGCACGATCCATTCTATTTCATTCTAATTCATTCGCACGATCCATTCTAATTCATTCATACGATTCATTCTAATTCATTCATACGATCCATTCTAATTCATTCGCACGATCCATTCTAATTCATTCATACAATCCATTCTAATTCTTTCGCACGAATGTATCCAATCTAATTCATTCATATGATCCACCCTAATTCGTTCGAATGATCCATTCTAATTCATTCGCACGAATGTATCCATTCTAATTCATTCGTACGAAAAATTCATTCATACGATCCATTCTAATTTATACGTACGATTCATTCTAATTCATTCATACGATCCAATCTAATTCATTCATATGATCCATTCTAATTCATTCGCATGAATGTATCCATTCTAATTCATTCGTACGATCCATTCTAATTCATTCACACAATCTATTCTAATTCATTCGTACGATCCATTCTAATTCATTAGTACGATCTATTCTAATTCATTTGCACGATCCATTCTAATTCATTCATACAATCCATTCTAATTCTTTTGCACGAATGTATCCATTCTAATTCATTTGTACGATCCATTCTAATTCCTTCGTACGATCCATTCTAATTCATTCGCACGAATGTATCCATTCTAATTCCATCGTACGATCCATTCTAATTCATTCGCACGAATGTATCCATTCAAATTCATTCGTACGATCCATTCTACTTTATTCGCACAATCAATTCTAATTCATTCGTACGATCCATTCTAATTCATTCGTACGATCTATTCTAATTCATTCACACGATCCATTCTAATTCATTCATACAATCCATTCTAATTCTTTCGCACAAATGTATCCATTCTAATTCATTCGTACGATTCACCCTAATTCCTTCGTATGATCTATTCTAATTCATTCATACAATCCATTCTAATTCTTTCGCACGAATGTATCCATTCTAATTCATTCGTGCGAAAGAATTAGAATGGATTGTATGAATGAATTAGAATGGATCGTATGAATGAATTAGAATGGATCGTGTGAATGAATTAGAATGGATCGTACAAATGATCTAGAATGGATCGTATAAATGAATTAGAATGGATCGTGCGAATGAATTAGAATGGTTCATACAAATGAATTAGAATGGATACATTCGTGCGAATGAATTAGAATGGATCATACGAATGAGTAAGAATGGATCGTACGAATGAATTAGAATGGATCGTATGAATGAATTAGATTGGATCGGAATGGATCGTACGAATGAATTAGAATGGATACATTCATGCGAATGAATTAGAATGGATCGTATGAATGAATTAGATTGGATCGTATGAATGAATTAGAATGGATCGTACGTATGAATTAGAATGGATTCATTCATGGGAATGAATTAGAATGGATCGTACGTATGAATTAGAATGGATTCATTCATGGGAATGAATTAGAATGGATCGTACGTAGAATGGATCGTGCGAATGAATTAGAATGGATCGTATGAATGAATTCGAATGGATCGTATGAATGAATTAGAATGGATCGTGCGAATGAATTAGAATGGATCGTACGAATGGATAAGAATAGATTGTGCGAATGAATTAGAATGGATCGTACGAATGAATTAGAATGGATACATTCGTGCGAATGAATTAGAATGGATCGTATGAATAAATTAGAATGGATCGCATGAATGAATTAGAATGGATCGTACGAATGAATTAGAATGGATCATACGAATGAATTAGAATGGATCATACGAAGGAAATAGGGTGGATCGTATGAATGAATTAGAATGGATACATTCGTGCAAAAGAATTAGAATGAATCATACGAATGAATTAGAATGGATTGTACGAATGTATCCATTCTAATTCATTCCTTTGTGTGATCCATTCTAATTCATTCATACGATCCATTCTTAGTCATTTGTACGATTCGTTCTAATTCATACGTACGATCCATTCTAATTCTCGTACGATACATTCGTGCGAATGAATTAGAATGGATCACACGAAGGAATTAGGGTGGTCCGTACGAATGAATTAGAATGGATACATTCGTGCGAAAGAATTAGAATGGATTGTATGAATGAATTAGAATGGATCGTTTTAATGAATTAAAATGGATCGTGCGAATGAATTAGAATGGATCATATGAATGAATTAGAATAGATCGTATGAATGAATAAGAATGGATCGTGCGAATGAATTAGAATGGATGGTACGAATGAATTAGAATGGATATATTCGTGCGAATGAATTAGAATGGATCGTACGAATGAATTAGAATGGATCGTGTGAATGAATTAGAATGGATCGTACGAATGAATTAGAATGGATACATTCGTGCGAATGAATTAGAATGGATCGTACGAATGAGTAAGAATGGATCGTATGAATGAAATAGAATGGATCGTATGAATAAAATAGAATGGATCGTGCTAATGAATTAGATTAGATCGTACGAATGAATTAGAATAGATTGTGCGAATGAATTAGAATGGATCATACGAATGAATTAGAATGGATCGTATGAATGAATTAGAATGGATCATGCGAATGAATTAGAATGGATCATATGAATGAATTAGAATGGATACATTCGTGTGAATGAATTATAATGGATCGTACGAATGAGTAATAATGGAACGTACGAATGAATTAGAATGGATCGTACGAATGAAATAGAATGGATACATTTGTGCAAAAGAATTAGAATGGATTGTACAAAGGAGTCAGAATGGATCCATTCTAATTCATTCGCACGATCCATTCTAATTCATTCGCACGTATGTATCCATTCTAATTCATTTGTACGATCCATTCTAATTCATTCATACAATCCATTCTAATTCATTCATACGATCCATTCTAGTTTATTTGCACGATCCATTCTAATTCATTCGCACGAATGTATCCATTCTAATTCATTCGTACGATCCATTCTATTTTATTCGTACGATCCATTCTTACTCATTCGTACGGATCATACGAATGAGTAAGAATGGATCGTACGAGTGAAATAAAATGGATCATACGAATGAATTAGAATGGATACATTCGTGTGAAAGAATTAGAATGGATCGTATGAATGAATTAGAATGGATCATGCGAATGAATTAGAATGGATCATGCAAATGAATTAGAATGGATCGTACGAATGAATTAGAATGGATCGTGCGAATGAATTAGAATGGATCGTACGAATGAATTAGAATGGATACATTCGTGCGAATGAATTTGAATAGATCGTACGAATAAATAAGAATGGATCGTATGAATGAAATAGAATGGATCGTATGAATGAATTAGAATGGATCGTGCTAATGAATTAGAATGGATAGTACGAACGAATTAGAATAGATTGTGCGAATGAATTAGATTGGATCGTACGAATGAATTAGAATGGATACATCCGTGAGAAGGAATTAGAATGGTTCGTACGAATGGATCATACGAAGGAATTAGAATGAATTAGAATGGATACATTCATGCGAATGAATTAGAATGGATCGTATGAATGAATTAAAATGGATCGTGCAAATGAATTAGAATGGATACATTCGTGCGAATGAATTAGAATGGATCATATGAATAAATTAGATTGGATCGTATGAATGAATTAGAATGGATCGTACAAATGAATTAGAATGAATTAGAATGGATCCATTCTAATTCCTTCGTACGATCTATTCTAATTCATTCCCATGAATGTATCCATTCTAATTCATATGTACGATCCATTCTAATTCATTCATAACGTATGATCCATTCTAATTCCTTCGTACGATCCATTCTATTTCATTCGTATGATCCATTCTAATTCCTTCGTATGATCCAATCTAATTCATTCCCATGAATGTATCCATTCTAATTCATACATACGATCCATTCAAATTCATTCATACGATCCAATCTAATTCATTCATACGATCCATTCTAATTCATTCGCATGAATGTATCCATTCTAATTCATTCGTACGATCCATTCTACTTCATTCACACAATCTATTCTAATTCATTCGTGCGATCCATTCTAATATATTCTAATTAATTCGCACAATTGTATGAATGAATTAGAATGGATCGTACGAATGAATTAGAGTAGATTGTGCAAATGAATTAGAATGGATCGTACGAACGAATAAGAATAAAGGAATTCGAATGGTTCGTACGAATGAATTAGAATAGATTGTGCAAAAGAATTAGAATGGATCGTACGAATGAATGGATCGTACGAATGAATTAGAATGGATACATTCGTGCGAATGAATTAGAATGGATCGTACGAATGAGTAAGAATGGATCGTACGAATAAAATAGAATGGATCGTACGAATGAATTAGAATGGATCGTGCAAATAATTTAGAATGGATCGTATGAAGGAATTAGAATGGATCGTACGAATGAATTAGAATGGATACATTCATGCGAATGAATTAGAATGGATGGTATGAATGAATTAGAATGGATCGTATGAATGAATTCGAATGGATCGTATGAATTAATTAGAATGGATACATTCGTGCGAATGAATTAGAATGGATCGTACGAATGAATTAGAATGGATCGTGCAAATGAATTAGAATAGATCCATTCTAATTAATAGAATTCATACGTACGATCCATTGTAATTCATTCATTCGTGCATATGATCCATTCTAATTCATTCGCATGATCCAATCTAATTCATTCGCACGATCCATTCTAATTCATTTGTATGATCCATTCTATTTCATTCGTACGATCCATTCTAATTCATTTGCACAATCCATTCTAATTCATTCATACAATCCATTCTAATACTTTTGCACGAATGTATGCATTCTAATTCCTTCGTACGATCCATTCTAATTCCTTCGTACGATCCATTCTAATTCATTCGCACGAATGTATCCATTCTAATTCATTCGTACGATCAATTCGAATTCATTCATACGATCCATTCTAATTCATTCATACGATCCATTCTAATTCATTGGCACGAATGTGTCCATTCTAATTTATTCGTACGATCCATTCTAATTCCTTTGTACGATCCATTCTAATTTATTCGTACGATCCATTCTAATTCCTTCGTACGATCCATTCTAATTCATTCGCACGAATGTATCTATTCTAATTCATTCGTACGATCCATTCGAATTCATTCATACGATCCATTCTAATTCATTTATACGATCCATTCTAATTCATTCGTATGAATGTATCCATTCTAATTCATTCGTACGATCCATTCTAATTCCTTCGTACGATCCATTCTAATTCCTTCGTATGATCCTTTCTAATTCATTTGCATGATCCATTCTAATTCATTCATACAATCCATTCTAATTCTTTTGCACGAATATATCCATTCTAATTTATTCGTATGATCTATTATAATTCCTTTGTACGACCCATTCTAATTCATTCCCATGAATGTATCCATTCTAATTCATACGTACGATCCATTCTAATTCATTCATACGATCCAATCTAATTCTTTCATACGATCCATTCTAATTCATTCGCATGAATGTATCCATTCTAATTCATTCGTATGATCCATTCTAATTCATTCGCACAATCTATTCTAATTAATTCGTACGATCCATTCTAATTCATTACCATGATCCATTCTAATTCATTCGTACGATCCATTCTATTTCATTCGTACGATCCATTCTTTCTCATTCGTACGATCCTTTCTAATTTATTCGCACGAATGTATCCATTCTAATTCATTCGTACGATCCATTCATTCGTACGATCCATTATGATTCATACGCACAATCTATTCTAATTCATTCGTACGATCCATTCTAATTCATTCGCACGAATGTATCCATTCTAATTCATTCGTACGATCCATTCATCCGTACAATCCATTCTAATTCATTCGCACAATCTATTCTATTTTATTCGTACGATCCATTCTAATTCATTCATACAATCGTGCAAATGAATTAAAATGTATTAGAATGGATCGTACGAATGAATTAGAATAGATTGTGCGAATGAATTAGAATGGATCTTACGAATGAATTAGAATGGATACATTCGTGCGAATGAATTAGAATGGATCGTATAAATGAATTAGATTGGATCGTATGAATGAATTATAATGGATCGTACGTATGAATTAGAATGGATACATTCATAGGAATGAATTAGAATGGATCAAACGAAGGAATTAGAATGGATCATACGAAGGAATTAGAATGGATCAAACGAAGGAATTAGAATGGATCGTACATTATGAATGAATTAGAATGGATCGTACGTATGAATTAGAATGGAAACATTCATGGGAGTGAATTAGAATGGATCGTACGAAGGAATTAGAATGGATCCATTCTAATTCATTGTAATTCATTCGTACGATCCATTCTAATTCATTCAAACGATCCATTCTAATTCATTCATAAGATCCAATCTAATTCATTCATACGATCTATTCTAATTCATTCGCACGAATGTATCCATACTAATTCATTAGCACGATCCATTCTAATTCATTCATACAATCCATTCTAATTCATTCGCACGAATGTATCCATTCTAATTCATTCTAATTCCTTCGTACGATCCATTCATACGATCCATTCTAATTCCTTCGCAAGAATGTATCCATTTTAATTCATTCGTACGATCCATTCTAATTTATTCGCATGATCCATTCTAATTCATTCATACGATCTATTCTAATTCATTCGTACGATCCATTCTAATTCATTCGGACGATCCATTCTAATTCATTCATACGATCTATTCTAATTCATTCATATAATCCATTCTAATTCTTTCGGATGAATGTATCCATTCTAATTCATTCGTACGATCCACCCTAATTCCTTCTTATGATCCATTCTAATTCATTCGCACAAATGTATCCATTTTAATTCATTCGTACGATCCATTCGAATTCATTCATACGATCCATTCTAATTCATTCATACGATCCATTCTAATTCATTCATACGATACATTCTAATTAATTCGCACAATGAAATAGAATGGATCGTACGAATGAAATAGAATGGATCGTACGAATGAATTAGAATGGATCGTGCGAATGAATTAGATTGGATCGTGCGAATGAATTAGAATGGATTGTTCGAATGAATTAGATTGGATACATTCGTGCGAATGAATTAGAATGGATACATTCGTGCGAATGAATTAGAATGGATCATGCAAATGAGTTAGAATGGATCGTACGAATAAATTAGAATGGATCGTATGAACGAATTAGAATGGATCGTACGAATGAATTAGAATGGATACATACGTGCGAATGAATTAGAATGGATCGTGCGAATGAATTAGAATGGATCCATTCTAGCTCATTCATACAATCCATTCTAATTCTTTTGCACGAATGTATCCATTCTAATTAATTCATACGATCCATTCTAATTCATTCGTACAATCCATTCTTACTCATTCTTACGATCCATTCTAATTCATTCGCACGAATGTATCCATTCTAATTCATTCGTACTATCCATTCTAATTCAATCGCACGATCAATTCTAATTCATTCATACAATCCATTCTAATTCATTCGTACGATCCATTCTAATTCATTCGCACAATCTATTCTAATTCATTCGTACGATCCAATCTAATTCATTAGCACGATCCATTCTAATTCATTCATACGATCCATTCTAATTCATTCGTACGATCCATTCTAATTCATTCGTACGATCCATTCTTACTCATTCGTACGATCCATTCTAATTCATTCGCACGAATGTATCCATTCTAA
Source organism: Chamaelirium japonicum (assembly GCA_947650365.1). NCBI lineage: Eukaryota > Viridiplantae > Streptophyta > Magnoliopsida > Liliales > Melanthiaceae > Chamaelirium > Chamaelirium japonicum. The sequence continues at coordinate 200,423 of CANTAL010000082.1, read as the reverse complement.
TTCATTCGTACGATCCATTCTAATTCATTCGTACGATCCATTCTAATTCATTCATACGATCCATTCTAATTCATTTGTACGATCCATTCAAATTCATTCACACGATCCATTCTAATTCATTCGTACGATCCATTCTAATTCATTCATACAATCTATTCTAATTAATTCGTACGATCCATTCTAATTCCTTTGTACGATCCATTCTAATTCATTCGTACGATCAATTCTAATTCATTCGCACGATCCATTCTAATTCATTCGTACGATCCATTCTAATTCATTCGTACGATCCAGTCTTACTCATTCGTACGATCCATTCTAATTCATTCACACGAATATATCCATTCTTACTCATTCGTATGATCCATTCTAATTCATTCGCTTGAATGTATCCACTCTAATTCATTCGTATGATCCATTCTAATTCATTCGCACGATCCATTCTAATTCATTCATAGGATCAATTCTAATTCATTCGCACGATCCATTCTAATTCATTCATACGATCCATTCTAATTCATTCATACAATCCATTCTAATTCTTTTGCACGAATGTATCCATTCTAATTCATTCATACGATCCACCCTAATTCCTTTGTATGATCTATTCTAATTCATTCGCACGAATGTATCCATTCTAATTCATTCGTACGATCCAATCGAATTCATTCATACGATCCATTCTAATTCATTTATACGACACATTCTAATTCATTCACACAAATGAAATAGAATGGATCATACGAATGAAATAGAATGGATCGTATGAATGAATTAGAATGGATCGTGCGAATTAATTAGATTGGATCGTGCGAATGAATTAGAATGTTTCGTACGAATGAATTAGAATGGATACATTCGTGTGAATGAATTAGAATGGATACATTCGTGCGAATGAATTAGAATGGATCGTGCAAATGAATTAGAATGGATCGTATGAATAAATTAGAATGGATCGTATGAATGAATTAGAATGGATCGTACGAATGAATTAGAATGGATACATACGTGTGAATGAATTAGAATGGATCGTGCGAATGAATTAGAATGGATCCATTCTAACTCATTCGTAGAATCCATTCTAATTCTTTTGCACGAATATATCCATTCTAATTAATTCGTACGATCCATTCTAATTCATTTGTACAATCCATTCTTACTCATTCGTACGATCCATTCTAACTCATTCGCACGAATATATCCATTCTAATTTATTCATACGATCCATTCTAATTCATTCGCATGATCCATTCTAATTCATTCATACGATCCATTCTAATTCATTCGTATGATCCATTCTAATTCATTCGCACAATCTATTCAAATTCATTCGTACGATCCAATCTAATTCATTAGCACGATCCATTCTAATTCATTCATATGATCCATTCTAATTTATTCGTACGATCCATTCTAATTCATTCGTACGATCCATTCTTACTCATTCGTACGTTCCATTCTAATTCATTCGCACGAATGTATCCATTCTAATTCATTCGTACGGTCCATTCTAATTCATTCGCATGATCCATTCTAATTCACTCATACGATCCTTTCTAATTCATTCATACAATCTATTCTAATTAATTCGTACGATCCATTCTAATTCCTTCGTACGATCCATTCTAATTCATTCCTACGATCCATTCTAATTCATTCATACGATCCATTCTTACTCATTCGTACGATCCATTCTTACTCATTCATACGATCCATTCTTACTCAATCGTACGATCCATTCTAATTCATTTGCACGAATGTATCCATTCTTACTCATTCGTATGATCCATTCTAATTCATTCGCTTGAATGTATCTATTCTAATTCATTCGTACGATCCATTCTAATTCATTCGCACGATCCATTCTAATTCATTCATACGATCCATTCTAATGCATTCATACAATCCATTCTAATTCTTTTGCATGAATGTATCCATTCTAATTCATTCGTACGATCCACCCTAATTCCTTCGTATGATCTATTCTAATTCATTCACACGAATGTATCCATTTTAATTCATTCGTACGATCCATTCGAATTCATACATACGATCCATTCTAATTCATTCATACGATCCATTCTAATTCATTTGCACGAATTTATCCATTCTCTAATTCATTCGTACGATCCATTCTAATTCATTCGCACAATCTATTCTAATTCATTCGTACGATCCATTCTAATTCATTCGCACGATCCATTCTAATTTATTTGCACAATCCATTCTAATCATTCATACAATCCATTCTAATTCTTTTGCACGAATGTATCCATTCTAATTCATTCTTACGATCCATTCTAATTCCTTCGTACGATCCATTCTATTTCATTCGTACGATCCATTCTAATTCCTTTGTACGATCCATTCTAATTCATTCCCCTGAATGTATCCATTCTAATTCATACGTACGATCCATTCTAATTCATTTATATGATTCAGTCTAATTCATTCATACAATCCATTCTAATTCATTCGCACGAATGTATCTATTCTAATTCATTCGTACGATCCATTCTAATTCATTCACACAACCTATTCTAATTCATTCGTACGATCCATTCTAATTCATTTGCACGATCCATTCTAATTCATTCGTACGATCCATTCTATTTCATTCGTACGATCCATTCTTACTCATTCGTACGATCCATTCTACTTCATTCGTACGATCCATTCTTACTCATTCGTACGATCCATTCTTACTCATTCGTACGATCCATTCTAATCCATTCATACGATCCATTCTAATTCATTCATACAATCCATTCTAATTCTTTCGCACCAATGTATCCATTCTAATTCATTCGTATGATCCACCCTAATTCCTTCGTATGATCCATTCTAATTCATGCGCACGAATGTATCCATTCTAATTCATTCGTACGATCTATTCGAATTCATTCATACGATCCATTCTAATTCCTAATACATTCTAATTCATTCATATGATCCATTCGAATTCATTCGTATGATGCATTCTAATTCATTCGTACGATCTATTTTATTTCATTCGTACGATCCATTCGTACTCATTCGTACGATCCATTCTAATTCATTCGCACGAATGTATCCATTCTAATTCATTCGCACGATCCATTCTAATTCATTCATACGATCCATTCTAATTCATTCGTACGATCCATTCTTACTCATCCGTACAATCCATTCTAATTCATTCGCACGAATGTATCCATTCTAATTCATTCGTACGATCCATTCGAATTCATTCATACGATCCATTCTAATTCATTCATGCGATCCATTCTAATTCATTCGCACGAATGTATCCATTCTAATTCATTCGTACGATCCATTCTAATTCATTCGCCCAATTTATTCTAATTCATTCGTACGATCTATTCTAATTCATTCGCACGATCCATTCTAATTCATTTGTACGATCCATTCTAATTCATTCATACAATCCATTCTAATTCTTTTGCATGAATGTATCCATTCTAATTCATTCGTACGATCCATTCTAATTCCTTCGTACGATCCATTCTAATTCCTTCGTACGATCCATTCTAATTTATTCCCATGAATGTATCCATTCTAATTCATACGTACAATCCATTCTAATTCATTCATACGATCCAATCTAATTCATTCATACGATTCATTCTTATTCATTCGCACGAATGTATCCATTCTAATTCATTTGTACGATCCATTCTAATTCATTCGCGCAATCCATTCTAATTCTTTCGTACGAATGAATTAGAATGGATCGTATGAATCAATTAGAATGGATCGTGCGAATTAATTAGAATGGATCGTGCGAATGAATTAGAATGAATTCACACGAATGAGTAAGAATGGATCGTAGGAATGAAATAAAATGATCGTATGAATGAATTAGAATAGATCGTGCGAATGAATTAGAATGGATCGTACGAATGAGTAAGAATGGATCGTACGAATGAAATAGAATGGATCGTACGAATGAATTAGAATGGATCCATTCGTGTGAAAGAATTAGAATGGATTGTATGAATGAATTAGAATGGATCGTATGAATGAATTAGAATGGATCGTGCGAATTAATTAGAATGGGTCATACGATTGAATTAGAATGGATCGTACAAATGAATTAGAATAGCTCGTATGAATGAATTACAATAGATCGTGCGAATGAATTAGGGTGGATCGTACGAATGAATAAGAATAGATCGTGCGAATGAATTAGAATGGATCGTACGAATGACTTAGAATTGATCGTGCGAAAGAATTAGAGTGGATTGTATGAATGAATTAGAATGGATTGAATGAAGGAATTAGAATGGATCGTATGAAGGAATTAGAATGGATCGTGCGAATGAATTAGAATGGATCGTACGAATGAATTAGAATGAATACATTCGTGCGAATGATTTAGAATGGATCATACGAATGAGTAAGAATGGATCATACGAATGAAATAGAGATACATTCGTGCGAATGAATTAGAATGGATTGTGCTAATTCATTCATACGATCCATTCTAATTCATTCGTACGATCCATTCTAATTCATTCGCACAATCTATTCTAATTCATTCGTACGATCCATTCTAATTCATTCGCACGATCCATTCTAATTCATTTGTATGATCATTTCTAATTCATTCATACAATCCATTCTAATTCTTTCGCATGAATATATCAATTCTAATTCATTCGTACGATCCACCCTAATTCCTTCGTCTGATCCATTCTAATTCATTCGTACGATCCATTCTAATTCATTAGCACGATCCATTCTAATTCATTCGTACGATCCATTCTAATTCATTCGTACAATCCATTCTAATTTATTCGCACGATCCATTCTAATTCATTCGCACAATCTATTCTAATTCATTCGCATGATCCATTCTAATACATTCATACGATCCATTCTAATTAATACATACAATCCATTCTAATTCATACGATCCATTCTAATTCATTCGCACGATTCATTCTAATTCATTCATACGATCCATTCATTCGTACGATCCATTCTAATTCATTCCCACGATCCATTCTAATTCATTCATACAATCCATTTTAATTCATTCATACAGTCCATTCTAATTCTTTCGCACGAATGTATCCATTCTAATTCATTCGTATGATCCACCCTAATTCCTTCGTATGATCCGTTCCAATTCATTCGCAGGAATGTATCCATCATAATTCATTCGTACGATCCATTCGAATTCATTCATACGATCCATTCTAGTTTATTCATACGATTCATTCTAATAAATTCGTACGATCCATTCTAATTCATTCGCATGAATGTATCCATTCTAATTCATTCGCACGAATGTATCCATTCTAATTCATTCGCACGATCCATTCTAATTCATTCATACCATCCATTCTAATTCATTCATACGATCCAATCTAATTCATTCGCATGATCCATTCTAATTCATTCGTACGAGCCATTCTATTTCATTCGTACGATCCATTGTTACTCATTCGTACGATCCATTCTAATTCATTCGCACGAATGTATCCATTCTAATTCATTCGTACGATCCATTCTAATTCATTCATACGATCCATTCTAATTCATTCATACGATCCATTCTAATTCATTCATACAATCCATTCTAATTCTTTCGCACGAATGTATCCATTCTAATTCATTCATACGATCCATTCTAATTCATTCGAACGATCCATTCTAATTCATTCATACGATCCATTCTAATTTATTCATACGATCCATTCTAATTCATTCATACGATCCATTCTAATTCATTCGCACGAATGTATCCATTCTAATTCATTCGTTCAATCCATTCTAATTCATTCGCATGATCCAATCTAATTCATTCGCATGACCCATTCTAATTCATTCGTACGATCCATTCTATTTCATTCGTACGATCCATTCTTACTCATTTGTACGAACCATTCTAATTCATTCGCACGAATGTATCCATTCTAATTCATTCGTACGATCCATTCTAATTCATTCGCACGATCCATTCTAATTCATTCATACGATCCATTCTAATTCATTCATACAATCCATTCTAATTCTTTTGCACGAATGTATCCATTCTAATTCATTCGTACGATCCATTCTAATTCCTTCGTACGATCCATTCTAATTCCTTCGTATGATCAATTTAATTTCATTCGTATGATCCATTCTAATTCCTTCGTACGATCCATTCTAATTCATTCGCACGAATGTATCCATTCTAATTCATTCATACGATCTATTCTAATTCATTCGTACGATCCATTCTAATTCAATCATACGATCCATTCTAATTCATTCGTACGATCCATTCTAATTCATTCATACGATCTATTCTAATTCATTCATACAATCCATTCTAATTCATTCGCACGAATGTATCCATTCTACTTCATTCGTACGATCTATTCTAATTCATTCGCACGATCCAATCTAATTCATTCATATGATCCATTCTAATTCATTCGTACGATCCATTGTAATTCATTCGCACAATCCATACTAATTCATTCGTACGATCCATTCTAATTCATTAGTACGATCCATTCCAATTCATTCGTACGATCCATTCTATTTTACTCGTAAGATCCATTCTTACTCATTCGTACGATCCATTCTAATTTCATTTGCACGAATGTATCCATTCTAATTCATTCGTACGATCCATTCTAATTCATTCGCACGATCCATTCTAATTCATTCATACGATCCATTCTAATTCATTCGTACAATCTATTCAAATTCATTAGCACGATCCATTCTAATTCATTCGTACGATCCATTCTATTTCATTCGTACGATCCATTCTTACTCATTCGTACGATCCATTCTAATTCATTCGCACGAATGTATCCATTGTAATTCATTCGTACGATCCATTCTAAATAAGTCGTACGATCCATTCTAATTCTTTCATAAAATCCATTCTAATTCATTCGCACGATCAATTTTAATTCATTCGCACGATCCATTCTAATTCATTCATACGATCCATTCTAATTCATTCATACGATCCATTCTAATTCATTCGCACGAATGTATCCATTCTAATTCATTCGTACGATCCATTCTAATTCATTCGCACGATCCATTCTAATTCATTTGCACAATCCATTCTAATTCAGTCATACAATCCATTCTAATTCTTTTGCACGAATGTATCCATTCTTATTCCTTCGTACGATCCATTCTAATTCCTTCGTACGATCCATTCTAATTCCTTCATACGATCCATTCTATTTCATTCGTATGATCCATTCTAATTCCTTCGTACGATCCTTTCTAATTCATTCCCATGAATGTATCCATTCTAATTCGTAGGTACGATCAATTCTAATTCATTCATACGATCCAATCTAATTCATTCATACGATCCATTCTAATTCATTCGCACGAATGTATCCATTCTAATTCATTCGTACGATCCATTCGAATTCATTCACAAAATCTATTCTTATTCATTCGTACGATCCATTCCAATTCATTAGCACGATCCATTCTAATTCATTCGTACGATCCATTCTATTTCATTCGTACGATCCATTCTTACTCATTCGTACGATCCACTCTATTTCATTCGTACGATCCATTCTTACTCATTCATACGATCCATTCTAATTCATTCATACGATCCATTCTAATCCATTCATACGATCCATTCTAATTCATTCATACGATCCATTCTAATTCATTCATATAATCCATTCTAATTCTTTCGCATCAACGTATCCATTCTAATTCATTCGTACGATCCACCCTAATTCCTTCGTATGATCCATTCTAATTCATTCGCACGAATGTATCCATTCTAATTCATTCTTACGATCCATTCGAATTCATTCATACGATCCGTTCTAATTCCTAATACATTCTAGTTCTTTCGTACGATCCATTCGAATTCATTCGTACGATGCATTCTAATTCATTCGTACAATCCATTCTATTTCATTCGTATGATCCATTCTTACTCATTCGTACGATCCATTCTAATTCATTCGCACCAATGTATCCATTCTAATTCATTCGTACGATCCATTCTAATTCATTCACATGATCCATTCTAATTCATTCATACGATCCATTCTAATTCATTCATATGATCCATTCTTACGCATTCGTATGATCCATTCTAATTCATTCGCACGAATGTATCCATTCTAATTCATTCATATGATCCATTCGAATTCATTCATACGATCCATTCTAATTCATTCATACGATCCATTCTAATTTATTCGCATGATCCATTCTAATTCATTTATACGATCCATTCTAATTCATTCATACAATCCATTCTAATTCTTTTGCACGAATGTATCCATTCTAATTCATTCGTACAATCCATTCTAATTCCTTCGTACGATCCATTCTAATTCCTTCGTACAATCTATTCTAATTCATGCCCATGAATGTATCCATTCTAATTCATACGTACGATCCATTCTAAATCATTCATATGATCCAATCTAATTCATTCATACGATCTATTCTAATTCATTCGCACGAATGTATCCATTCTAATTCATTCGTACGATCCATTCTAATTCATTCGCACAATCCATTCTAATTCCTTCGTACAAATGAATTAGAATGGATCGTATGATTGAATTAGAATGGATCGTGCAAATGAATTAGAATGAATTCACACGAATTAGTAAGAATGGATTGTACGAACGAAATAGAATGGATCATATGAATGAATTAGAATGGATCGTGCGAATGAATTAGAATGGATCGTACGAATGAGTAAGAATTGATCGTACGAATGAATTAGAATGGATCCATTTGTGCGAAAGAATTAGAATGGATTTTATGAATGAATTAGAATGGATCGCACGAATGAATTAGAGTAGATTGTGCGAATGAATTAGAGTGGATCGTACGAATGAATAAGAATAGATCGTGCGAATGAATTAGAATGGATCGTACGAATGACTTAGAATGGATCGTGCGAAAGAGAATGGATCATACTAAGGAATTAGAATGTATCGTACGAAGGAATTAGAATGGATACATTCGTGCGAAATAGAATGGATCGTACAAAATAGAATGGATCATACAAAGGAATTATAATGGATCATGCGAAATAGAATGGATCGTACGAATGACTTAGAATGGATCGTGCGAAATAGAATGGATCGTACGAAGGAATTAGAATGCATCGTACGAAGGAATTAGAATGGATCGTACGAATGAATTAGAATGGATACATTCGTGCAAAAGAATTAGAATGGATCGTTTGAATGAATTAGAATGGATCGTGCGATTAAATTAGAATGGATCGTACGAATGAATTTGAATGGATACATTCGTGCGAATAAATTTGAAAGGATCGTAGAATGAGCAAGAATGGATCGTACGAATGAAATAGAATGGATACATTCGTGTGAATGAATTAGAATGGAACATGCTAATTCATTCATACGATCCAATCTAATTCATTCGTACGATCCATTCTAATTCATTCGCACAATCTATTCTAATTCATTCGTACGATCCATTCTAATTCATTAGCACGATCCATTCTAATTCATTCGTACGATCCATTCTATTTCATTTGTATGATCCATTCTTACTCATTCGTACGATCCATTCTAATTCATTCGTACGATCCATTCTAATTCATTCGCATGATCCATTCAAATTCATTCGCACGATCCATTCAAATTTATTCATACGATCCATTCTAATTCATTCATACAATCCATTCTAATTCTTTCGCATGAATGTATCCATTCTAATTCATTCGTACAATCCACCCTAATTCCTTCGTATGATCCATTCTAATTCATTCGCACGAATGTATCTATTCTAATTCATTCGTACGATCCATTCGAATTCATTCATACGATCCATTCTAATTCATTCATACGATCTATTCTAATTCATTCGTACGACTGTATGCATTCTAATCCATTCGTACGATCCATTCTAATTCATTCGCACAATCTATTCTAATTCATTCGTACGATCCATTCTAATTCATTCGCACGATCCATTCTAATTCATTTGCACGATCCATTCTAATTCAATCATACAATCCATTCTAATTCTTTTGCACGAATGTATCCATTCTATTTCCTTCGTACGATCCATTCTAATTCCTTCGTACGATCCATTCTAATTCCTTCGTACAATCCATTCTATTTTATTCGTATGATCCATTTTAATTCCTTCGTACGATCCATTCTAATTCATTCCCATGAATGTATCCATTCTAATTCATAGGTACGATCCATTCTAATTCATTCATACGATCCAATCTAATTCATTCATACGATCCATTCTAATTCATTCGCACGAATGTATCCAGTCTAATTCATTCGTACGATCCATTCTAATTCATTCACACAATCTATTCTAATTCATACGTACGATCCATTCCAATTCATTAGCACGATCCATTCTAATTCATTCGTACGATCCATTCTATTTCATTCGTACGATCCATTCTTACTCATTCATACGATCCATTCTATTTCATTCGTATGATCGATTCTTACTCATTCCTACGATCCATTCTAATTTATTCATACGATCCATTCTAATCCATTCATACGATCCATTCTAATTCATTCATACGATCCATTCTAATTCATTCATACAATCCATTCTAATTCTTTCGCACGAATGTATCCATTCTAATGCATTCGTAAAATCCACCCTAATTCCTTCGTATGATCCATTCTAATTCATTCGCACGAATGTATCCATTCTAATTCATTCGTACGATCCATTCGAATTCATTCATACGATCCATTATAATTCCTAATACATTCTAATTCATTCGTGCGATCCATTCGAATTCATTCGTACGATACATTCTAATTCATTCGTACGATCCATTCTATTATATTCGTACGATCCATTCTTACTCATTCGTACGATCCATTCTAATTCATTCGCACGAATGTATCCATTCTAATTCATTCGTACGATCCATTCTAATTCATTCGCATGATCCATTCTAATTCATTCATACGATCCATTCTAATTCATTCGTACGATCCATTCTTACTCATTCGTACGATTCATTCTAATTCATTCGCACGAATGTATCCATTCTAATTCATTCATACGATCGATTCGAATTCATTCATACGATCCATTCGAATTAATTCATACGATCCATTCTAATTCATTTGCACGATCCATTCTAATTCATTTGTACGATCCATTCTAATTCATTCATACAATCTATTCTAATTCTTTTGCACGAATGTATCCATTCTAATTCATTCGTACGATCCATTCTAATTCCTTCGTACGATCCATTCTAATTGCTTCGTACGATCCATTCTAATTCATTCCCATGAATGTATCCATTCAAATTCATACGTATGATCCATTCTAAATCATTCATACGATACAATCTAATTCATTCATACGATCCATTCTAATTCATTCGCACGAATGTATCGATTCTAATTCATTCGTACGATCCATTCTAATTCATTCGCACAATCCATTCTAATTCCTTCGTACGAATGAATTAGAATGGATCATATGAATGAATTAGAATGGATCGTGCGAATGAATTAGAATGGATCGTGCGAATGAATTAGAATGAATTCGCACGAATGAGTAAGAATGGATCATACGAATGAAATAGAATGGAACATATGAATGAATTAGAATGGATCGTGCGAATTAATTAGAAAGGATCATACGAATGAATTAGAATGGATCGTACGAATGAATTATAATAGCTCATATGAATGAATTAGAATAGATCGTGCGAATGAATTAGAGTGGATTGTACGAATGAATTAGAATAGATCGTGCGAATGAATTAGAATGGATCGTACGAATGACTTAGAATGGATCGTGTGAAAGAGAATGGATCGTACGAAGGTATTAGAATGGATCGTACGAAGGAATTAGAATGGATGCATTCGTGCGATATAGAATAGATCGTACGAAATAGAATGGATCGTACAAAGGAATTAGAATGGATCGTGCGAAATAGAATGGATCGTACGAATCACTTAGAATGGATCGTACGAAGGAATTAGAATGGATCGTACGAAGGAATTAGAATGGATCGTACGAATGAATTAGAATGGATACATTTGTGCAAAAGAATTAGAATGGATCGTTTGAATGAATTAGAATGGATTGTGCGAATGAATTAGAATGGATCGTACGAGTGAATTAGAATGGATACATTCGTGCGAATGAATTAGAATGGATCATACGAATGAGTAAGAATGGATCGTACGAATGAAATAGAATTGATACATTCGTGTGAATGAATTAGAATGGATCGTGCTAATTCATTCATACGATCCATTCTAATTCATTCATATGATCCATTCTAATTCATTCGCACAATCTATTCTAATTCATTCGTATGATCCATTCTAATTCATTCGCACGATCCATTCTAATTCATTTGCACTTTCCATTCTAATTCATTCATACAATCCTTTCAAATTCTTTCGCACGAATGTATCCATTCTAATTCATTCGTATGATCCACCCTAATTCCTTCGTATGATACATTCTAATTCATTCGTACGATCCATTCTAATTCATTAGCACGATAATTCTAATTCATTCATACGATCCATTCTAATTCATTTGTACGATCCATTCTATTTCATTCGTACGATCCATTCTAATTCATTCGCACAATCTATTCTAATTCATTCGCACGATCCATGCTAATTCATTCGCACGAATGTATCCATTCTAATTCATTCGTACGATCCATTCTAATTCATTCGCACGATCTATTCTAATTTATTCATATGATCCATTCTAATTCATTCATACAATCCATTCTAATTCTTTTGCACGAATGTATCCATTCTAATTCATTCGTACGATCCATTCTAATTCCTTCGTACGATCCATTCTAATTCCTTCGTATGATCAATTTAATTTCATTCGTATGATCCAATCTAATTCCTTCGTACGATCCATTCTAATTCATTCGCACGAATGTATCCATTCTAATTCATTCGTACGATCCATTCTAATTCATTCGTACGATCCATTCTAATTCATTCGTACGATCCATTCTAATTCATTCATACGATCCATTCTAATTCATTCATACAATCCATTCTAATTCATTTGTACGAATGTATCCATTCTAATTCATTCGTACGATCTATTCTAATTCATTCGCACGATCCATTCTAATTCGTTCATATAATCCATTCTAATTCATTCGTACGATCCATTGTAATTCATTCGCACAATCCATACTAATTCATTGGTACGATCCATTCTAATTCATTAGTACGATCCATTCCAATTCATTCGTACGATCCATTCTATTTTATTCGTAAGATCCATTCTTTCTCATTCGTACGATCCATTCTAATTTCATTTGCACGAATGTATCCATTCTAATTCATTCGTACGATCCATTCTAATTCATTCGCACGATCCATTCTAATTCATTCATACGATCCATTCTAATTCGTTCGTACGATCCATTTTAATTCATTCGTACAATTTATTCAAATTCATTAGCATGATCCATTCTAATTCATTCGTACGATCCATTCTATTTCATTCGTACAATCCATTCTTACTCATTCGTACGATCCATTCTAATTCATTCGCACGAATGTATCCATTGTAATTCATTCGTACGATCCATTCTAATTCATTCGTGCGATCCATTCTAATTCATTCATACGATCCATTCTAATTCATTCGTACGATCCATTCAAATTCATTCGCACGATCCATTCTAATTCATTCATACGATCCATTCTAATTCATTCATACAATCCATTCTAATTCTTTCGCACGAATGTATCCATTCTAATTCATTCGTACGATCCACCCTAATTCCTTCGTATGATCCATTATAATTCATTCGCACGAATGTATCCATTCTAATTCATTCGTACGATCCATTCGAATTCATTCATATGATCCATTCTAATTCATTCATACGATCCATTCTAATTTATTCGCAAGAATGTATCCATTCTAATTCATTCGTACGATCCATTCTAATTCATTCGCACGATCCATTCTAATTCATTTGCATGATCCATTCTAATTTATTCATACAATCCATTCTAATTATTTTGCACGAATGTATCCATTCCAATTCCTTCATAAGATCCATTCTAATTCCTTCGTACGATCCATTCTAATTCCTTCATACGATCCATTCTATTTCATTCGTATGATCCATTCTAATTCCTTCGTACGATCCATTCTAATTCATTCCCATGAATGTATCCATTCTAATTCGTAGGTACGATCAATTCTAATTCCTTCATACGATCCAATCTAATTCATTCATACGATCCATTCTAATTCATTCGCACGAATGTATCCATTTTAATTCATTCGTACGATCCATTCTAATTCATTCACAAAATCTATTCTTATTCAGTCGTACGATCCATTCCAATTCATTAGCACGATCCATTCTAATTCATTCGTACGATCCATTCTATTTCATTCGTACGATCCATTCTTACTCATTCGTACGATCCACTCTATTTCATTCGTACGATCCATTCTTACTCATTCATACGATCCATTCTAATTCATTCATACGATCCATTCTAATCCATTCATACGATCCATTCTATTTCATTCATACGATCCATTCTAATTCATTTATATAATCCATTCTAATTCTTTCGCATGAACGTATCCATTCTAATTTATTCGTACGATCCACCCTAATTCCTTCGTATGATCTATTCTAATTCATTCGCAAGAATGTATCCATTCTAAGTCATTCTTATGATCCATTCGAATTCATTCATACGATCCATTCTAATTCCTAATACATTCTAATTCTTTCGTACGATCCATTCGAATTAATTCGTACGATGCATTCTAATTCATTCGTACGATCCATTCTATTTCATTCGTACGATCCATTCTTACTCATTCGTACGATCCATTCTAATTCATTCGCACGAATGTATCCATTCTAATTCATTCGTACGATCCATTCTAGTTCAATCACATGATCCATTCTAATTCATTCATACGATCCATTCTAATTCATTCATACGATCCATTCTAATTCATTCATACGATCCATTCTAATTTATTCGCATGATCCATTCTAATTCATTTGTACGATCCATTCTAATTCATTCATACAATCCATTCTAATTCTTTTGCACGAATGTATCCATTCTAATTCATTCGTACAATCCATTCTAATTCCTTCGTGCGATCCATTCTAATTCCTTCGTACAACCTATTCTAATTCATTCCCATGAATGTATCCATTCTAATTCATACGTACGATCCATTCTAAATCATTCATACGATCCAATCTAATTCATTCATACGATCTATTCTAATTCATTCGCAAGAATGTATCCATTCTAATTCATTCGTACGATCCATTCTAATTCATTCGCACAATCCATTCTAATTCCTTCGTACAAATGAATTAGAATGGATCGTATGATTGAATTAGAATGGATCGTGCAAATGAATTAGAATGAATTCACATGAATTAGTAAGAATGGATTGTACGAATGAAATAGAATGGATCATATGAATGAATTAGAATGGATCGTGCGAATGAATTAGAATGGATCGTACGAATGAGTAAGAATGGATCGTACGAATGAATTAGAATGGATCCATTTGTGCGAAAGAATTAGAATGGATTGTATGAATGAATTAGAATGGATCGTGCGAATGAATTAGAATGGATCGTACGAATGAATTAGAATGGATCGTACGAATGAATTAGAATAGATCGTGCGAATGAATTAGAGTGGATCGTACGAATGAATAAGAATAGATCATGCGAATGAATTAGAATGGATCGTACGAATGACTTAGAATGGATCGTGCGAAAGAGAATGGATCGTACTAAGGAATTAGAATGGATCGTACGAAGGAATTAGAATGGATACATTCGTGCGAAATAGAATGGATCGTACAAAATAGAATGGATCATACAAAGGAATTAGAATGGATCATGCGAAATAGAATGGATCGTACGAATGACTTAGAATGGATCGTGCAAAATAGAATGGATCGCACGAATGAATTAGAATGGATACATTCGTGCAAAAGAATTAGAATGGATCGTTTGAATGAATTAGAATGGATCGTGCGATTGAATTAGAATGGATCGTACGAATGAATTAGAATGGATACATTCGTGCGAATGAATTTGAATGGATCGTAGAATGAGTAAGATCCATTCTAATTCATTCATACGATCCAATCTAATTCATTTGTACGATCCATTCTAATTCATTCGCACAATCTATTCTAATTCATTCGTACGATCCATTCTAATTCATTAGCACGATCCATTCTAATTCATTCGTACGATCCATTCTATTTCATTTGTATGATCCATTCTTACTCATTCGTATGATCCATTCTATTTCATTCGTACGATCCATTCTAATTCATTCGTACGATCCATTCTAATTCATTCGTATGATCCATTCTAATTCATTCGCACGATCCATTCAAATTCATTCGCACGATCCATTCTAATTTATTCCTACGATCCATTCTAATTCATTCATACAATCCATTCTAATTCTTTCGCACGAATGTATCCATTCTATTTCATTCTTACGATCCACCCTAATTCCTTCGTATGATCCATTCTAATTCATTCGCACGAATATATCCATTCTAATTCATTCGTACGATCCATTCGAATTCATTCATGCGATCCATTCTAATTCATTCATACGATCTATTCTAATTCATTCGCACGAATGTATCCATTCTAATCCATTCGTACGATCCATTCTAATTCATTCGCACAATCTATTCTAATTCATTCGTACGATCCATACTAATTCATTCGCACGATCCATTCTAATTCATTTGGACGATCCATTCTAATTCAATCATACAATCCATTCTAATTCTTTTGCACTAATGTATCCATTCTAATTCCTTTGTACGATCCATTCTAATTCCTTCGTACGATCCATTCTATTTCATTCGTATGATCCATTCTAATTCCTTCGTACGATCCATTCTAATTCATTCCCATGAATGTATCCATTCTAATTCATAGGTACGATCCATTCTAATTCTTTCATACGATCCAATCTAATTCATTCATACGATCCATTCTAATTCATTCGCACGAATGTATCTAGTCTAATTCATTCGTACGATCCATTCTAATTCATTCACACAATCTATTCTAATTCATATGTACGATCCATTCCAATTCATTAGCACGATCCATTCTAATTCATTCGTACGATCCATTCTATTTCATTCGTATGATCCATTCTTACTTATTCGTACGATCCATTCTATTTCATTCGTATGATCGATTCTTACTCATTCCTACGATCCATTCTAATTTATTCATACGATCCATTCTAATCCATTCATACGATCCATTCTAATTCATTTATACGATCCATTCTAATTCATTCATACAATCCATTCTAATTCTTTCGCACGAATGTATCCATTCTAATGCATTCGTAAAATCCACCCTAATTCCTTCGTATGATCCATTCTAATTCATTCGCACGAATGTATCCATTCTAATTCATTCGTACGATCCATTCGAATTCATTCATACGATCCATTATAATTCCTAATACATTCTAATTCATTCGTGCTATCCATTCGAATTCATTTGTACGATACATTCTAATTCATTCGTACGATCCATTCTATTTCATTCATATGATCCATTCTTACTCATTCGTACGATCCATTCTAATTCATTCGCACGAATGTATCCATTCTAATTCATTCGTACGATCCATTCTAATTCATTCGCATGATCTATTCTAATTCATTCATACGATCCATTCTAATTCATTCGTACGATCCATTCTTACTCATTCGTACGATCCATTCTAATTTATTCGCACGAATGTATGCATTCTAATTCATTCATACGATCCATTCCAATTCATTCATACGATCCATTCTAATTCATTCGCACGATCCATTCTAATTTATTTGTACGATCCATTCTAATTCATTCATACAATCCATTCTAATTCTTTTGCACGAATGTATCCATTCTAATTCATTCGTACGATCCATTCTAATTCTTTCGTACGATCCATTCTAATTCCTTCGTACGATCCATTCTAATTCATTCCCATGAATGTATCCATTCAAATTCATACGTATGATCCATTCTAAATCATTCATACGATATAATCTAATTCATTCATACGATCCATTCTAATTCATTCGCACGAATGTATCGATTCAAATTCATTCGTACGATCCATTCTAATTCATTCGCACAATCCATTCTAATTCCTTCGTATGATTGAATTAGAATGGATCATATGAATGAATTAGAATGGATCGTGCGAATGAATTAGAATGGATCGTGCGAATGAATTAGAATGAATTCGCACGAATGAGTAAGAATGGATCGTACGAATGAAATAGAATGGAACATATGAATGAATTAGAATGGATCGTGCGAATTAATTAGAATGGATCGTACGAATGAGTAAGAATGGATCGTACGAATGAAATAGAATTGATCGTACGAATGAATTAGAATGGATCCATTTGTGCGAAAGAATTAGAATGGATTATATGAATGAATTAGAATGGATCGTATGAATGAATTAGAATGGATCGTGCGAATGAATTAGAAAGGATCTTACGAATGAATTAGAATGGATCGTACGAATGAATTAGAATAGCTCATATGAATGAATTAGAATAGATCGTGCGAATGAACTAGAGTGGATTGTACGAATGAATTAGAATAGATCGTGCGAATGAATTAGAATGGATCGTACGAATGACTTAGAATGGATCGTGCGAAAGAGAATGGATCGTTCGAAGGTATTAGAATGGATCGTACGAAGAAATTAGAATGGATGCATTCGTGCGATATAGAATAGATCGTACGAAATAGAATGGATCGTACAAAGAAATTAGAATGGATCGTGCGAAATAGAATGGATCGTACGAATGACTTAGTTTGGATTGTGCGAAATAGAATGGATTGTACGAAGGAATTAGAATGGATCGTACGAAGGAATTAGAATGGATCGTACGAATGAATTAGAATGGATACATTTGTGCAAAAGAATTAGAATGGATCGTTTGAATGAATTAGAATGGGTTGTGCGAATGAATTAGAATGGATCGTACGAATGAATTAGAATGGATACATTCGTGCGAATGAATTAGAATGGATCGTACGAATGAAATAGAATGGATACATTCGTGCGAATGAATTAGAATGGATCGTGCTAATTCATTCATACAATCCATTCAAATTCTTTCGCATGAATGTATCCATTCTAATTCATTCGTACGATCCACCCTAATTCCTTCGTATGATCCATTCTAATTCATTTGTACGATCCATTCTAATTCATTAGCACGATCCATTCTAATTCATTCATACGATCCATTCTAATTCATTCATACGATCCATTCTATTTCATTCGTACGATCCATTCTAATTCATTCGCACAATCTATTCTAATTCATTCGCACGATCTATTCTAATTCATTCGTACGATCCATTCTAATTCATTCGTACGATCCATTCTAATTCATTTGCACGATCCATTCTAATTCATTCGCACGAATGTATCCATTCTAATTCATTCGTACGATCCACCCTAATTCCTTCGTATGATCCATTCTAATTCATTCACACGAATGTATCCATTCTAATTCATTCGTACGATCCATTCGAATTCATTCATACGATCCATTCTAATTCATTCGTACAATCCATTCTAATTCATTCGCACGAATGTATCCATTCTAATTCATTCACACGATCCATTCTAATTCATTCGCACGATCCATTCTAATTCATTCATACAATCCATTCTAATTCTTTCGCACGAATGTATCCATTCTAATTCATTCGTACGATCCACCCTAATTCCTTCGTATGATCCATTCTAATTCATTCGCATGATCCATTCTAATTCATTCATACGATCCATTCTAATTCATTTGCACGATCCATTCTAATTCATTCATACATTCCATTCTAATTCATTCATACAATCCATTCTAATTCTTTCGCACAAATGTATCGTACAAATAAGAATGAATCGTACGAATGAATTAGAATGGATACATTCGTGCGAATGAATTAGAATGGATCGTACGAATGAGTAAGAACGGATCGTACGAATGAAATAGAATGGATCGTACGAATGAATTAGAATGGATCATGCTAATGAATTAGAATCGATCGTACGAATGAATTAGAATAGATTGTGCGAATGAATTAGAATGGATCGTACGAATGAATTAGAATGGATACATTCATGCGAATGAATTAGAATGGATCGTATGAATGAATTAGCATGGATCGTATGAATGAATTAGAATGGATCGTACGAATGGAATTGAATGGATCGTATGAATGAATTAGAATGGACCGTACGAATGAGTAAGAACGGATCGTATGAATGAATTAGAATGCATCGTACGAAGGAATTAGAATGGATCATACGAATGAATTAGAATGGATCGTATGAATGAATTAGAATGGATCGTGCGAATGAATTTGAATTGATCGTACGAATGAATTACAATGGATACATTCGTGCGAAAGAATTAGAATGGATTGTATGAATGAATTAAAATGGATCGTACGAATGAATTAGAATGGATCGTATGAATAAATTAGAATGGATAGTGCGAATGAATTAGAATGGATCGTACGAATGAATAAGAATGGATACTCTAATTCATTCGTATGAACCATTCTAATTCATTCGCACGATCCATTCTAATTCATTCATACGATCCATTCTAATTCTTTCGTACGACCCATTCTAATTCATTCGCACGATCCATTGTAATTCATTCATACGATCCATTCTAATTCATTCATACAATCCATTCTAATTCTTTCGCACGAATGTATCTATTCTAATTCATTCATACAATCCATTCTAATTCTTTCGCATGAATGTATCCATTCTCATTCATTCGTGCGATCCATTATAATTCAGCACAATCTATTCTAATTCATTCGTACGATCCATTCTAATTCCTTCGTACGATCCATTCTAATTCCTTCGTACGATCCATTCTAATTCCTTCGTACGATCTATTCTATTTTATTCGTATCATACATTCTAATTCCTTCGTACGATCCATTCTAATTCATTCCCATGAATGTATCCATTCTAATTCATACGTACGATCCATTCTAATTCATTCATACGATCCAATCTAATTCATTCATACGATCCATTCTAATTCTTTCGCACGAATGTATCCTTTCTAATTCATTCGCACGAATGTATCCATTCTAATTCATTCGCACGATCCATTGTAATTCATTCATACAATCCATTCTAATTCTTTTGCACGAATGTATCCATTCGAATTTATTCGTACGATCCATTCTAATTCATTCATACAATCCAATCTAATTCATTCATACGATCCATTCTAATTCATTCGCACGAATGTATCCATTCTAATTAATTCGTACGATCCATTCTAATTCATTCGCACAATCTATTCTAATTCATTCGCACGATCCAATCTAATTCATTCGCACGATCCATTCTAATTCATTCGTACGATCCATTCTATTTTATTCGTACGATCCATTCTTACTCATTCGTACGATCCATTCTAATTCATTCGCACGAATGTATCCATTCTAATTCATTCGTACGATCCATTCTAATTCATTCGCACGATCCATTCTAATTCATTCATACGATCCATTCTAATTCATTCATACGATCCAGTCTAATTCATTCGCACGATCCATTCTAATGAATTCGAATGGATCATACGTACGAATGAATTAGAATGGATCATACGAATGAATTCGATTGGATCGTATGAAGGAATTAGAATGGATTGTGCGAATGAATTACAATGGATCGTACGAATGAATTAGAATGGATCGTATGAATGAATTAGAATGGATCGTGCGAATGAAATAGAATGGATCATTCGAATGAATTAGAATGGATACATTCGTGCAAAAGAATTAGAATGGATTGTATGAATGAATTAGAATGAATCGTACAAATGAATTAGAATGATTCGTGCAAATGAATTAGAATGGATCGTACGAATGAACTAGAATAGATTGTGCAAATGAATTAGAATGGATCATACGAATGAATTAGAATGGATACATTCGTGCGAATGAATTAGAATGGATCGTACGAATGAGTAAGAATGGATCGTATGAATGAATTAGAATGGATCGTGCGAATGAATTACAATGGATCGTACAAATGAATTAGAATGGATCGTATGAATGAATTAGAATGGATCGTATGAATGATCGTATGAATGAATTAGAAGGGATCGCACAATAGATCGTATGAATGAATTCGAATGGTTCGTACGAATGAATTAGAATGAATTAGAATAGATTGTAAGAATGAATTAGAATGGATATTTTCGTGCGAAGGAATTAGAATGGATCGTACGAATGGATCGTACGAAGGAATTATAATGAATTAGAATGGATATATCCGTGCGAATGAATTAGAATGGAACGTACGAATGAATTAGAATGGATACATTCGTTCGAATGAATTAGAATGGATCGTATGAATGAATTAGAATGAATTAGAATGGATTGTGCTAATGAATTAGAATGGGTCGTATGAATGAATTAGAATGGATCGTATGAATGAATTAGACTGGATCGTGCGAATGAATTAGAATGGATCGTACGAATGAATTAGATTGGATACATTCATGCGAATTAATTAGAATCCATCGTACGAATGAGTAAGAATGGATCGTACGTATGAAATAGAATGGATCGTACGAATGAATTAGAATGGATCGTGCTAATGAATTAGAATGGATCGTACGAATGAATTGGAATAGATTGTGCGAATGAATTAGAATGGTTCGTACGAATGAATTAGAATAGATACATTCGTGCGAAGGAATTAGTATGGATCATACGAAAGAATTAGAATGGATATATTCGTGCGAATGAATTAGAATGGATCGTGCGAATGAATTAGAATGGATCGTATGAATGAATTAGAATGGATTCATTCGTAAGATCCATTCTTACTCATTCGTACGAATGAATTAGAATGGACACTTAAGAATGAATTAGAATGGATTGTATGAATGAATTAGAATGGATCGTACGAATGAATTAGAATGGATCGTACGTATGAATTAGAATGCATACATTCTTGGGAATGAATTAGAATGGATCATACGAAGGAATTAGAATGGATCATACGAATGAAATAGAATGGATCGTACGAAGGAATTAGAAAGGATCGTATGAAGGAATTAGAATGGATCGTACGAAGGAATTAGATTGATCGTACGAATGAATTAGAATGGATACATTCGTGCAAAAGAATTAGAATGGATTGTATGAATGAATTTGAATGGATCATGTAAATGAATTAGAATGGATCGTGCGAATGAATTAGAATGGATCGTACGAATGAATTTGAATAGATTGTGCGAATGAATTAGAATGGATCGTACGAATGAATTAGAATAGATACATTCGTGCGAATGAATTAGAATGGATCGTATAAATGAATTAGAATGGATCGTATGAATGAATTCGAATGGATCGTACGAATGAATTAGAATGGATACATTCGTGCGAATGAATTAGAAAGGATCATACGAAGGAATTTGGGTGGATCGTACGAATGAATTAGAATGGATACATTCGTGCGAAAGAATTAAAATAGATTTTATGAATGAAGTAGAATGGATCGTATGAATGAATTAGAATGGATCGTGCGAATAAATTTGAATGGATCGTACGAATGAATTAGAATGGATCATACGAATGAATTAGAATGGATACATTCGTGCGAATGAATTAGAATGGATCGTATGAATGAAATAGAATAGATTGTGCGAATGAATTAGAATGGATATTAGAATGCATTAGAATGGATCGTATGAATGAATTAGAATGGATCGTGCGAATGAATTAGAATGGATCGTACGAATGAATTAGAATGGATTGTATGAATGAATTCGAATGGATCATATGAATGAAAAAGAATGGATACATTCGTGCGAATGAATTAGAATGGATCATACGAAGGAATTAGGGTGGATCGTACGAATGAATTAGAATGGATCGTACGAATGAATTAGAATGGGTACATTCGTACGAATGAATTAAAATGGATCGTAAGAATAAGTAAGAATGGATTGTACGAATGAAATAGACTAGTTGGATCGATCCATTCTAATTCATTGGATTGAATAAATGAATTAGAATGGATCGTGCGAATGAATTAGAATGGATCGTACGAATGAATTAGAATGGATACATTCATGCGAATGAATTAGAATGGATCGTACGAATGAGTAAGAATGGATCGTACGAATGAAATAGAATGGATCGTACGAATGAATTAGAATGGATCGTGCTAATAAATTAGAATGGATCGTACGAATGAATTAGAATAGATTGTGCAAATAAATTAGATTGGATCGTACGAATTAATTAGAATGGATACATTCGTGCGAATGAATTAGAATGGATCGTATGAATGAATTAGATTGGATCGTATAAATGAATTAGAATGGATCGTACCTATGAATTAGAATGGATACATTCATGGGAATGAATTAGAATGGATCGTACGAAGGAATTAGAATGGATCATACGAATGAAATAGAATGGAACGTACGAAGGAATTAGAATGGATCGTACGAAGGAATTAGAATGGATCGTACGAATGAATTAGAATGGATACGTTAATGCAAAAGAATTAGAATGGATTGTATGAATGAATTAGAATGGATCGTGCAAATGAATTAGAATGGATCGTGCGAATGAATTAGAATGGATCGTACGAATGAATTAGAATATATTGTGCGAATGAATTAGAATGGATCGTACGAATGAATTAGAATGGATACATTCGTGCGAATGAATTTAAATGGATCGTATAAATGAATTAGAATGGATCGTATGAATGATGGTATGAATGAATTAGAATGGATCGCACAATGGATCGTTTGAATGAATACGAATGGATCGTACGAATGAATTAGAATGAATTAGAATGGATTGTACGAATGAATTAGAATGGATATTTTCGTGCGAAGGAATTAGAATGGATCGTACGAATGGATCGTATGAAGGAATTAGAATGAATTAGAATGGATACGTTGATGTGAATGAGTTAGAATGGATCGTAAGAATGAATTAGAATGGTTACATTCGTGCGAATGAATTAGAATGGATCATATGAATGAATTAGAATGAATTAGAATGGATTGTGCTAATGAATTAGAATGGATCGTATGAATGAATTAGAATGGATCGTATGAATGAATTAGAATGGATCGTGTGAATGAATTAGATTGGATCGTACGAATGTATCGATTCTAATTCATTCATACAATCCATTCTAATTCTTTCGCATGAATGTATCCATTCTAATTCATTCGTGCGATCCATTCTAATTCATTCGCACAATCTATTCTAATTCATTCGTACGATCCATTCTAATTCCTTCGTACGATCCATTCTAATTCCTTCGTACGATCTATTCTATTTCTTTCGTATGATACATTCTAATTCCTTCGTACAATCCATTCTAATTCATTCCCATGAATGTATCCATTCTAATTCATACGTACGATCCATTCTAATTCATTTATACGATCCAATCTAATTCATTCATACGATCCATTCTAATTCATTCGCACGAATGTATCCATTCTAATTCATTCGCACGAATGTATCTATTCTAATTCATTCGTACGATCCATTGTAATTCATTCATACAATCCATTCTAATTCTTTTGCACGAATGTATCCATTCGAATTCATACATACGATCCATTCTAATTCATTCATACAATCCAATCTAATTCATTCATACGATCCATTCTAATTCATTCGCACGAATGTATCCATTCTAATTAATTCGTACGATCCATTCTAATTCATTCGCACAATCTATTCTAATTCATTCGCACGATCCAATCTAATTCATTCGCACGATCCATTCTAATTCATTCGTACGATCCATTCTAGTTTTTTCGTACGATCCATTCTTACTCATTCGTACGATCTATTCTAATTCATTCGCACAATGAATTAGAATGGATCATACGAATGAATTAGATTGGATCGTGCGAATGAATTAGAATAGATTGTGCGAATGAATTAGAATGGATCGTACGAATTAGTTAGAATGGATACATTCGTGCAAATGAATTAGAATGGATCGTATGAATGAATTAGATTGGATTGTATGAATGAATTAGAATGGATCGTACGTATGAATTCGAATGGATACATTCGTGCAAAAGAATTAGAATGGATTGTATGAATGAATTACAATGGATCGTGCGAATGAATTAGAATGGATACATTCGTGCAAATGAATTAGAATGGATACATTCGTGTGAATGAATTAGAATGGATCGTATGAATGAATTGGATTGGATCGTATGAATGAATTAGAATGGATCGTACGTATGAATTAGAATGGATACATTCATGGGAATGAATTAGAATGGATCGTACGAAGGAATTAGAATGTATCATACGAATGAAATAGAATAGATCGTACGAAGGAATTAGAATGGATCGTACGAAGGAATTAGAATGGATTAGAATGGATCGTGTGAATGAATTACAATGGATACATTCTATAAAATAGATCGTACGAATAAATTAGAATAGATCGTACGAATGAATTAGAATGGATTGTGCGAATGAATTAGAATGAATCGTACGAATGAATTAGAATGGATACATTCGTGCGAATGAATTAGAATGGATCGTACGAATGAGTAAGAATGGATCGTACGTATGAAATAGAATGGATTGTACGAATGAATTAGAATGGATCGTACTAATGAATTAGAATGGATCGTACGATTGAATTAGAATAGATTGTGTGAATGAATTACAATGGATCGTACGAATGAATTAGAATGGATACATTCGTGCGAATGAATTAGAATGGATCATATGAATGAATTTGATTGGATCGTATGAATATATTAGAATGGATCGTACGTATGAATTAGAATGGATACATTCATGGGAATGAATTACAATGGATCGTACGAAGGAATTAGAATGGATCGTACGAAGGAATTAGAATGGATCATACGAACGAAATAGAATGGATCGAACGAAGGAATTAGAATGGATCGTACGAAGGAATAAGAATGGATTGTGCAAATGAATTATAATGGATCGTACGAATGAATTAGAATGGATCGTATGAATGAATTAGAATGAATCGTGTGAATGAATTAGAATGGATCGTACGAATGAATTAGAATGGATACATTCGTGCGAAAGAAGTAGAATAGATTTTATGAATGAATTAGAATGGATCGTACAAATGAATTAGAATGGATCGTGCGAATGAATTAGAATGGATCGTACGAATGAGTAAGAATGGATCGTACGAATGAAATAGAATGGATCGTACGAATGAATTAGAATGGATCGTGCTAATGAATTAGAATGGATCGTTTGAATGAATTAGAATGGATCGTGCGAATGAATTAGAATGGATCGTAATAATAAGTAAGAATGGATCGTACGAATAAAATAGAATGGATCGTACGAATGAATTAGAATGGATCGTGCAAATGAATTAGAATGGATTGTACGAATGAATTAGAATAGATTGTGCGAATGATTTAGAATGGATCGTACGAATGAATTAGAATGGATACATTAGTGCGAATGAATTAGAATGGATCGTATGAATGAATTAGATTGGATAGTATAAATGAATTAGAATGGATCGTACGTATGCATTAGAATGGATATATTCATGGGAATGAATTAAAATGGTTCGTACGAAGGAATTAGAATGGATCATACGAATAAAATAGAATGGATCGTACGAAGGAATTAGAATGGATCGTACATTATGAATGAATTAGAATGGATCGTACATATGAATTAGAATGGATAAATTCATGGGAATGAATTAGAATGGATCGTACGAAGGAATTCGAATGGATCCATTCTAATTCATTTTAATTCATTCGTACGATTTATTCCAATTCATTCATACGATCCATTCTAATTCATTCATACGATCCAATCTAATTCATTCATATGATCCATTCTAATTCATTCACACGAATGTATTTATTCTAATTCATTCGTATGATTTATTCTAATTTATTCGCACGATCCAATCTAATTCATTCGCACGATCCATTATAATTCATCATTCGCACAATCTATTCTAATTCATTTGTTCGATCCATTCTAATTCATTAGCACGATCCATTCTAATTCATTTGTACGATCCATTCTATTTCATTCGAATGATCCATTCTTACTCATTCGTACGATCCATTCTAATTCATTCGCACGAAAGTATCTATTCAAATTCATTCGTACGATCCATTCTAATTCATTCTCATGATTCATTCTAATTTATTCATACGATCCATTCTAATTCATTCGTACGATCCATTCTATAGAATGGATACATTCATGGGAATGAATTAGAGTGGATCATACGAAGGAATTAGAATGGATCATATGAATGAATTAGAATGGATCGTATGAATGAATTCGAATGGATCGTATGAATGAATTAGAATAGATTGTGCGAATAAATTAGAATGGATCGTACGAATGAATTAGAATAGATACATTCGTGCGAAAGAATTACAATGGATTATATGAATGAATTAGAATGGATCGTGCAAATGAATTAGAATGGATCGTGCGATTGAATTAGAATGGATTGTACGAATGAATTAGAATAGATTATGCGAATGAATTAGAATAGATCGTACGAATGAATTAGAATGGATACATTCGTGCGAATGAATTAAAATGGATCTTATGAATGAAATAGAATGGTTCGTATGAATGAATTCAAATGGATTGTACGAATGAATTAGAATGGATACTTTCGTGCGAATGAATTAGAATGGATCATACGAATAAATTAGGGTGGATCGTATGAATGAATTAGAATGGATACATTCGTGCGAAAGAATTAGAATGGTTTGTATGAAAGAATTAGAATGGATCGTATGAATGAATTAGAATGGATCGCGCGAATGAATTAGAATGGATCGTACGAATGAATTAGAATGGATCGTATAAATGAATTAGAATGGATCGTACGAATGAAATAGACTGGATACATTCGTGCGAATGAATTAGAATGGATCATACGAAGGAATTAGGGTGGATCGTATGAATGAATTAGAATGGATACATTCGTGCGAAAGAATTAGAATGGATTGTATGAATGAATTAGAATGGATCGTGCGAATGAATTAGAATGGATCGTACGAATGAATTAGAATGGATCGTATAAATGAATTAGAATGGATCGTGCGAATGAATTAGAATGGATTGTACGAATGAATTAGAATGGATACATTCGTGCGAATGAATTAGAATGGATCGTACGAATGAGTAAGAATGGATCGTACGAATGAAATAGAATGGATCGTACGAATGAATTAGAATGGATCGTGCTAATGAATTAGAATGGATCGTTTGAATGAATTAGAATGGATCGTGCGAATAAATTAGAATGGATCGTAATAATAAGTAAGAATGGATCGTACGAATAAAATAGAATGGATCGTACGAATGAATTAGAATGGATCGTGCAAATGAATTAGAATGGATTGTACGAATGAATTAGAATAGATTGTGCGAATGATTTAGAATGGATCGTACGAATGAATTAGAATGGATACATTAGTGCGAATGAATTAGAATGGATCGTATGAATGAATTAGATTGGATAGTATAAATGAATTAGAATGGATCGTACGTATGCATTAGAATGGATATATTCATGGGAATGAATTAAAATGGTTCGTACGAAGGAATTAGAATGGATCATACGAATAAAATAGAATGGATCGTACGAAGGAATTAGAATGGATCGTACATTATGAATGAATTAGAATGGATCGTACATATGAATTAGAATGGATAAATTCATGGGAATGAATTAGAATGGATCGTACGAAGGAATTCGAATGGATCCATTCTAATTCATTTTAATTCATTCGTACGATTTATTCCAATTCATTCATACGATCCATTCTAATTCATTCATACGATCCAATCTAATTCATTCATATGATCCATTCTAATTCATTCACACGAATGTATTTATTCTAATTCATTCGTATGATTTATTCTAATTTATTCGCACGATCCAATCTAATTCATTCGCACGATCCATTATAATTCATCATTCGCACAATCTATTCTAATTCATTTGTTCGATCCATTCTAATTCATTAGCACGATCCATTCTAATTCATTTGTACGATCCATTCTATTTCATTCGAATGATCCATTCTTACTCATTCGTACGATCCATTCTAATTCATTCGCACGAAAGTATCTATTCAAATTCATTCGTACGATCCATTCTAATTCATTCTCATGATTCATTCTAATTTATTCATACGATCCATTCTAATTCATTCGTACGATCCATTCTATAGAATGGATACATTCATGGGAATGAATTAGAGTGGATCATACGAAGGAATTAGAATGGATCATATGAATGAATTAGAATGGATCGTATGAATGAATTCGAATGGATCGTATGAATGAATTAGAATAGATTGTGCGAATAAATTAGAATGGATCGTACGAATGAATTAGAATAGATACATTCGTGCGAAAGAATTACAATGGATTATATGAATGAATTAGAATGGATCGTGCAAATGAATTAGAATGGATCGTGCGATTGAATTAGAATGGATTGTACGAATGAATTAGAATAGATTATGCGAATGAATTAGAATAGATCGTACGAATGAATTAGAATGGATACATTCGTGCGAATGAATTAAAATGGATCTTATGAATGAAATAGAATGGTTCGTATGAATGAATTCAAATGGATTGTACGAATGAATTAGAATGGATACTTTCGTGCGAATGAATTAGAATGGATCATACGAATAAATTAGGGTGGATCGTATGAATGAATTAGAATGGATACATTCGTGCGAAAGAATTAGAATGGTTTGTATGAAAGAATTAGAATGGATCGTATGAATGAATTAGAATGGATCGCGCGAATGAATTAGAATGGATCGTACGAATGAATTAGAATGGATCGTATAAATGAATTAGAATGGATCGTACGAATGAAATAGACTCGATACATTCGTGCGAATGAATTAGAATGGATCATACGAAGGAATTAGGGTGGATCGTATGAATGAATTAGAATGGATACATTCGTGCGAAAGAATTAGAATGGATTGTATGAATGAATTAGAATGGATCGTGCGAATGAATTAGAATGGATCGTACGAATGAATTAGAATGGATCGTATAAATGAATTAGAATGGATCGTGCGAAGTAATTAGAATGGATTGTACGAATGAATTAGAATGGATACATTCGTGCGAATGAATTAGAATGGATCGTACGAATGAGTAAGAATGGATCGTACGAATGAAATAGAATGGATCGTACGAATGAATTAGAATGGATCGTGCTAATGAATTAGAATGGATCGTACGAATGAAGTAGATTAGATTGTGCACGAATGAATTAGAATGGATACATTCGTGCGAATGAATTAGAATGGATCGTATGAATGAATTAGTTGGATCGTATGAATAACTTAGAATGGATCGTGCGAATTTATTAGAATTGATTGTACGAATGAATTAGAATGGATACATTCGTACGAATGAATTAGAATGGATCGTACAAATGAGTAAGAATGGATCGTACGAATGAAATAGAATGGATCGTACGAATGAATTAGAATGAATCGTGCTAATGAATTAGAATGGATCGTACGAATGAATTTGAATAGATTGTGTGAATGAATTAGAATAGATTGTACGAATGAATTAGAATGGATACATTCGTGCGAATGAATTAGAATGGATCGTATGAATGAATTAGATTTGATCGTATGAATGAATTAGAATGGATCGTACGTATGAATTAGAATGGATATATTCATCGGAATGAATTAGAATGGTTCGTACGATGGAATTAGAATGGATCATACGAATGAAATAGATTGGATCGTACGAAGAAATTAGAATGGATCGTACGAAGGAATTAGAATGGATCGTACGATCGAATTAGAATGGATCGTACGAATGAATTAGAATGGATCGTGCGAATGAATTAGAAGGGATCGTACGAATGAATTAGTATAAATTGTGCGAATGAATTAGAATGGATTGTACGAATGAATTAGAATGGATATATTCGTGCAAATGATGTAGAATGGATCGTATGTATGAATTAGAAGTGATCGTATGAATGAATTCGAATGGATCGTGCGAATGAATTAGAATGGATCGTACGAATGAATTAGAATGGATCGTATGAATGAATTAGAATGGATCATGCGAATGAATTAGAATGGATCGTATGAATGAAATAGAATGGATCGTATGAATTAGAATGGATCGTACGAAGGAATTAGAATAGATCATACGAATGAAATAGAATGGATCCTACGAAGGAATTAGAATGGATCGTACGAAGGAATTAGAATGGATCGTACGAAGGAATTAGAATGGATCGTACGAATGAATTGGAATGGATTATATGATTGAATTAGAATGGATCGTGCAAATGAATTAGAATGGATCGTGCGAATGAATTAGAATGGATCGTACGAATGAATTAGAATAGATTGTACGAATGAATTAGAATGGATCGTACGAATGAATTAGAATGGAGACATTCATGCAAATGAATTAGAATAGATCGTATGAATGAATTCGAATGGATCATACAAATGAATTAGAATGGATATAATCGTGCGAATGAATTAGAATGGATCATACGAAGGAATTAGGGTGGATTGTACGAATGAATTAGAATGGATATATTCATGCGAAAGAATTAGAATGGATTGAATGAATGAATTAGAATGGATCGTATGAATGAATTAGAATGGATCGTGTGAATGAATTAGAATGGATCGTACGAATGAATTAGAATGGATCGTATGAATGAATTAGAATGGATACATTCGTGCGAATGAATTAGAATGGATCGTACGAATGAATTAGAATGGATCGTACGAAGGAATTAGAATGGATCATACGAATGAATTAAAATTGATATATTCGTGCGAATGAATTAGAATGGATCATACGAAGGAATTAGGGTGGATCGTACGAATGAATTAGAATCGATACATTCGTGCAAAAGAATTAGAATGAATTGTAGGAATGAATTAGAATGGATCGTATGAATGAATTAGAATGGATCATACGAATGAGTAAGAATGGATCGTATGAATGAAATAGAATGGATCATACGAATGAATTAGAATGGATCGTGCGAATGAATTAGATTGGATCGTGCGAATAATTTAGAATGGATCGTACTAATGAATTAGAATGGATACATATGAAAGAATGGATCGTACGAATGAATTAGAATGAATTATACGAAGGAATTAGAATGGATACATTCATGGGAATGAATTAGAATGGATCGTACGAAGGAATTAGATTGGATCATATGAATGAAATAGAATGGATCGTACGAAGGAATTATAGTGGATCATACGAAGGAATTAGAATGAATTAGAATGGATCGTACGAAGGAATTAGAATGGATCGTACAAATGAATTAGAATGGATCGTATGAATGAATTAGAATGGATCATGCGAATGAATTAGAATGGATCGTACGAATGAATTAGAATAGAATGTGCTAATGAATTAGAATGGATCGTACGAATGAATTAGAATATATTGTGCGAATGAATTAGAATGGAACGTACGAATGAATTAGAATGGATACATTCGTGCGTATGAATTAGAATGGATCGTTTGAATGAATTAGATTGGATCTTATGAATGAATTAGAATGGATCGTACGTATGAATTAGAATGGATACATACATGGGAATGAATTAGAATGGATCGTACGAAGGAATTATAATGGATCATATGACAGAAATAGAATGGATCGTACGAAGGAATTAGAATGGATCGTACGAAGGAATTAGAATGGATCGTACGAATGAATTAGAATAGATACATTCGTGCGAAAGAATTCGAATGGATTGTATGAATGAATTAGAATGGATCGTGCGAATGA
The DNA here is from genome assembly GCA_947650365.1 of Chamaelirium japonicum. Taxonomy (NCBI): domain Eukaryota; kingdom Viridiplantae; phylum Streptophyta; class Magnoliopsida; order Liliales; family Melanthiaceae; genus Chamaelirium; species Chamaelirium japonicum. Next base: position 166,458 of record CANTAL010000082.1, on the reverse strand, counting down.
ATTAGAATGGATCGTGCAAATGAATTAGAATGGATCGTACGAATGAATTAGAATGGATCGTATGAATGAATTAGAATTCATTCTAATTCATTTGTATGATCCATTCTAATTCATTCTAATTCATTTGTACGATCCATTCTAATTCATTCTAATTCATTTGTATGATCCATTCTAATTCATTAGCACGATCCATTCTAATTCATTCGTACGATTCATTATATTTCATTCGTACGATCCATTCTTACTCATTCGTACAATCCATTCTAATTCATTCGCACAAATGTATCCATTCTAATTCATTCGTACGATCCATTATAATTCATTTATACGATCCATTATAATTCATTCGTATGATCTATTCTAATTCATTCGCACGATCCATTCTAATTCTTTCATACGATCCATTCTAATTCATTCATACAATCCATTCTATTTCATTCATACGATCTATTCTATTTCATTCATACGATTCATTCTAATTCATTCATACGATCCATTCTAATTCATTCATACGATCCATTCTAATGGATCATACGAAGGAAGTAGAATGGATCGTATGAATGAATTAGACAGGATCGTGCGAATGAATTAGAATGGATCGTACAAATGAATTAGAATAGATCGTATGAATTAATTAGAATGGATCGTATGATTGAATTCGAATGGATCATACGAATGAATTAGAATGGATACATTCGTGCGAATGAATTAGAATGGATCATACGAAGGAATTAGGTTGGATCGTACGAATGAATTAGAATGGATACATTCATGGGAATGAATTCGAATGGATCGTACGAAGGAATTAGGACGAATCGTACGAATGAATTAGAATGGATCATATGAATGAATTCGAATGGATTGTACGAATGAATTAGAATGGATAAATTCGTTCGAATGAATTAGAATGGATCATACGAAGGAATTAAGGTGGATCGTACGAATGAATTCGAATAGATTGTGCGAATGAATTCGAATAGATCGTGCTAATAAATTAGAATGGATCGTACGAATGAATTAGAACAGATTGTGCGAATAAATTAGAATGGATCGTACGAATGAATTAGAATGGATCGTATGAATGAATTAGAATGGATAATGCGAATGAATTAGAATGGATCGTGCGAATAAATTAGAATTGATTGTACAAATGAATTAGAATGGATTGTATGAATGAAATAGAATGGATCGTACGAATGAATTAGAATAGATTGTGCGAATGAATTAGAATGGATCGTACGAATGGTTTAGAATGGATCGTACGAATGAATTAGAATGGATCGTATAAATGAATTAGAATGGATCGTACGTACGATCCATTCTATTTCATTCGTATGATCCATTCTTACTCATTCGTACGATCCATTCTAATTCATTCACACGATTGTATCCATTCTAATTCATTTGTACGATCCATTCTAATTCATTCGCACGATCCATTCTAATTTATTCGTACGATCCATTCTAATTCATACGTACAATCTTTTATAATTCATTTGTACGATCCATTCTATTTTATTAGCACGATCCATTCTAATTCATTCGTACGATCCATTCTAATTTACTCGTACGATCCATTCTAATTCATTGGCACGAATGTATCCATTCTAAGTCATTCGCACGATCTATTATAATTAATTCATACGATCCATTCTAATTCTTTTGCATGAATCTATCCATTCTAATTCATTCGTACGATTCATTCTAATTCCTTCGTACGATCCATTCTAATTCATTCGTACGATCCATTCTAATTCATTAGCATGATCCATTCTAATTCATTCATACAATCCATTCTAATTCATTCGTACGATCCATTCTAATTCATTCTAATTCGAATTAGAATGGATTGTACGAATGAATTAGAATGAATCGTACGAATGAGTAAGAATGGATTGTACTAATGAATTAGAATGGATCGTACAAATGAATTAGAATGGATCGTACGAATGAATTAGAATGGATCGTGCTAATGAATTAGAATGGATCGTACGAAAGAATTAGAATAGATACATTCATGCGAATTAATTAGAATGGATCGTACGAATGAGTAAGAATGGATCGTACGAATGAAATAGAATGGATCGTATGAATGAATTAGAACGGATCGTACGAATGAATTAGCACGATGAATTAGAATGGATAGTACGAATGAATTAGAATGGATCGTATGAATGAATTAGAATGGATACATTCGTGCGAATGAATTAGAATATATCGTACGATTGAGTAAGAATGGATCATACGAATGAAATAGAATGGATCATACGAATGAAGTAGAATGGATCGTATGAATGAATTAGAATGAATCGTTCGAGTGAATTAGAATGGATCGTACGAAGGAATTAGAATGGATAGTACGAATCAATTAGAATGGATATTTTCATACGAATGAATTATAATAGATACATTCGTGCAAAAGAATGGATTAGAATGGATCGTATGAATGAATTATAATGGATCGTCTGAATGAAATAGAATGTATCATATCAATGAATTCGAATGGATCACATGAATTAATTAGAATGGATACATTCGTGCGAATGAATTAGAATGGATCATACGAAGGAATTAGGGTGGATCGTACGAATGAATTAGAATGGATACATTCGTGCGAAAGAATTATAATGGATTGTATGAATAAATTAGAATGGATCGTATGAATGAATTAGAATAGATCATGCGAATGAATTAGAATGGATCGTACGGGAGAATGAATTAGAATGGATTGTACGAATGAATTAGAATGGATCGTACATATGAGTTAGAAAGGATTATATGAATTAGAATGGATCGTACGAATGAATTAGAATAGATTGTGCGAATGAATTAGAATGGATCGTACGAATGAATTTAAATGGATCATATGAATGAATTAGAATGGATCGTTTGAATGAATTAGAATGGATACATTCGTGCGAATGAATTAGAATCGATCGTACGAATGGATCGTACGAAGGAATTAGAATGAATTAGAATGGATACATTTGCGTGAATGAATTAGAATGGATCGCATGAATGAATTAGATTGGATCGTATGAATGAATTAGAATGGATCGTACGTATGAATTAGAATGGATACATTCATGGGAATGAATTAGAATGGATCGTACGAAGGAATTAGAATGGATCGTATGAATGAATTAGAATGGATCGTACATATGAATTAGAATGGATACATTCATGGGAATGAATTAGAATGGATCGTACGAAGGAATTAGAATGGATCATACGATCCATTCTAATTCATTCGCACGAATGTATCCATTCTAATTCCTTCGTACGATCCATTCTAATTCCTTCATACGATCCATTATAATTCCTTCGTACGATCTATTCTATTTCATTCGTATGATCCATTCTAGTTCACTAGTACGATCCATTCTAATTCATTCCCATGAATGTATCCATTGTAATTCATACCTATGACCTATTCTAATTTATTCATACGATCCATTCTAATTCATTCATACAATCCATTCTAATTCTTTCGCATGAATGTATCCAATCTAATTTATTCGTACGATCCATTCTAATTCATTCGTACTATCCATTCTAATTCATTCATACGATCCATTCTAATTCATTCGCACGATCCATTCTAATTCATTCATACGATCCATTCTAATTCATTCGTACGAATGTATCCATTCTAATTGATTCGTACGATTCATTCTATTTCATTCGTATGATCCATTCTTACTCATTCGTACTATCCATTCTATTTCATTCGTACAATCCATTATTACTCATTCGTACGATCCATTCTAATTCATTCGAACGAATGTATCCATTCTAATTCATTCATACGATCTATTATAATTCATTAGCACGATCCATTCTAATTCATTCGCACGAATGTATTCATTCGCACAATCTATTCAAATTTATTCATATGATCCATTCTAATTCATTAGAATGATCCATTCTAATTCATTCGTACGATCCATTCTATTTCATTCGTATGATCCATTATTCATTCATACATCCATTCTAATTCATTCGCACGAATGTATCCATTCTAATTCATTCGTACGATCCATTCTAATTCATTCGCGCAATCTATTCTAACTCATTCATACGATCCATTCTAATTCATTCTGTACGATCCATTCTAATTAATTCAAACAATCTATTCTAATTCTTTTGCACGAATGTATCCATTCTAATTCATTCGTACGATCCATTCTACTTCCTTCGTACGATCCATTCTAATTCATTCAAATGATCCATTCTAATTCATTCATACAATCGATTCTAATTCATTCGTACGATCCATTCTAATTCATTCTAATGCGAATTAGAATGGACAGTATGAATGAATTAGAATGGATCATGCTAATGAATTAGAATAGATCGTATGAAGGAATTAGAATGGATCGTACGAAGGAATTAGAATGCATCGTACGAATGAATTAGAATGGATACATTCGTGCAAAAGAATTAGAATGGATTGTATAAATGAATTAGAATGGATCGTACAAATGAATTAGAATGGATCGTATGAATGAATTAGAATGAATCGTATGAAAGAATTAGATTGGATCGTACGAATGTACTCATTCGTACGATCCATTCAAATTCATTCGCACGAATGTATCCTCATTCCCACGATCCATTCGAATTCATTTGCACGATCCATTCTAATTTATTCATACGATCCATTCTAATTCATTCGTATGATCCATTCTAATTCATTTGCACGAATGTATCTATTCTAATTCATTCGTACGATCCATTCTAATTCATTCGTACGATCCATTCTAATTCATACGAATGATCGTACGAATAGATCATTCTGATTCATTCATACGATCCATTCTAATTCATTCGTACGATCCATTCTAATTTATTCACACGATCCATTCTAATTCATTCATACGATCCATTCTAATTCATTCATACAATCCATTCTAATTCTTCCGCACGAATGTATCCATTCTAATTCATTCGTACGATCCACCCTAATTCCTTCATATGATCCATTCTAATTAGAATGGATTAGAATGGGTCGTATGAATGAAATAGAATGGATCGTACGAATGAATTAGAATGGATACATTCGTGCGAATGAATTAGAATGGATCGTATGAATGAATTAGAATGGATCGTATGAATGAATTGGAATGGATCGTGCGCACGATCCATTCTAATTCATTCATACGATCCATTCTATTTCATTCGCACGAATGTATCCATTCTAATTCATTCGTACGATCCATTCTAATTCATTCGCACGAATATATCCATTCTAATTCATTCGTACGATCCATTCTAATTCATTCGCACAATCTATTCTAATTCATTCGTACGATCCTTTCTAATTCCTTTGTATGATCCATTCTAATTCATTCGCATGAATGTATCCATTCTAATTCATTCATATGATCCATTCGAATTCATTCATACGATCCATTCTATTTCATTCATACGATCCATTCTAATTCATTCATATGATCCATTCTTACTCATTCGCACGATCCATTCTAATTCATTCGCACGAATGTATCCATTCTAATTCATTCGTATGATCCATTCTAATTCATTTGTACGATCCATTCTAATTCATTCATACAATCTATTCTAATTCTTTTGAACGAATGTATCCATTCTAATTCATTCGTACGATCCATTCTAATTCCTTCGTACGATCCATTCTAATTCATTCGTACGATCCATTCTAATTCATTCGTACGATCCATTCTAATTCATTAGCACGATCCTATTCGTACGATCCACCCTAATTCCTTCGTATGATCCATTCTAATTCGTTCGCACGAATGTATTCATTCTAATTCATTCATACGATCCATTGTAATTCATTCGCATGATCAATTCTAATTCATTCGTACGATCCATTCTAATTCATTCATACGATCCATTCTAATTCATTCGTACGATCCATTCGAATTCATTCATATGATCCATTCTAATTCATTCATACGATCCATTCGAATTCATTTATACAATCCATTCTAATTCATTCGCACGAATGTATCCATTCTAATTCATTCGCACGATCCATTCTAATTCATTCACACAATCTATTCTAATCCATTCTAATTAGAATGGATCATACGAAGGAATTAGGGTGGATCGTACGAATGAATTAGAATGGATACATTCGTGTGAAAGAATTAGAATGGATTGTTTGAATGAATTAGAATGGATCGTATGAATGAATTAGAATGGATCGTGCAAATGAATTAGAATGGATCATATGAATGAATTAGAATGGATCGTACAAATGAATTAGAATTATCCATTCGTACGATAATTCTAATGAATTAGAATGGATCGTACGAATAAATTAGAATGGATCGTACGAATGAGTTAGAATGGATACATTCGTGCAAATGAATTAGAATGGATCGTACGATCCATTCTAATTCATTCTAATTCGAATTAGAATGGATCGTATGAATGAATAAGAATGGATCGTACGAATGAGTAAGAATGGATTGTACGAATGAATTAGAATGGATCGTACGAATGAATTAGAATGGATCGTGCTAATGAATTAGAATGGATCGTACGAATGAATTAGAATAGATATATTCATGGGAATGAATTTGAATGGATCGTACGAAGGAATTAGAGTGGATCGTACGAAGGAATTAGAATGGATACATTCGTGCAAAAGAATTAGAATGGATTGTATACATGAATTAGAATGGATCGTACAAATAAATTAGAATGGATCGTACAAATAAATTAGAATGGATACATTCGTGCGAATGAATTAGAATGGATCGTATGAATAAAATAGAATGGATCGTATGAATGAATTCGAATGGATCATTCAAATGAATTAGAGTGGATCGTATAAATGAAATAGAATGGATCGTATGAATGAATTAGAAGGGATCGTGCGAATGAATTAGAATGGACCGTACGAATGAATTAGAATGGATACATTCGTGCGAAAGAATTAGAATAGATTGTACGAATGACTTAGAATGGGTCGTATGAATGAATTAGAATGGATCGTATGAATGAATTCGAATGGATCGTACGAATGAATTGGAATGGATATAATGAATTAGAATGGATCGTACGAATGAATTAGAATGGATCGTATGAATGAATTCGAATAGATCGTACGAATGAATTCGAATGGATACATTTGTGCGAATGAATTAGAATGGATCATACGAAGGAATTAGGGTGGATCGTACGAATGAATTAGAATGGATGCATTCGTACGAAAGAATTAAAATGGATTGTATGAATGAATTTGAATGGATCGTACGAATGAATTAGAATGGATACATTCGTGCGAATGAATTAGAATAGATCGTCCGAATGAATTAGAATGGATCGTACGAATGAATTAGAATGGATACATTGATGCGAATGAATTAGAATGGATCGTATGAATGAATTAGAATGGATCCTATGAATGAATTCGAATGGATCGTACGTATGAATTAGAATGGATCGTATGAATGAATTAGAATGGATCGTACGAAGGAATTATAATGGATCGTACGAAGGAATTAAAATGGATCGTACGAAAGAATTAGAATGGATCGTACGAATGAATTAGAATGGATACATTCGTGCGAAAGAATTAGAATGGATACATAAGAAGGAATTAGGGTGGATCGTCGAATGAATTAGAATGGATACATTCGTGCGAAAGAATTAGAATGGATTGTATGAATGAATTAGATTGGATCGTACGAATGAATTAGAATGGATCGTACGAATGAATTAGAATAGCTCGTACGAATGAATTAGAATAGATCGTGCGAATGAATTAGAGTGGATCGTACGAATGAATAAGAATAGATCGTGCGAATGAATTAGAATGGATCGTACGAATGAATTAGAATGAATCGTACGAATGAATTAGAATAGATCGTGCGAAAGAAATAGAATGGATTGTACGAATGAATTAGAATGGATCCATTCGTGCGAAAGAAATAGAATGGATTGTATGAATGAATTAGAATGGATCGTATGAATGAATTAGAATGGATCGTGCGAATGAATTAGAATGGATCGTACGAATGAAATAGAATGGATCGTACGAATGAATTAGAATGGATCCATTCATTCAAAAGAATTAGAATAGATTGTATGAATGAATTAGAATGGATCGAATGAATGAATTAAAATGGATCGTGCTAATGAATTAGAATGGATCGTACAATTGAATTAGAATAGATTGTGCGAATGAATTAGAATGGATCGTATGAATGAATTAGAATGGATCGTATGAATGAATTATAATGGATAGTGCGAATGAATTAAAATGGATCATACGAATGAATTAGAATGGATCATATAAATGAATTAGAATGGATAGTGCGAATGAATTAGAATGGATCGTACGAATGAATTAGAATGGATACATTCGTGCGAATGAATTAGAATGGATCGTACGAATGAGTAAGAAGGGATCGTACGAATGAAATAGAATGGATCGTACTAATAAATTAGAATGGATCATGCTAATGAATTAGAATGGATCATATGAATGAATTAGAATAGATTGTGCGAATGAATACATTCGTCCGAATGAATTAGAAAGGATCGTATGAATGAATTAGAATGGATTGTACGAATTAATACATTCATGCGATTGAATTAGCATGGATCGTATGAATGAATTAGAATGGATCGCATGAATGAATTAGAATGGATCGTATGAATGAATTCGAATGGATCTTATGAATGAATTAGAGTGGATACATTCGTGCGAATTAATTAGAATGGATCATATGAAGGAATTAGGGTGGATCGTACGATTGAATTAGAATGGATACATTCGTGCGAAAGAATTAGAATGGATTGTATAAATGAATTAGAATAAATCGTATGAATGAATTAGAATGGATCTTGCAAATGAACTAGAATGGGTCGTACGAATGAATTAGAATAGATCGTATGAATGAATTAGAATGGATCGTGCGAATGAATTAGAATGGATCATACGAATGAATTAGAATAGAATGGATACATTCGTACGAATGAGTAAGAATGGATCGTACGAATGAAATAGAATGGATCGTACGAATGAATTAGAATTGATCGTGCTAATGAATTAGAATGGATCGTACGAATGAATTAGAATAGATTGTACGTATGAATTAGAATGGATCGTACGAATGAATTAGAATGGATACATTCGTGCGAATGAATTAGAATGGATTAGAATTGATCATGCGAAAGAATTAGAATGGATCGTATAAATGAATTAGAATAGATCGTACGAATGAATTAGAATGGATCGTGCGAATGAATTAGAATGGATTGTACGAATGAATTAGAATGGATCGTACGAATGAATTAGAATGGATCGTATGAATGAATTAGAATGGATCGTACGAATGAATTAGAATGGATCGTACGAATGAATTAGAATGGATCGTATGAATGAATTCGAATGGATCTTACGAATGAATTAGAATGGATACATTCGTGCGAAAGAATTAGAATGGATCGTATGAATGAATTAGAATAGATCGTGCGAATAAATTAGAATGGATCGTACGAATGAATTAGAATAGATCGTATGAATAAATTAGAATGGATCGTCCGAATGAATTAGAATGGATCGTACGAATGAATTAGAATGGATCGTATGAATGAATTCGAATGGATCGTATGATAAGATCCATTCTATTTTATTCGTACGATCCATTCTTACTCATTCGTATGATCCATTCTAAATCATTCGCACGAATGTATCCTTTCTAATTTATTCATACTATCCATTTTAATTCATTCGCACGATCTATTTTAATTCATTTGTACGATCTATTCTAGTTCATTCGCACGATCCATTCTAATACATCCGATCCAATCTAATTCATTGATACGACCCATTCTAATTCATTTGTACGATCCATTCTTACTCATTCGTACGATCCATTCTAATTTATTTGCATGAATGTATCCATTCTAATTCATTCGTACAATCCATTCTAATTCATTCGCACGATCCATTCTAATTCATTCGCACGATCCATTCTAATTCTTTCGTATGATCTATTCTATTTCATTCGTATGATCCATTCTAATTCCTTCGTACGATCCATTCTAATTCATTCGTACGAAAGAATTAGAATAGATTGTATGAATAAATTAGAATTGATCGTATGAATGAAATAGAATGGATCTGCGAATGAATTAGAATGGATCGTACGAATGAATTAGAATGGATCGTATGAATGAATTAGAATAGATCGTGCGAATAAATTATAATGGATCGTACAAATGAATTAGAATGGATACATTCGTGCGAATGAATTAGAATGGATCGTATGAATGAGTAAGAATGGATCGTACGAATGAACTAGAATGGATCGTATGAATTAAAATGGATCGTATAAAAGAATTAGAAAGGATCGTATGAATGAATTAGAATGGATCATATGAATGAATTAGAATGGATACATTCGTACGAAAGAATTAGAATGGATCGTATGAATGAATTAGTATGGATACATTCATACGAATGAATTAGAATGGATCATACGAATGAATTAGAATGGATCGTACGAATGAATTAGAAAGGATCGTATGAATGAATTAGAATGGATCATGCGAATGAATTAGAATGGATCGTATGAATGAAATAGAATGGATCGTACAAATGAATTAGAATGGATCGTGCTAATGAATTAGAATGGATCGTATGAAAGAATTAGAAAGGATCGTATGAATGAATTAGAATGGATCATATGAATGAATTAGAATGGATACATTCGTACGAAAGAATTAGAATGGATCGTATGAATGAATTAGTATGGATACATTCGTACGAATGAATTAGAAGGGATCATACGAATGAATTAGAATGGATCGTACGAATGAATTAGAAAGGATAGTATGAATGAATTAGAATGGATCATGCGAATGAATTAGAATGGATCGTATGAATGAAATAGAATGGATCGTACAAATGAATTAGAATGGATCGTACAAATGAATTAGAATGGATCATACGAACGAATTAGAATTAGAATGGATCGTACGAATAAGTAAGAATGGATCGTACGAATGAATTAGAATGGATCGTGCTAATGAATTAGAATGGATCGTACGAATGAATTAGAATAGATTGTGCGAATGAATTAGAATGGATCGTACGAATGAATTAGAATGGATCGTATGAATGAATTAGAATGGATTGTACGAATGAATTAGAATGGATCGTACGAATAAATTAGAATGGATCATACGAAGGTATTAGAGTAGATCGTACGAATGAATTAGAATGGATACATTCGAGCGAAAGAATTAGAATGGATTGTATGAATGAATTAGAATGGATCGTTTGAATGAATTAGAATGGATCATGCGAATGAATTAGAATGGATCATACGAATGAATTAGAATGGATCGTATGAATGAATTAGAATGGATCGGGCAAATGAATTAGAATGGATCGTACGAATGACATAGAATGCAATCCATTCTAATTCTTTTGCATGAATGTATCCATTCTAATTCATTCGTACGATCCATTCTAATTCCTTCGTACGATCTATTCTAATTCCTTCGTACGATTCATTCTAATTCATTCCCATAAATGTATCCATTCTAATTCATACGTACGATCCATTCTAATTCAATAATTCAATCCAATCTAATTCATTCATACGATCCATTCTAATTCACTCGCACGAATGTATCCATTCTAATTCATTCTAATTCCTTCGTACGATCCATTCGTACGATCTATTCTAATTCCTTCACACGACTGTATCCATGCTAATTCATTCGTACGATCCATTCTAATTCATTCGCACAATCTATTGTAATTCATTTGTACAATCCATTCTAATACATTAGCACGATCCATTCTAATTTATTCGTACGATCCATTCTATTTCAATCGTACGATCCATTCTTACTCATTCGTACAATCCATTCTAATTCATTCGCAAGAATGTATCCATTCTAACTCATTCGTACGATCCATTCTAATTCATTCGTACGATCCATTCTAATTCATTCATACAATCCATTGTAATTCTTTTGAACAAATGTATCCATTCTAATTCATTCGTATGATCTTTTCTAATTCATTCGTATGATCCATTCTAATTCATTCGCATGATCCATTCTAATTCATTTGCACAATCCAATCTAATTTATTCGTACAATCCATTCTAATTCATTAGCACGATCCATTCTAATTCATTCGTACGATCCATTCTAATTCATTCATACGATCCTTTCATATTCCTTCGTATGATCCATTCTAATTCCTTCGTACGATCCATTGTAATTCCTTCGTACGATCCATTTTATTTTATTCGTATGATCCATTCTAATTCCTTCGTACGATCCATTCTAATTCATTCGCATGAATGTATCCATTCTAATTCGTTCGTACGATTCATTCTAATTCATTCGTACGATACATTCTTTCGTATGTATCCATTCTAATTCATTCGTACGATCCATTCTAATTCATTCACACGATCCATTCTAATTCATTCAAACGATCCATTCTAATTCACGTACGATCCATTCTAATTCATTCGCATAATCCATTCTAATTCATTCATACGATCCATTCTAATTCATTCGTACGATCCATTATAATTCATTCGTACGATCCATTCTAATTCGTTCGTACGATCCATTCTAATTCATTAGCACGATCCATTTTAATTCATTCGTACGATCCATTCTATTTTATTTGTATGATCCATTCTTACTCATTCATACGATCCATTCTAATTTATTCGCACGATCCATTCTAATTCATTCATACGATCCTTTCTATTTAATTCGTACGATCTATTCTTACTCATTCGTACGATCCATTCTAATTTATTCGCACGAATGTATCCATTCTAATTCATTCGTACGATCCATTCTAATTCATTCGCACGATCCATTCTAATTCATTCGTACGATCCATTCTAATTCATTCGTACGATCCATTCTAATTCATTCATACGATCCATTCTAATTCATTCATACAATCCATTCTAATTCTTTCGCATGAATGTATCCATTCTAATTCATTCGTACAATCCATTCTAATTCATTCGCACAATCTATTCTAATTCATTCGTACGATCCATTCTAATTCATTCGTACGATCCATTCTAATTCATTCATACGATCCATTCAAATTCATTCATAGAATCCATTATAATTCTTTCGCATGAATGTATCCATTCTAATTCATTCGTACGATCCACCCTAATTCCTTCGTATGATCCATTCAAATTCATTCGCATGAATGTATCCATTCTAATTCATTCGTACGATCCATTCTAATTTATTCGCACAATCTATTCTAATTCCTTCATACAATCTATTCTAATTCATTCATACGATCTATTTTAATTCATTCGTACGATCGTACGAATGAGTAAGAATGGATCGTACGAATGAAATAGAATGGATCGTACGAATGAATTAGAATGGATCGTGCGAATGAATTAGATTGGATCGTACGAATTCATTTGCACGATCCATTCTAATTCATTCATACAATCCATTCTAATTCTTTTGCACGAATGTATCCATTCTAATTCATTCATACGATCCATTCTAATTCATTCGCACGATCCATTCTAATTTATTTGTATGATCCATTTTAATTCATTCATACGATCCACCCTAATTCCTTCGTATGATCCATTCTAATTCATTCACACGAATGTTTCCATTCTAATTCATTCGTATGAACCATTCGAATTCATTCATTTGATCCATTCTAACTCATTCGTACGATCCATTCTAATTCATTCGCACGATCCATTCTAATTCATTCATACGATCTATTTTAATTTATTCGTACGATCCATTCTAATTCATTCGCACGATCCATTCTAATTCATTCATACGATCCATTCTAATTCATTCATACAATCGATTCAAATTCTTTCACACGAATGCATCCATTCTAATTCATTCGTACGATCCATTCGAATTCAGTCATACGATCCATTCTAATTCATTCATACGATCCATTCTAATTCATTCGCATGAATGTATCCATTCTAATTCATTCGTACGATCCATTCTAATTCGTTCCTACGATCCATTCTATTTCATTCGTACGATCTATTCTTACTCATTCGTACGATCTATTCTAATTAATTCGCACGAATATATCCATTCTAATTCATTCGTACTATCCATTCTAATTCATTCGCACGATCCATTCTAATTCATTGAGTAAGAATGGATCGTACGAATGAAATAGAATGGATCATACGAATGAATTAGAATGGATCGTGCTAATGAATTAGAATGGATCGTACGAATGAATTAGAATGTATCGTATGAATGAATTAGAATGGATCGTGGGAATGAATTAGAATGTATCCATTCTAATTCATTCGTACGATCCATTCTAATTCATTCGCATATTCTATTATAATTCATTCGTACGATCCATTCTAATTCATTCGCACGATCCATTCTAATTCATTTGTATGATCCAATCTAATTCAATCGCATGAATTAGAATGGATCGTACGAATGAAATAGAATGGATCGTACGAATGAATTAGAATGGATCGTGCGAATGAATTAGATTGGATCGTTCGAATGAATTAGAATGAATCATACGAATGAATTAGAATGGATACATTCGTGCGAATGAATTAGAATAGATCGTACGAATGAATTAGAATGCATCGTATGAATGAATTAGAATGGATCGTGGGAATGACTTAGAATGTATCCATTCTAATTCATTCGTACGATCCATTCTAATTCATTCGTACGATCCATTCTAATTCATTCGGACGATCCGTTCTAATTCATTCATACGATCCATTCTAATTCATTCATACAATCCATTCTAATTCTTTCGCACGAATGCATCCATTCTAATTCATTCGTACGATCCATTCGAATTCGTTTATATGAACCATTCTAATTCATTCATACGATCCATTCTAATTCATTCACACGAATGTATCCATTCTAATTTATTCGTACGATCCATTCTAATTCGTTCCTACGATCCATTCTATTTCATTCGTACGATCCATTCTTACTCATTCGTACGATTTATTCTAATTCATTCGCACGAATGTATCCATTCTAATTCATTCGTACGATCCATTCTAATTCATTCGCACGATCCATTCTAATTAATGAGTAAGAATGGATCGTACGAATAAAATAGAATGGATCATATGAATGAATTAGAATGAATCGTGCTAATGAATTAGAATGGATCGTACGAATGAATTAGAATGGATCGTATGAATGAATTAGAATGGATCGTGGAAATGAATTAGAATGTATCCATTCTAATTCATTCGTACGATCCATTCTATATCATTCGCATAATCTATTCTAATTCCTTCGTACGATCCATTCTAATTTATTCGCACGATCCATTCTAATTCATTTGTATGATCCAATCTAATTCATTCACACGAATTAGAATGGATCGTACGAATGAAATAGAATGGATCGTACGAATGAATTAGAATGGATCGTGCGAATAAATTAGATTGGATTGTGCGAATGAATTAGAATGGATCGTACGAATGAATTAGAATGGATACATTCGTGCGAATGAATTAGAATGGATCATACGAATGAATTAGAATGGATCGTATGAGTGAATTAGAATGGATCGTGCGAATGAAATCGAATGGATCGTACGAATGAATTAGAATGGATACATTCGTGCGAATGAATTAGAATGGATCGTATGAATGAATTAGAATGGATACATTCGTACGAATGAATTAGAACGGATTTTATGAATGAATTAGAATGGATCGTATGAATAAATTAGCATGGATCATGCGAATGAATTAGAATCGATCCAACTAGTCCATTTCATTCGTACGATCCATTCTTACGATTCATTCTAAATCAATCGTACGATCCATTATAATTCATTCATACGATCCATTCTAATTCATTCGTACGAATGTATCCATTCTAATTCATTCGTACGATCCATTCGAATTCATTCATACGATCCATTCTAATTCATTCGTACGATCCATTCTAATTCATTCACACGATCCATTCTAATTCATTCATTTCTAATTCATTCGTACGATCTATTCTAGTTCATTTGCACGATCCATTCTAATTCATTCCTACGATCCATTCTAATTGATTCATACGATCCATTCTAATTCATTCGCACGAATGTATCCATTCTAATTCATTCGTACGATCCATTCTAATTCATTCGCACGATCCAATCTAATTCATTCGCACGATCCATTCTAATTGTTTTGTATGATTCATTCTATTTCATTCGTACGATCCATTCTTACTCATTCGTACGATCCATTCTAATTTATTCGCACGAATGTATCCATTCTAATTCATTCGCACGATCCATTTTAATTCATTCATACGATCCATTCTAATTCATTCGTACGATCCATTCTTATTCATTTGCACGATCCATTCTAATTAATTCATATGATCCATTCTAATTCATTCGTACGATCCATTCTAATTCATTCGCACGATCCATTCTAATTCATTCATACGATCCAATCTAATTCATTCATACGATCCATTCTAATTCATTCGCACGAATATATCCATTCTAATTCATTCGTACGATCCATTCTAATTCATTCGCACAATCCATTCTAATTCTTTCGCACGAATGTATCCATTCTAATTCATTCGTACGATCCATTCGAATTCATTCATACGATCCATTCAAATTCATTCATATGATCCATTCTAATTCATTCATACGATCCATTCTAATTCATTTGCACGATCCATTTTAATTCATTCATACGATCCATTCAAATTCATTCATACAATCCATTCTAACTCTTTCGCACGAATGGATTGAATGAATGAAATAGAATGGATCGTATGAATGAATTAGAATGGATCGTGCGAATGAATTAGAATGGATCGTACGAATGAATTAAAATGGATACATTCATGCGAAAGAATTAGAATGGATTGTGCGAATGAATTAGAATGGATCGTACGAATAAATTAGAATGGATACATTCATGCGAATGAATTAGAATGGATCGTATGAATGAATTAGATGGGATCGTATGAATGAATTGGAATGGATCATGCGAATGAATTAGAATGGATCGTACGAATGAATTAGAATGGATCGTACGAATGAATTAGAATGGATCGTATGAATGAATTAGAATGGATCGTGCGAATGAATTAGAATGGATCGTACGAATGAATTAGAATGGATCGTATGAATGAATTAGAATGGATCGTGCGAATGAATTAGAATGGATCGTACGAATGAATTAGTATGGATACATTCGTGCGAATGAATTAGAATAGATCGTACGAATGAGTAAGAATGGATCGTACGAATGAAATAGAATGGATCATACGAATGAATTAGAATGGATCGTGCTAATAAATTAGAATGGATCGTACGAATGAATTCGAATAGATTGTGTGAATGAATTAGAATGGATCATACGAATGAGTTAGAATGGATACATTCGTGCGAATGAATTAGAATGGATCGTATGAATGAATTAGATTGGATCGTATGAATAAATTAGAATGGATCGTGCGAATGAATTAGAATGGATCGTACGAATGAATTAGAATGGATACATTCGTGCGAATGAATTAGAATGGATCGTACGAATGAGTAAAAATGGATCGTACGAATGAAATAGAATGGATTGTACGAATGAATTAGAATGGATCGTGCTAATGAATTAAAATGGATCGTATGAATGAATTAGAATAGATTGTGCGAATGAATTAGAATGGATCGTACGAATAAATTAGAATGGATACATTCGTGAGAAAGAATAAAAATGGATCGTATGAATGAATTAGAATGGATCGTGCGAATGAATTAGAATGGATCGTACGAATGAACTTGAATAGATCGTATGAATGAATTAGAATGGATCGTGCGAAAGAATTAGAATGGATCGTTTGAATGAATTCGAATTAGAATAAATTAGAATGGAACGAACGAATGAATTAGAATGGATCGTGCTAATGAATTAGAATGAATCGTACGAATGAATTAGAATAGATTGTGCGAATGAATTAGAATGGATCGTATGACTAAATTAGAATGGATACATTCATGCAAATGAATTAGAATGGATCGTACTAATGAATTAGAATGGATCGTAAGAATGAATTAGAATGGATCGTACGAATGAATTAAAATGGATACATTCATGCGAATGAATTAGAATGGATCGTACGAATGAGTAAGAATGGATCGTGCGAATGAAATAGAATGGATCATATGAATGAATTAGAATGGATCCTGCGAATGAATTAGAATGGATCGTAGAATGGATCGTACGATCCATTCTAATTCATTCGCACGATCCATTCTAATTCATTCATACGATCCATTCTAATTCATTCGTACGACCTATTCTAATTCATTCGCACAATCTATTCTAATTCATTCGTACGAAATATTCTAATTCATTAGCACGATCCATTCTAATTCATTCGTACGATCCATTCTATTTCATTCGTACGATTCATTCTTATTCATTCGTACGATCGTATGCATGAATTAGAATGAATTAGAATCGATCGTATGAATTAGAATGAATTCATTCGTACGATCCATTCTAATTCAATAGCACGAAACATTCTAATTCATTCGTATGATCCATTCTATTTCATTCGTACGATCCATTCTTACTCATTCGTACGATCCATTCTAATTCATTCGAACGAATGTAACCATTCTAATTCATGCAAATGAATTAGAATGGATCGTACGAATGAATTAGAATGGATCGTATGAATTAGTATAAATGAATTAGAATGGATCGTACGAATGAATTAGAATGGAACGTGCGAATGAATTAGAATGGATCGTACGAATGAATTAGAATAGATTGAGCGAATGAATTCGAATGGATTGTACAAATGAATTAGAATGGATTGTATGAATGAATTAGCACGATCTATTCTAATTCATTCGGACGATCCATTCTAATTCATTCATACGATCCATTCTAATTCATTTATACGATCCATTCTAATTCATTCATACAATCCATTCTAATTGTTTCGCACAAATGTATCCATTCTAATTCATACGCACATTCTATTCTAATTCATTCGTACGGTCCATTCTTACTCATTCGTACGATCCATTCTAATTCATTCGCACGAATGTATCCATTCTAATTCATTCGTAAGATCCATTCAAATTCATTCGCACAATCAATTCTAATTCATTCATACAATCGAATCTAATTCATTCATACGATCCATTTAGTTCATTCGCACGAATGTATCCATTCTAATTCATTCGTACGATCCATTCTAATTCATTCGCACAATCTACTCTTACTCATTCGTGCGATCCATAAGAATGGATTCGTATGAATGAATTAGAATAGATTGTGCGAATGAATTAGAATGGATCGTACGAATGAATTAGAATGGATCCTATGAATGAATTAGAATGGATCGTGGGAATGAATTAGAATCGATCGTACGAATGAATTAGAATGAATACATTCGTGCGAATGAATTAGAATGGATCGTACGAATTAGTAAGAATGGATCGTACGAATGAAATAGAATGAATCGTACGAATAAATTTGAATGGATCGTGCTAATGAATTAGAATCGATCGTACGAATGAATTAGAATAGATTGTGTGAATGAATACATTCGTGCAAATGAATTAGAATGGATCGTATGTATGAAATAGAATGGATCGTACGAATGAATGAATTAGAATGGATCGTACGAATGAATTATAATAGATTGTGCCAAGGAATGAATTAGAATGGATACATTCGTACAATCCATTCTAATTCATTCATACAATCCATTCTAATTCATTCGCATGATCCATTCTAATTCATTTGTACGATCCATTCTAATTCCTTCGTACGATTCTTTCTAAATCCTTCATATGATCCATTCTAATTCTTTAGTATGATCCATTCTAATTCATTTGCACGATCCATTCTAATTTATTCATACAATCCATTCTAATTCTTTTGCATGAATGTATTCATTCTAATTCATTCATACGATCCATTCTAATTCATTCGCACGATCCATTCTAATTCATTCGTACGATCCATTTTAATTCATTCGTACGATCCACCCTAATATCTTCGTATGATCCATTCTAATTCATTCACACGAATGTATCCATTCTAATTCATTCGTACGAACCATTCGAATTCATTCATACGATCCATTCTAATTCATTCGTACAATCCATTCTAATTCATTCGCACGATCCATTCTAATTCATTCATACGATCCAATCTAATTCGATCATTTATATAATCCATTCAAATTCTTTCGCACGAATGCATCTATTCTAATTCATTCGTACGATCCATTCGAATTCATTTATACGATCCATTCTAATTCATTCGCACGAATGTATCCAGTCTAATTCATTCGTACGATCCATTCTAATTCATTCCTACGATCCATTCTATTTTTTTTGTACGATTCATTCTTACTCATTCGTACGATCTACTCTAATTTATTCGCACGAATGTATCCATTATAATTCATTCGTACGATCCATTCTAATTCATTCGCACGATCCATTCTAATTCATTGGGTAAGAATGGATCGTACGAATGAAATAGAATGGATCATACGAATGAACTAGAAGGATCGTGCTAATGAATTAGAATGGATCGTGCGAATGAATTAGATTGGATCGTGTGAATGAATTAGAATGGATCGTACGAATGAATTAGAATTGATACATTCGTGCGAATGAATTAGAATGGATCGTATGAATGAATTAGAATGGATCGTATGAATGAATTCGAATGGATCGTACGAAAGAATTAGAATAGATGCATTCGTGCGAAAGAATTTGAATGGATTATATTAATGAATTAGATTAGATCGTATGAATGAATTAGAATGGATCGTGCGAATGAATTAGAATGGATCGTACGAATGAATTAGAATGGATCGTATGAATGAATTAGAATGGATCGTGCGAATGAATTAGAATGGATCGTACGAATGAATTAGAATTGATATATTTGTGCGAATGAATTAGAATGGATCGTACGAATGAATTAGAATTGATATATTCGTGCGAATGAATTAGAATGGATCGTACGAATGAATTAGAATGGATCGTATGAATGAATTAGAATGGATCGTGCGAATGAAATCGAATGGATTGGACGAATGAATTAGAATGGATACATTCGTGCTAATGAATTAGAATGGATCATATGAATGAATTAGAATGGATCGTTTGAATGAATTGGAATGGATACATTCGTACGAATGAATTAGAATGGATCGTATGAATAAATTAGAATGGATCGTATGAATGAATTAGAATGAATGGTGCGAATGAATTCGAATCGATCCAACAAGTCTATTTCATTCGTACGATCCATTCCTACGATTCATTCTAATTCATTCGTACGATCCATTCAAATTCATTCATACGATCCATTCTAATTCATTTGTACGAATGTATCCATTCTAATTCATTCGTACGATCCATTCTAATTCATTCGCATGATCCATTCTAATTCATTCGTACGATCCATTCTAATTCATTCGTACGATCCACCCTAATTCCTTCTTATTATCCATTCTAATTCATTCGCACGAATATATCCATTCTAATTCATTTGTACGATCCATTCGAATTCATTCATACGATCCATTCTAATTCATTCGTACGATCCATTCTAATTCATTCGCACGATCCATTCTAATTCATTCATACGATCCATTCTAATTCATTCCTACGATGTATTCTAGTTCATTTGTACGATCCATTCTAATTCATTCATATGATCCATTTTAATTCATTCATACAATCCATTCTAATTCTCTCGCAGAAATGTATCCATTATAATTCATTCGTACGATCCATTCGAATTTATTCATACGATCAATTCTAATTCATTCATACGATCCATTCTAATTCATTCACACGAATGTATCCATTCTAATTCATTCGTACGATCCATTCTAATTCATTCGCACGATCCAATCTAATTCATTGGCATGATCCATTCTAATTCATTCATACGATCCATTCTATTTTATTCATACGATCCATTCTCACTCATTCGTACGATCCATTCTAATTCATTCGCATGAATGTATCCATTCTAATTCATTCATATGATCCATTCTAATTCATTTGCACGATCCATTCTAATTCATTCATACGATCCATTCTAATTCATTCGTACGATCCATTCTAATTTGTTTGCACGATCCATTATAATTAATTCATACGATCCATTCTAATTCATTCGTATGATCTATTCTAAATCATTCGTACGATCCATTCTAATTCATTCATACGATCCAATCTAATTCATTCATACAATCCATTCTAATTTATTCCCACAAATGTATCCATTCTAATTCATTCGTACGATCCATTCTAATTCATTCGCACAATCCATTCTAATTCTTTCGCACGAATGTATTCATTCTAATTCATTCGTACGATCCATTCGAATTCATTCATACGATCCATTCTAATTCATTCATACGATCGATTCTAATTCATTCATACGATCCATTCTAATTCATTCGTACGATCTATTCAATTCATTCATACAATCCATTCTAATTCATTCATACAATCCATTCTCACTCTTTCGTACGAATGGATCGAATGAATGAAATAGAATGGGTCGTATGAATGAACTAGAATGGATCGTGCGAATGAATTAGAATGGATCGTACGAATGAATTAGAATGAATACATTCATGCGAAAGAATTAGAATGGATTGTGCGAATGAATTAGAATGGATCGTACGAATGAATTAGAATGGATACATTCATGCGAATGAATCAGAATGGATCGTATAAATGAATTAGAATGGATCGTATGAATGAATTCGAATGGATCGTACGTATGAATTAGAATTGATCGTACGAATGAATTAGAATGGATCGTATGAATGAATTAGAATGGATCCTGCGAATGAATGAGAATTGGATCGTACGAATGAATTAGAATGGATCGTTCGAATGTCGTACAAATGAATTAGAATTGATCGTGCGAATGAATTAGAATGGATCGTACGAATTAGAATGGATCGTGCGAATGAATTAGAATGGATCGTACGAATGAATTAGAATGGATCGTATGAATGAATTAGAATGGATCGTGCGAATGAATTAAAATGGATCGTACGAATGAATTTGAATGGATCGTATGAATGAATTAGAATGGATCGTGCGAATAGATTAGAATGGATCGTACGAATGAATTAGAATGGATACATTCGTGCGAATGAATTAGAATGGATCGTACGAATGAGTAAGAATGGATCGTACGAATGAAATAGAATGGATCGTACAAATGAATTAGAATGGATTGTGCTAATGAATTAGAATGGATCGTACAAATGAATTGGAATAGATTGTGCGAATGAATTAGAATGGATCATACGAATGAATTAGAATGGATACATTCGTGCGAATGAATTAGAATGGATCTTATGAATGAATTCGATTGGATCGTATGAATGAGTTAGAATGGATCGTGCGAATGAATTAGAATGGATCGTACGAATGAATTAGAATGGATACATTCGTGCAAATTAATTAGAATGGATCGTACGAATGAGTAACAATGGATCGTACGAATGAAACAGAATGGATCGTACGAATGAATTAGAATAGATTGTGCTAATGAATTAGAATAGATCGTACGAATGAATTAGAATAGATTGTGCGAATGAATTAGAATGGATCGTACGAATGAATTAGAATGGATACATTCGTGAGAAAGAATAAGAATGGATCGTATGAATGAATTAGAATGGATCGTGCGAATGAATTAGAATGGATCGTACGAATGAATTAGAATGGATCGTATGAATGAATTGGAATGGATTGTGCGAATGAATTAGAATGGATCGTTTGAATGAATTCGAATTAGAATGAATTAGAATGGAAAGTACGAATGAATTAGAATGGATCATGTAAATGAATTAGAATGGATCGTACGAATGAATTAGAATAGATTGTGCGAATGAATTAGAATGGATCGTACGACTGAATTAGAATGGATCGTGCTAATGAATTAGAATGGATCATACGATCCATTTGAATTCATTCATACGATCCATTTTGCGATCCATTCTAATTCATTCATACGATCATTCATACGATCCATTCTAATTCATTCGTACGGTCCATTCTAATTCATTCGTATGATCCATTCTAATTGATTCGCATGATCCATTCTAATTCATTCATACGATCCATTCTTACTTATTCGTACGATCCATTCTAATTCATTCGCACGAATGTATTCATTCTAATTCATTCTTACGATCCATTCGAATTCATTCGCACAATCTATTCTAATTCATTTGTACGATCCATTCTAATTCATTCGCACGATCCATTCTAATTCATTTGTACGATCCATTCTAATCCATTCTAATTAGAATGGATCGTATGAATGAATTAGAATGGATCGTGCGAATGAATTAGAATGGATCGTACGAATGAATTAGAATGGATACATTCGTGCGAATGAATCAGAATGGATCGTATAAATTAATTAGAATGGATCGTATGAATGAATTTGAATGGATCGTACGTATAAATTTAAATTGATCGTACGAATGAATTAGAATGGATCGTATGAATGAATTAGAATGGATCGTGCGAATGAATGAGAATTGGATCGTACGAATGAATTAGAATGGATCGTTCGAATGGATCGTACAAATGAATTAGAATTAATACATTCGTGCAAAAGGATTAGAATGGATTGTATGATGAATTAGAACGGATCGTACAAATAAATTAGAATGGATCATGTGAATGAATTAGAATGGATCGTACGAATGAAAAAGAATAGATTGTGCGAATGAATTAGAATGGAACGTACGAATGAATTAGAATGGATACATCCGTGTGAAATAATTAGAATGGATTGTATGAATGAACTAGAATGGATCGTATGACGTATGAATGAATTAGAATGGATCGTACGAATGAATTAGAATGGATCGTACGAAGGAATTAGAATGGATACATTCATGTGAAAGAATTAGAATGGATTGTATGAATGAATTAGAATGGATCGTATGAATGAATTAGAATAGATCGTGCGAATGAATTAGAATGGATCGGACGTATGAATTAGAATGGATCGTGCGAAAATGGATCGTACGAATAAATTAGAATGGATCGTATGAATGAATTAGAATGGATCGTGTGAATGAATTAGAATGGATTGCATAAATCAATTAGAATGAATTAGAATGGATCGTACGAATGAGTAAGAATGGATCGTATGAATGAATTAGAATAGATTGTGCGAATGAGTTAGAAAGGATCGTACGAATGAATTAGAATGGATACATTCGTGTGAAGGAATTAGAATGGATCATACGAATGGATCGTACGAAGGAATTAGAATGAATTAGAATGGATACATTCGTGCGAAAGAATTAGAATGGATCGTATGAATGAATTAGATTGGATCGTATGAATGAATTAGAATGAATTGTACCTATGAATTAGAATGGATACATTCATGGGAATGAATTAGAATGGATCGTACGAAGGGATCGTACGTATGAATTGGAATGGATACATTCATGGGAATGAATAAGAATGGATCATACGAAGGAATTACAATGGATCATACGAATAAATTAGAATGGATCGTACGAATGAATTAGAATGGATCGTATGAGTGAATTAGAATGGATTGTACGAATGAATTAGAATGGATCGTATGAATGAATTAGAATGGATCGTATGAATGATCGTATGAATGAATTAGAATGGATCGCATAATGGGTCGTATGAATGAATTCGAATGGATCGCACGAATGAATTAGAATGAATTAGAATGGATCGTACGAATGAATAAGAATGGATATTTTTATGTGAAGGAATTAGAATGGATCGTACGAATAGACCGTACGAAGGAATTAGAATGAATTAGAATGGATACATTCGTGCGAATGAATTAGAATGGATCGTACGAATGAATTAGAATGGATACATTCGTACGAATGAATTAGAATGGATCGTATGAATGAATTAGAATGAATTAGAATGGATCGTACGTATGAAATTAGAATGGATTAGAATGAATTAGAATGGATCGCACGAATGAATTAGAATCGATACATTCGTGCGAATGAAATAGAATGGATCGTATGAATATCGCATAATCTATTCTAATTCATTCGTATACGAAGGAATTAGGTTGGATCGTACGAATGAATTAAAATGGATATATTCGTGCGAAAGAATTAGAATGGATTGTATGAATGAATTAGAATGGATCGTATGAATGAATTTGAATGGATCGTGCGAATGAATTAGAATGGATTGTACGAATGAATTAGAATGGATCGTATGATTGAATTAGAATGGATCGTGCGAATGAATTAGAATGGATAGTACGAATGAATTAGAATGGATACATTCGTGCAAATGAATTAGAATGATCGTACGAATGAGTAAGAATGGATCGTACGAATGAATTAGAATAGATTGTGCGAATGAATTAGAATGGATACATTTGTGCGAAAGAATTAGAATGGATTGTATGAATGAATTAGAATGGATCGTATGAATGAATTAGAATGGATCGTCCAAATGAATTACAATGGATCGTTCTAATTCATTCATACAATCCATTCTAATTCATTTGTAAAATCCATTCTAATTCATTTGCACAATCTATTAGAATGAATTAGAATGGATATATTCGTTCGAATGAATTAGAATGGATCGTATGAATAAAATAGAATGGATTGTACGAATGAATTAGAATGGATCATGCGAATGAATTACATTGGATCGTGTGAATGAATTGAATGGATCGTACGAATGAATTAGAATGGATACATTCGTGCGAATGAATTAGAATGGATCGTATGATCGAATTAGAATGGATCGTGCGAATGAATTAGAATGGATTGTGCTAAAGAATTAGAATGGATCGTACGAATAAAATAGAATGGATCGTTCGAATGAATTAGAATGGATCATGCTAATGAATTAGAATGGATCGTACAAACAAATTAGAATAGATTGTGCGAATGAATTAGAATGGATCATGTGAATGAATTAGAATGTATACATTCATGCGAATGAATTAGAATGGATCGTACGAATGAATTAGAATGGATCGTATCAAATTAGAATGGATACAATCATGCGAATGAATTAGAATGGATCGTACGAATGAATAAGAATGGATACATTCCTGTGAAAGAATTAGAATGGATTGTATGAATGAATTAGAATAGATACATTCATGGGAATGAATTAGAATGGATCGTACAAATGAATCAGAATAGATTGTACAAATGAATTAGAATGGATCGTACGAATAAAGTAGAATGGATACATTCGTGCGAATGAATTAGAATGGATCGTACAAATGAATTAGAATGGATACATTCGTGCGAATGAATTAGAATGGATCGTATGAATGAATTAGATTGGATCGTATGAATGAATTAGAATGGATTGTATGAATAAATTAGAATGGATCGTACGAATGAATTAGAATGAATTATAAAATGGATCGTATAAATAAATTAGAATGGATCATGCGAATGAATTAGAATGGATCTTATGAATGAATTCGAATAGATCGTACGAATGAATTAGAATAGATACATTCGTGCGAATGAATTAGAATGGATCATGTGAAGGAATTAGGGTGAATCGTATGAATGAATTAGAATGGATACATTCATGCGAAAGAATTAGAATGGATTGTATGGATGAATTAGAATGGATCGTATGAATGAATTAGAATGGATCATGCGAATAAATTAGAATGGATCGTATGAAGGAATTAGTACGAATGAATCGTAAGAATGAATTAGAATAGATTGTATGAATGAATTGGAATGGATCGTGCGAATGAATTAGAATGTATCGTACGAATGATGAAATAGAATGGATTGTATGGATGAATTAGAATGGATCGTATGAATGAATTAGAATGGATCGAACAAATGAATTAGAATTGAATAGAATGGATTAGAATGGATTGTATGATTGAATTAGATTGGATTGTATGAATGAATTAGAATGGATCGTACGAATGAATTAGAATGGATCGTATGAATGAATTAGAATGGATCGTGCGAATGAATTAGAATGGATCGTACGAATGAATTAGAAAGGATACATTCGTGCGAATGAATTAAAATGGATCATACGAATTCATTCATACGATCCATTCTAATTCATTCGTGCGATCCAATCTAATTCATTAGCACGATCCATTCTAATTCATTCGTACGATCCATTCTATTTCATTCGTACGATCTATTCTTACTAATTTGTATGATCCATTCAAATTCTTTCGCACGAATGTATCCATTCTAATTCATTCGTACGATCCATTCTAAATCATTCGCACGATCCATTCTAATTCATTCATACCATCCTTTCTAATTCATTCATGCAATCCATTCTAATTCTTTCGCACGAGTGTATCCATTCTAATTCATTCGTACGATCCACTCTAATTCCTTCATATGATCCATTCTAATTCATTCGCACGAATGTATCCATTCTAATTCATTCGTACGACCCATTCGAATTCATTCATACGATCCATTCTAATTCTTTTATACGATCCATTCTAATTCATTCGTACGATCCATTCTAATTCATTCGTACGAATGTATCCATTCTAATTCATTCGCACGATCCATTCTAATTCATTCGCACAATCTATTTTAATTCATTCGTACGATACATTCTAATTCATTAGCACGATCCCTTCTAATCCATTCGTACGATCCATTCTATTTCATTCGTATGATCCATTCTTACTCATTAGCATAATCCATTCTAATTCATTCGCACGATCCATTATAATTCATTCATACGATCCATTCTAATTCATTCATACAATCCATTCTAATTCCTTCGCACGAATGTATCCATTCTAATTCATTCGTACGATCCACCCTAATTCCTCCGTACAATCCATTCTAATTCTTTCGCACGAATGTATCCATTCTAATTCATTCGCACAATCTATTCAAATTCATTCGTACGATCCATTCTAATTCATTAGCACGATCCATTCTAATTCATTCGTATGATCCATTCTATTTCATTCGTACGAT
The DNA here is from genome assembly GCA_947650365.1 of Chamaelirium japonicum. NCBI lineage: Eukaryota > Viridiplantae > Streptophyta > Magnoliopsida > Liliales > Melanthiaceae > Chamaelirium > Chamaelirium japonicum. The sequence goes on along the minus strand of CANTAL010000082.1, from coordinate 137,415 downwards.
CCATTCTTACTCATTCGTACGATCCATTCTAATTCATTTGCACGAATGTATCCATTCTACTTCATTCGTACGATCGATTCTAATTCTTTCGTACGATCCATTCTAATTTATTCGTACGATCCATTCTAATTCATTCTAATGATCCATTCTAATTCATTCATATAATCCAATCTAATTCATTCAAATGATTCATTTTAATCCATTCTATTCCATTCTAATTCATTCCTACGATCCATTCTAATTCATTCGTACGATCCATTCTAATTCATCAATACAATCCATTCTATTTCATTCTAATTCATCATTCGTACGATACATTCTAATTCATTCGCACGATCCATTCCAATTCATTCATACAATCCATTCTAATTCATTCGTATGATTCATTCATACTAATTCGTTCATACGATCCATTCTAATTTATTCGCATGATCCATTCTAATTCATTCATACGATCCATTCTAATTCAGTCATACAATCCATTCTAATTCTTTCGCACGAATGTATCCATTCTAATTCACTCATACGATCCACCCTAATTCCTTCGTATGATCCATTCTAATTCATTCGCACGAATGTATCCATTCTAATTCATTCGTACGATCCATTCGAATTCATTCATAAAATCCATTCTAATTCATTCGCACGATCCATTCTAATTCATTCATACGATCCATTTTCTAATTCATTCTAATTCATTCGTACGATCCATTCTAATTTATTCATATAATCCATTCTAATACTTTTATACGATCTAATGTAATTCATTCATATGATCCATTCTAATTCATTCGCACGAATGTATCCATTCTAATTCATTCGTACAATCCATTCTAATTCATTCGCACGAATGTATCCATTCTAATTCATTCATACGATTCATTCTAATTTATTTGTACAATCTATTCTAATTCATTTGTAGGATCCATTCTAATACATTCCCATGAATGTATCCATTCTAATTCATTCATACAATCCATTCTAATTCTTTCGCACGAATGTATCCATTCTAATTCATTCGTACGATCCATTCTAATTCATTCGCACGAATGTATCCATTCTAATTTCATACGATTCATTCTAATTCATTCGTACGATCCATTCTAATTCATTCGCACGAATGTATCCATTCTAATTCATTCGCACGATCCATTCTAATTCATTCACACAATCTATTCCAATTTATTTGTACGATTCATTCTAATTCATTAGCACGATCCATTCTAATTCATTCGTACGATCCATTATATTTCATTCGTACGATCCATTCTTACTCATTAGAACAATCCATTCTAATTCAATCGCACGATCCATTCTAATTCATTCATACGATCCATTCTAATTCATTCGTACGAATGTATCCATTCTAATTCATTCGTACGATCCATTCTAATTCATTTGCACGATCTAATCTAATTCATTCGCACGATCCATTCTAATTCATTCATACGATCCATTCTAATTCATTCATACGATCCATTCTAATTCATTCGCACGAATATATCCATTCTAATTCATTCTAATAGATTGTGCGAATGAATTAGAATGGATTGTACAAATAAATTAGAATGGATTGTATGAATAAATTAGCACGATCCATTCTAATTCATTTGGACGATCCATTCTAATTCATTCATACGATCCATTCTAATTCATTCATACAATCCATTCTAATTCTTCCGCACAAATGTATCCGTTCTAATTCATTCGCACAATCTATTCTAATTCATTTGTACGATCCATTCTTACTCATTCGTACAATCCATTCTAATTTATTCGCACGAATGTATCCATTCTAATTCATTCGTACGATCCATTCTAATTCATTCGCACGATCCATTCTAATTCATTCATACGATCCATTTTAATTCATTCGTACGATCCATTCTAATTCATTCGCATGATCCATTCTAATTCATTCATACGATCCATTCTAATTCATTCATACAATCCATTCTAATTCTTTCGCACGAATGTATCCATTCTAATTCATTCGTACGATCCACCCTAATTCCTTCGTATACGAATGAATTAGAATAGATTGTGCGACATTCATATGATCCATTCTATTTCATTCGCATGAATGTATCCATTCTAATACATTGGTGCGATCCATTCTAATTCATTCTAATCCATTCTAATTTATTTATACGATCTATTCTAATTTCATACGTACGATCCATTCTAATTCATTCTAATTCATTCGTACGAATGTATCCATTCTAATTGATTCTAATTCCTTCGTACGATCCATTCATACGATCCATTCTAATTCCTTCACACGAAAATATCTATTCTAATTCATTCGTACGATCCATTCTAATTCATTCTAATTCATTCATACGATCCATTCGAATTTATTCATACGATCATTCATACGATCCATTCTAATTCATTCATACGATCCATTCTAATTCATTCGTACGACCCATTCTAATTCATTCGTACGATCCATTCTAATTCATTCATACGATCATTCATATGATCCATTCTAATTCATTCATACGATCCATTCTAATTCATTCGTATGACCCATTCTAATTCATACATACGATCCATTCTAATTCATTCGTATGATTCATTCTAATTTATTCGTATGATCCATTCTAATTCCTTCGTATGACACATTCTAATTCATTCCCATGAATGTATCCATTCCAATTCATACGTACGATCCCTTCGTACGATCCATTCTAATTCCTTCGTATGATCCATTCTAATTCCTTCGTATGATCCATTCTAATTCATTCCCATAAATATATCTAATTCTAATTCATTTATACAATCCATTCTAATTCATTCGCACGATCCATTCTAATTCATTCATACGATCCATTCTAATTTATTCGTACGATTCATTTTCGCACGATCCATTCTAATTCATACGTACGATCCATTCTAATTCATTCGCACGATCCATTCTAATTCATTCATACGATCCATTCTAATTCATTCATACAATCCATTCTAATTCTTTCGCACGAATGTATCCATTCTAATTCCTTCGTACGATCCATTCTAATTCATTCGTACGATCCATTCTAATTAATTCATACGTCATACTATCCATTCTAATTCATTCATACAATCCATTCTAATTCTTTCGCACGAATGTATCAATTCTAATTCATTCGTACGATCCATTCTAATTCATTCGCACAATCTATTCTATTTCATTCGTACGATCCATTCAAATTCATTCACATGATCCACACTAATTCATTTGTACGATCCATTCTAATTCATTTATACAATCCATTCTAATTCTTTTGCACGAATGTATCAATTCTAATTCATTCGTACGATCCATTCTAATTCATTCGTACGATCCAATTCTCATTCAGTCGCACGATCCATTCTAATTCATTCATACGATCCATTCCAATTCATTTGACGATCCATTCTAATTCATTCGCATGAATGTATCCTTTCTAATTCATTCGCATGAATGTATCCTTTCTAATTCATTCATACTATCCATTCTAGTTCATTCATACAATCCATTCTAATTCATTCGCATGAATGTATCCTTTCTAATTCATTCGTACGATCCATTCTAATTCATTCGCATGATCTATTCTAATTCATTCATACGATCCATTCTAATTAGAATGGATTCGAATGGATCTTACAAATGAATTACAATGGATCGTGCGAATGAATTAGAATGGATCGTACGAATTAATGAGAATGGATCGTACGAATGAATTAGAATGATTCATTCTAATTCATTCGCACGATCCCCCCTAATTCATTCGTACGATCCATTCTAATTCATTCGTATGATCCATTCTAATTCATTCGCACGAATGTATCCATTCTAATTCATTAGCACGATCCATTCTAATTTATTTGTACGATCCATTCTATTTCATTCGTACGATCCATTCTTACTCATTAGAACAATCCATTCTAATTCATTCGCACGATCCATTCTAATTCATTCATACGATCCATTCTAATTCATTCATATAATCCATTCTAATTCTTTCGCACAAATGTATCTATTCTAATTCATTCGTACGATCCACCCTAATTCCTTTGTATGATCCATTCTAATTCATTCGCACGAATGTATCCATTCTAATTCGTTCGTACGATCAATTCGAATTCATTCATACGATCCATTCTAATTCATTCATATGCTCCATTCTAATTCATTCGCACGAATGTATCCATTCTAAATCATTCGTACGATCCATTCTAATTCATTCGCACAATCTATTCTAATTCATTCGTACGATCCATTCTAATTCATTAGCACGAATGTATCCATTCTAATTCATTCGTACGATCCATTCTAATTCCTTCGTACGATCCATTCAAATTCCTTCGTACGATCCATTCTATTTCATTCGTATGATCCATTCTAATTCCTTCGTACGATCCATTCTAATTCATTAGTACTATCCATTCTAATTCATTCATACGATCCATTCTAATTCATTCATACAATCCATTCTAATTCTTTCGCACGATTGTATCCATTCTAATTCATTCGTACGATCCACCCTAATTCCTTCCTATGATCCATTCTAATTCATTCGCACAAATGTATCAATTCTAATTCATTCGTACGATCCATTTGAATTCATTCATGCGATCTATTCTAATTCATTCATACGATCCATTCTATTTCATTCGTACAATCCATTCTTACTCATTCGTACGATCCATTCTAATTCATTCGCACGATCCAATCTAATTCATTCGCAGGATCCATTCTTATTCATTCATACGATCCATTCTATTTCATTCGTACGATCCATTCTTACTTATTCGTACGATCCATTCTAATTCATTCACACGAATGTATCCATTCTAATTCATTCGTACGATCCATTCTAATTAATTCGCACGATCCATTCTAATTCATTCGTACGATCCATTCTAATTCATTCGCACGACCCATTCTAATTCATTCGCACAATCTATTCTAATTCATTCGTAATTCATTCGCACGATCATTCAGGTGTTTAGATTGCGGCCTCAGACTTTGTATTTGGTTGAATACAAAGGTGCACCTTTGAACGTTAGTTGATCGTGGGGAGATCCTGTGTGATCCATTCTAATTCATTCAAAGGTGCACCTTTGTATTCAACCAAATACAAAGTCTGAGGCCGCAAGCTAAACTACCTGAATGATCGTGCGAATGAATTACGAATGATTTAGAATAGATTATGTGAATGAATTAGAATGGATCGTGCGAATGAATTAGAATGGATCGTACGAATGAATTAGAATGGATCGTATGATTGAATTAGAATGGATCGTGCGAATGATTAGAATGGATTGTACGAATGAATTAGAATGTATACATTCGTGTGAATGAATTAGAATGGATCGTACGAATGAGTAAGAATGGATCGTACGAATTAAATATAATGGATCGTACGAATGAATTAGAATGGATCGTGCGAATGAATTAGATTGGATCGTGCGAATGAATTAGAATGGATCATACGAATGAGTTAGAATAGATCGCACGAATGAAATAGAATGGATCGTATGAATGAATTAGAATGGATCGTATGAATGAATTCGAATGGATCGTACGAATGAATTAGAATGGATACATTCGTGCGAATGAATTAGAATGGATCATACGAATGAATTAGGGTGGATCGTACGAATGAATTAGAATAGATACATTCATGCGAAAGAATTAGAATAGATTGTATGAATGAATTAGAATGGATCGTATGAATGAATTAGAATGGATCATACTAATGAATTAGAATGGATCGTACGAAGGAATTAGAATAGATCATACGAATGAAATAGAATGGATCGTACGAAGGAATTAGAATGGATCGTACGAATGAATTAGAATGGATACATTCGTGCAAAAGAATTAGAATAGATTATATAAATGAATTAGAATGGATCGTGCAAATGAATTAGAATGGATCGTGCTAATGAATTAGAATGGATCGTATGAATGAGTAAGATCCATTCGTGCGAATGATTAGAATATATCGTATGAATGAATTAGAAAGGATCGTGCTAATGAATTAGAATGGATCGCACAAAGGAATGATTTAGAATGGATACATTCGTACAATCCATTCTAATTCATTCATATGATCCATTCTAATTCATTCGTACGATCCATTCTAATTCATTCATACGATCCATTCTAATTCATATTCATTCGTACGATCCATTCTAATTCATTCGTACGATCCATTCTAATTCATTCGTACGATCTATTCTAATTCATTCGTACGATCCATTCTAATTCATTCATACGATCCATTCTAATTCATTCGCACGAATGTATCCATTCTAATTCATTCGTACGATCCATTCTAATTCATTCGCACAATCTATTCTAATTCATTCGTACAATCCATTCTAATTCATTCGCACGATCCAATCTAATTCATTGGCACGATCCATTCTAATTCATTCATACGATCCATTCTATTTCATTCGTACGATCCATTCTTGATCGTGCTAATGAATTAGAATGGATCGTACGAATGAATTAGAATGGACTGTACGAATGAATTAGAATGGATCGTATGAATGAATTAGAATGGATCGTGCGAATGAATTAGAATGGATCGTACGAATGAGTAAGAATGGATCATACGAATGAAATAGAATGGATCGTACGTGCGATCCATTCTAATTCATTCGTACGATCCATTCTAATTCATTCGCACGATCCATTCTAATTCAATCGTATGATCCATTCTAATCCATTCGCACAATCTATTATAATTCATTCGTACGATCCATTCTAATTCATTCGTAAGATCCAATCAAATTCATTCGCATGATCCATTCTAATTCATTCGTACGATCCATTCTAATTCATTCATACGATCCATTCGAATTCATTCATACGATCCATTCTAATTCATTTAAACAATCCATTCTAGGTCTTTCGCACGAATGTATCCATTCTAATTCATTCGTACGATCCATTCTAATTCATTTGCACGATCCATTCTAATTCATTCATACAATCCATTCTAATTCATTCGTTCGATCCATTCTAATTAGAATGGATACATTCGTGCAAAAGAATTAGAATAGATTGTATGAATGAATTAGAATGGATCGTGCTAATGAATTAGAATAGATCGTACGAATGAATTGGAATAGATTGTGCGAATGAATTAGAATGGATCATACGAATGAATTAGAATGGATAATATGAATGAATTAGAATGGATCGTGCGAATGAATTGGAATGGATCGTACGAATGAATTAGATTGGATACATTCATGCGAATGACTTAGAATGGATCGTACGAATGAGTAAAAATGGATCGTACGAATGAAATAGAATGGATCGTACGAATGAATTAGGATGGATCGTGATCGAATCTAATTCATTCGCACGATCTATTCTAATTCATTCGTACGATCCATTCTAATTCATTTGCACGAATGTATCCATTCTAATTCATTCCTACGATCCATTCTAATTCATTCGCACGATCCATTCTAATTCATTCATACGATCCATTCTAATTTGTTCGTACGATCTATTCTAATTCATTAGCACGATCCATTCTAATTCATTCATACGATCCATTCTAATTCATATGATCCATTCAAAGTCATTCATATGATCCATTCTATTTCATTCGTATGATCCATTCTAATTCATTCATACGATCCATTCTATTTCAATCGTACGATCCATTCTTACTCATTCGTACGATCCATTCTAATTCATTCGCACGATCCAATCTAATTCATTCGCACAAACCATTCTAATTCATTCGTACGATCCATTCTATTTTATTCGTACGATCCATTCTTACTCATTCGTACGATCCATTCTCATTCATTCGCACGAATGTATCCATTCTAATTCATTCGTATGATCCATTCTAATTCATTCGCACGATCCATTCTAATTCATTCGTACGATCCATTCTAATTCATTCGTACGATCCATTCTAATTCATTCGCACAATCTATTCTAATTCATTCGTACGATCCATTCTAATTCATTAGCACGATCCATTCTAATTCATTCGCACAATCTATTCTAATTCATTCATACAATCAATTCTAATTCTTTCGCATGAATGTATCCATTCTAATTTATTCGTACGATCCAATCTAATTCATTCGCACGATCCATTCTAATTAATCATTCGAACAATCTATTCTAATTCATTCGCACGAATTAGAATGGATTGTATGAATGAATTAGAATGGATCGTGCGAATGAATTAGAATGGATCGTACGAATGGTATCAAACGAAGGAATTAGGGTGGATCGTACGAATGAATTAGAATGGATACATTCGTGCGAATGAATTAGAATGGATCGTGCGAATCAATTAGAATGGATCGTGCGAATGAATTAGAATGGATCGTACGAATGAATTAGAATAGATTGTGCGAATAAATTAGAATGGATCGTGCTAATGAATTAGAATGGATCGTATGAATGAATTAGAATTAGAATGGATCGTACGAATGAGTAAGAATAGATCGTATGAATGAAATAGAATAAGAATGGATCGTACGAATGAAATAGAATGGATCGTATGAATGAATTAGAATTAGAATGGATCGTACGAATGAGTAAGAATAGATCGTACGAATGAAATAGAATAAGAATGGATCGTACGAATGAAATAGAATGGATCGTACGAATGAATTAGAATGGATCGTGCTAATGAATTAGAATGGATCGTACGAATGAATTAGAATAGATTGTGCGAATGAATTAGAACGGATCGTCCGAATGAATTAGAATGGATCGTATGAATGAATTAGAATGGATCATGCGAATGAATTAGAATGGATCGTACGAATGAATTAGAATAGATACATTCGTACGAATGAATTAAAATGGATCGTATAAATGAATTAGAATGGATCGTAAGAATGAATTAGAATGGATCGTGCGAATGAATTAGAATGGATCGTACGAATGAATTAGAATGGATCGTGCGAATGAATTAGAATGGATCGTGTGAATGAGTAATAATGGATCGTACGAATAAAATAGAATGGATCGTATGAATGAATTAGAATGATCCACCCTAATTCCTTCGAATGATCCATTCTAATTCATTCTCACGAATGTATCTATTCTAATTCATTCGTACGATCCATTCGAATTCATTCATACGATCCACTCTAATTTATTCATACGATCCAATCTAATTCATTCGCACGAATGTTTCCATTCTAATTCATTCTTATGATCCATTCTAAATCATTCGCACAATCTATTCTAATTCATTCGTACGATCCGTTCTAATTCATTCGCACGATCCATTCTAATTGAATGATCCAATCTAATTTATTCGTACGATCCATTCTAATTCATTTGTACGATCCACCCTAATTCCTTCATATGATCCATTCTAATTCATTCGTACGATCCATTCTAATTCATTCGCATAAAATATTCTAATTTATTAAATGAATGAATTAGAATGGATCGTACAAATGAATTAGAATGGATCGTGCGAAAGAATTAGAATGGATCGTATGAATAAATTAGATTACACGATCCATTCTGATTCATTCATACATTCTAATTAGAATGGATCGTACGAATGAATTAGAATGGATCGTATGAATGAATTAGCACGATCCATTCTAATTCATTCGTACGATCCATTCTAATTCATTCTAATTCATTCGCACGATCCATTCTAATTCATTCGCATGATCCATTCTAATTCATTCGCACGAATGAATTAGAATGGATCATACGAAGGAATTATAATGGATACATTCGTGGGAATGAATTAGAATGGATCGTACGAAGGAATTATAATGGATACATTCGTGGGAATGAATTAGAATGGATCGTACGAAGGAATTAGAATGGATCATACGAATGAATTAGAATGGATCGTATGAATGAATTCGAATGGATCGTACGAATAAATTAGAATAGATTGTGCGAATGAATTAGAATGGATCGTACGAATGAATTAGAATAGATTGTGCGAATAAATTATTATGGATCGTATGAATGAATTAGAATGGATACATTCATGCGAATGAATTAGAATGGATCGTACGAATGGATCGTACGAAGGAATTAGAATGGATACATTCGTGCGAATGAATTAGAATGGATCGTATGAATGAATTAGATTGGATCGTATGAATGAATTAGAATGGATCGTACGTATGAATTAGAATGGATACATTCATGGGAATGAATTTGAATGGATCGTACGAAGGAATTAGAATGGATCGTACCTATGAATTCTATTTGATTATAATTCATTAGCATGATCCTTTCTAATCCATTCTAATTCATCGTACAATCCATTATAATTCATACGAAGGAATTAATTCATACGATCCATTCTAATTCATTCGTACGATCTATTCTATTCATTCGTACGATCCATTCTATTTCATTCACACGAATGTATCCATTCTAATTCATTTATACGATCCATTCTAATTCATTCGCAAAATCTATTCTAATTCATTCGTACGATCCATTCTAATTCATTTGCACGATCCATTCTAATTCATTTGCACGATCCATTCTAATTCATTCGCACGAATGTATCCATTCTAATTCATTCCCACGAATATATCCATTCTAATTCATTCATACGATCAATTCTAATTCATTCGCACGATCAAGTCTAATTCATTCGCACGATCCATTCTAATTCATTCGTACGATCCATTCTATTTCATTCATACGATCCATTCTTACCCATTCGTACGATCCATTCTAATTCATTCGCATGAATGCATCCATTCTAATTCATTCATACGATCCATTCTAATTCATTCGCACGATCCAGTCTAATTCATTCGTACGATCCATTCTAATTCATTCGTACGATCCATTCTGATTCATTCATACAATACATTCTAATTCATTCATACGATCCATTCTAATTCATTCGCACGATCCATTCTAATTCATTCGCACGATCCATTCTAATTCATTCGTACGATCCATTTTAATTTAATCATACAATCCATTCTAATTCTTTTGCACAAATGTATCCATTCTAATTCATTCGTACGATCCATTCTAATTACTTCATACGATCCATTCTAATTCCATCGTACGATCCATTCTATTTCATTCGTATGATCCATTCTAATTCCTTCGTACGATCCATTCTAATTCATTCATACGATCCATTCTAATTCATTCATACAATACATTCTAATTATTTCGCACGAATATATCCATTCTAATACATTCGTACGATCCACCCTAATTCCTTCGTTTGATCCATTCTAATTCATTCGCACGAATGTATCCATTCTAATTCATTCGTACGATCCATTCGAATTCATTCATACGATCCATTCTAATTCATTCATACGATACATTCTATTTCATTCGTACGATCCATTCTTACTCATTCGTACGATCCATTCTAATTCATTCGCACGATCCAATCTAATTCTTTCGCACGATCCATTCTAATTCATTCGTACGATCCATTCTATTTCATTCGTACGATCCATTCTTACTCATTCGTACAATCCATTCTAATTCATTCGCACGAATATATCCATTCTAATTCATTCGTACGATCTATTCTAATTCATTCGCACGATCCATTCTAATTCATTCATACGATCCATTCTAATTCAATCGTACGATCTATTCTAATTCATTCGCACAATCCATTCTAATTCATTCGCACAATCTATTCTAATTCATTCGTAATTCATTCGCATGATCATTCAGGTGTTTAGGTTGCGGCCTCAGACTTTGTGTTTGGTTGAATACAAAGGTGCACCTTTGAATGACTTAGAATGGATCACACAGGGTCTCCCCACGATCAACTAATGTTCAAAGGTGCACCTTTGTATTCAACCAAATAAAAAGTCTGAGGCCGCAACCTAAACACCAGAATGATCGTGCGAATGAATTACGAATGAATTAGAATAGATTGTGCGAAAGAATTAGAATGGATCGTGCGAATAAATTAGAATGGATCGTACGAATGAATTAGAATGGATCGTGCGAATGAATTAGAATGGATCGTACGAATGAATTAGAATGGATACATTCGTGCGAATGAATTTGAATGGATTGTACGAATGAGTAAGAATGGATCGTACGAATGAAATAGAATGGTTCGTACGAATGAATTAGAATGGATCGTTCGAATGAATTAGATTGGATCGTGGGAATGAATTAGAATGGATCGTACGAATGAATTAGAATGGATACATTCGTGCGAATGAATTAGAATGGATCGTGCAAATGAATTAGAATGGATCGTGCGAATGAATTAGAATGGATCGTACGAATGAATTAGAATAGATTGTGCGAATGAATTAGAATGGATCGTACGAATGAATTAGAATGGATCGTATGAATGAATTAGAATGGATCGTATGAATGAATTCGAATGGATCGTACAAATGAATTAGAATGGATAGATTCGTGCGAATGAATTTGAATGGATCATACGAAGGAATTAGGGTGGATCGTACGAATGAATTAGAATGGATACATTCGTGCAAAAGAATTAGAATGGATTGTATGAATGAATTAGAATGGATTGTATGAATGAATTAGAATAGATCGTGTGAATAAATTAGAATGGATCGTACGAATGAATTAGAATGGATCGTATGAATGAATTAGAATGGATCGTGCGAATGAATTAGAATGGATCGTACGAATGAATTAGAATGGATACATTCATGCGAATGAATTAGAATGGATCGTACGAATGAGTAACAATGGATCGTACGAATGAAATAGAATGGATCGTACGAATGAATTAGAATGGATTGTGCTAATAAATTAGAATGGATCATACGAATGAATTTGAATAGATTGTGCGAATGAATTTGAATTGATCGTACGAATGAATTAGAATGGATCGAATGAATGAATTAGAATGGATCGTGCGAATGAATTAGAATGGATCGTACGAATGAATTAGAATGGATACATTCGTTCGAATGAATTAGAATGGATCATACGAATAAGTAAGAATGGATCATCCGAATGGAATAGAATGGATCGTACGAATGAATTAGAATGGATCGTGCTAATGAATTAGAATGGATCGTACGAATGAATTAGAATAGATTATGCGAATGAATTAGAATGGAACGTACGAATGAATTAGAATGGATCGTATGAATGAATTAGAATGGATCGTGTGAATGAATTAGAATGGATCGTTCGAATGAATTAGAATGGATCGTACGAATGAATGAGAATGGATCGTACGAATGAATGAGAATGGATCGTACGAATGAATTAGAATGGATCGTACGAATGAATGAGAATGGTTCATACGAAGGGATTGGGGTGGATCGTACGAATGAATTAGAATGGATATATTCGTGTGAAAGAATTAGAATGGATTGTATGAATGAATTAGAATGGATCATATGAATGAATTAGAAAGGATCGTGCGAATGAATTAGAATGGATCGTACGAATGAATTAGAATGGATCGTATGAATGAATTAGAATGGATCGTGCGAATGAATTAGATGGATCCTACGAATGAATTAGAATGGATACATTCGTGCGAATGAATAAGAAAGGATCGTACGAATGAGTAAGAATGGATCGTATGAATGAAATAGAATGGATCGTATGAATGAATTAGAATGGATCATGTAATGAATTAGATTGGATCGTACGACGAATGAATTAGAATGGATACATTCATGCAAATGAATTAGAATGGATCGTACGAATGAGTAAGAATAGATCATACGAATGAAATAGAATGGATCATACGATTGTATCCATTCTATTTCATTTATACGATCCATTCTTACTCATTCGTACGATCCATTCTAATTCATTCGCACGAATGTATCCATTCTAATTCATTCATACGATCCATTCTAATTCATTCATACGATCAATTCTAATTCATTCATACGATCCATTCTAATTCATTCATACGATCCATTCTAATTTATTCATACGAATATATCCACTCAAATTGATTCGTACGATCCATTCTAATTCATTCGCACAATCTATTCTAATTCATTCGTACGATCCATTCTAATTCATTCACACAATCTATTCTAATTCATTCGTACGATCCATTCTAATTCATTCATACAATCCATTCTAATTCATTCGCACGATCCATTCTAATTCATTCATACGATCCATTCTAATTCATTCATACAATCCATTCTAATTCTTTCGCACGAATGTATCCATTCTAATTCATTCGTATGATCCACCCAAATTCCTTCGTATGATCCATTCTAATTCATTCGTACGATCCATTCTAATTCATTCGCACGATCCATTCTAATTCATTCGTACGATCCATTCTAATTCATTCGTACGATCCATTCTAATTCATTCGCACAATCTATTCTAAATCATTCGTACGATCCATTCTAATTCATTAGCACGATCCATTCAAATTCATGTGTATGATCCATTCTAATTCATTAGCATGATCCATTCTAATTCATTCATACGATCCATTCTAATTCATTCGCACGAATGTATCCATTCTAATTCATTCGTACGATCCATTCTAATTCATTCGCATAATCTATTCTAATTCATTCGCACGATCCACCCTAATTCCTTCGTATGATCCATTCTATTTAATTCACACGAATGTATCCATTGTAATTCATTCGTACGATCCAATCTAATTCATTCGTACGATCCATTCTAATTCATTCATACGATCCATTGTGCGATCCATTCTAATTTATTCATATGATCATTCATACGATCCGTTCTAATTCATTCATACGATCCATTCTAATTCATTCATACGATCCATTCTAATTCATTCGCACGATCCATTCAAATTCATTCATACGAATGTATCCATTCTAATTCATTCGTACAATCCATTCTAATTCATTCGCACGATCCATTCTAATTCATTCATACGATCCATTCTAATTCATTCGTACGATCCATTCTAATTCATTCGCACGATCCATTCTAATTCATTTGTACGATTCATTCTAATTCATTCATACAATCCATTCTATTTCTTTTGTACGAATGTATCCATTCTAATTCATTCGTACGATCCATTCTATTTCATTCGCACTATCCATTCTAATTCATTCATACGATCCATTCGAATACATTCGTACGATCCATTCTAATTCATTCGTATGATCTTTTCTAATTCATTCGTACGAAACACCCTAATTCCTTCGTATGATCCATTCTAATTCATTCGCACCAATGTATCCATTCTAATTCATTCGTACGGTCCATTCGAATTCTTTCTACGATCCATTCTATTTCATTCGTACGATCCATTCTAATTCATTCGCATGATCCATTCTAATTCATTCATACGATCCATTCTAATTCATTTGTACGATCCATTCTAATTCCTTCGTATGATCCATTCTAATTCATTCGTACGATCCATTCTAATTCATTCGTACGATCCATTCTAACTCATTCGTAGGATCCATTCTAATTCTTTCATACGATCCATTCTTTCTCATTCGTATGATCCATTCTTACTCATTCGTACGATCCATTCTAATTCATTCGCACGAATGTATCCATTCTTACTCATTCGTACGATCCATTCTAATTCATTCGCACGAATGTATCCAATCTAATTCGTTCGTACGATCCATTCTAATTCATTCGCACGATCCATTCTAATTCATTCATACGATCCATTCTAATTCATTCATACGATCCATTCTAATTCATTCGCACAATCCATTCTAATTTATTCATACGATCCATTGTAATTCATTCATACAACCCATTCCAATTCTTTCGCACGAATGTATCCATTCGGATTCATTCGTACGATCTACCTTAATTCCTTCGTATGATCCATTCTAATTCATTCGCACGAATGTATCCATTCTAATTCATTCATACGATCCATTCTATTTCATTCGTACGATCCATTCTTACTCATTCATACGATCCATTCTAATTCATTTGCACGATCCATTCTAATTCATTCATACGATCCATTCTAATTCATTGTTACGATCCATTCTAATTCATTTGCACAATTTATTCTAATTTATTCGTACGATCCATTCTAATTCATTAGCACGATCCATTCTAATTCTTTTGAATGATCCATTCTAATTCATTCGTACGATCCATTCTAATTCATTCATACGATCCATTCTAATTCATTCGCACGAATGTATCCATTCTAATTCCTTTGTACGATCCGTTCTAATTCATTCGTACGATCCATTCTAATCCATTCTAATTCATCATTCACATAATCTATTCTAATTCGTTCGTACGATCCATTCTAATTCATTAGCACGATCCATTCTAATTCATTCGTACGATCAATTTTATTTCATTCGTACGATCCATTCTTACTCATTCATACGATCCATTCTAATTCATTCGCACGAATGTATCCATTCTAATTCATTCGTACGATCCATTCTAATTCATTCCTACAATCCACCCTAATTCCTTCATATGATCCATTCAAATTCATTCGCACGATTGTATCGTACGAGAATTAGAATGGATCGTACGTATGAATTAGAATGGATCGTATGAATGAGTAAGAATGGATCGTACAAAAGAATTAGAATGGATCGTACAAAGGAATGAATTAGAATGGATACATTTATACAATCCATTCTAATTCATTCGTACAATCCATTCTAATTCATTCACACGATGCATTCTAATTCTTTCGCACGAATGTATCCATTCTAATTCATTCGTATGATCCACCCTAATTCCTTCGTATGAACCATTCTAATTCATTCGTACGATCCATTCTAATTCATTCGTATGATCCATTCTAATTCATTCGAACGATCCATTCAAATTCATTCATACGAACCATTCTAATTCATTCATACGATCCATTCTAATTCATTCGCACGAATGTATCCATTCTAATTCATTCGTACGATCCATTCTAATTCCTTCGTAAGATCCATTCTAATTCCTTCGTACAATCCATTCTAATTCCTTCTTACGATCCATTCTATTTCATTCGTATGATCCATTCTAATTTCTTCGTACGATCCATTCTAATTCATTCGTACAATCCATTCTTATTCATTCATACGATCCATTCTAATTCATTCATACAATCCATTCTAATACTTTCGCACGAATCTATTAGAATGGATTGTATGAATGAATTAGAATGGATCGTACAAATGAATTAGAATGGATCGTGTGAATGAATTAGAATGGATCGTACGAATGAATTAGAATAGATTGTGTGAATGAATTAGAATGGATCGTACGAATGAATTAGAACGGACACATTCGTGCGAATCAATTAGAATGGATCGTATGAATGGATCGTACGAAGGAATTAGAATGAATTAGAATGGATACATTCGTGCGAATGAATTAGAATGGATCATATAAATGAATTAGATTGGATAGTATGAATGAATTAGAATGAATCGTACGTATGAATTAGAATGGATACATTCATGGGAATGAATTAGAATCAATCGTACGATCTATTCTATTCATTCGTACAATCCATTCTAATTCATTCGCACGAATGTATCCATTCTAATTCATTCATACGATCCATTCTAATTCATTCGCACAATCTATTCTAATTCATTCGTACGATCCATTCTAATTCATTTGCACGATCCATTCTAATTCATTTGCATGATCCATTCTAAATCATTCGCATTAATGTATCCATTCTAATTCATTCGCACGAATGTATCCATTCTAATTCATTCGTACGATCAATTCTAATTCATTTGCACGATCCAATCTAATTCATTTGCACGATCCATTCTAATTCATTTGTACGATCCATTCTATTTCATTCTTACGATCCATTCTTACTTATTTGTACGATCCATTCTAATTCATTCGCACGAATGTATCCATTCTAATTCATTCGTACGATCCATTTTAATTGATTCGCACGATCCATTCTAATTCATTCGTACGATCCATTCTACTTCATTCGTATGATCTATTCTAATTCATTCGCACGATCCATTCAAATTCATTCATACAATACATTCTAATTCATTCATACGATCCATTCTAATTCCTTCGTACGATCCATTCTAATTCATTCGCACAATCCAATCTAATTCATTCGCACGATCCATTCTAATTCATTCGTACGATCCATTCTAATTCATTCAAACAATCCGTTCTAATTCTTTTGCACGAATGTATCCATTCTAATTCATTCGTACGATCCATTCTAATTCCTTCGTACGATCCATTCTAATTCCTTCGTACGATCTATTCTATTTCATTCGTATGATCCATTCTAATTCCTTCGTACAGTACATTCTAATTCATTCGTACAATCCATTCTAATTCATTCATACGATCCATTCTAATTCATTCATACAATCCATTCTAATTCTTTCGCACGAATGTATCCATTCTAATTCATTCGTTCGGTCCACCCTAATTCCTTCATATGATCCATTCTAATTTATTCGCACGAATGTATCCGTTCTAATTCATTCGTACGATCCATTCGAATTCATTTATACGATCCATTCTAATTCAATCATACGATCCATTCTATTTCATTCGTACAATCTATTCTTACTCATTCATATGATCCATTCTAATTCATTCGCACGATCCAATCTAATTCATTCGCACGATCCATTCTAATTCATTCGTACGATCCATTCTTACTCATTCGTACGATCCATTCTAATTCATTCACACGAATGTATCCGTTCTAATTCATTCGTACAATCCATTCTAATCATTCGCACGATCCATTCTAATTCAATCATACGGTCCATTCTAATTCATTCGTACGATCCATTCTAATTCATTCACACGATCCATTCTAATTTATTCGCATAATCTATTCTAAATCATTCGTAATTCATTCACACGATTATTCAGGTGTTTAGGTTGCGGCCTCAGACTTTGTATTTGGTTGTATACAAAGGTGCACCTTTGAATGAATTAAATTGGATCACACAGGATCTCCCCACGATCAACTAACGTTCAAAGGTGCACCTTTGTATTCAACCAAATACAAAGTCTGAGGGCGCAACCTAAACACCTGAATGATCGTGCGAATGAATTACGAATGAATTAGAATAGATTGTGCGAATGAATTAGAATGGGTCGTGCGAATGAATTAGAATGGATCGTACGAATGAATTAGAATGGATCGTGCGAATTAATTAGAATTGATCGTACGAATGAAATAGAATGGATACATTCGTGCGAATGAATTAGAATGGATCGTACGAATGAGTAAGAATGGATCGTACGAATGAAATAGAATGGATTGTACGAATGAATTAGAATAGATCCTGCGAATGAATTAGATTGGATCGTGCGAATGAATTAGAATGGATCGTACGAATGAGTAAGAATGGATCGTACGAATGAAATAGAATGGATCGTATGAATGAATTAGAATGGATCGCATGAATGAATTCGAATGGATCGTACGAATGAATTAGAATTGATACATTTGTGCGAATGAATTAGAATGGATCATACGAAGGAATTAGGGTGGATCGTACGAATGAATTAGAATGGATACAATCGTGTGAAAGAATTAGAATGGATTGTATGAATGAATTAGAATGGATCGTATGAATAAATTAGAATGGATCGTACTAATAAATTAGAATGGATCGTACGAAGGAATTAGAATGGATCATACAAATGAAATAGAATGTATCGCACGAAGAAATTAGAATGGATCGTACGAAGGAATTAGAATGGATCGTACGAATGAATTAAAATAGATACATTCGTGCTAATGAATTAGAATAGATCGTACGAATAAATTAGAATAGATTGTGCGAATGAATTAGAATGGATCGTACGAATGATTTAGAATGGATACATTCGTGCGAATGAATTAGAATGGGTCGTACGAATGAATTAGAATGGATCGTACGTATGAATTAGAATGGATCGTGCGAAAATGAATCGTACGAATAAATTAGAATGGATCGTATGAATGAATTCGAATGGATCGTACGAACGAATTAGAATGGATACATTCGTGCGAATGAATTAGAATGGATCATACGAAGGAATTAGGGTGGATCGTACGAATGAAATAGAATAGATACATTCGTGCGAAAGAATTAGAATGGATTGTATGAATGAATTAGAATGGATCGTGCGAATGAATTAGAATGGATTGTTCTAATGAGTAAGAATGGATCGTACGAATGAAATAGAATGGATCGTACGAATGAATTAGAATGGATCGTGCTAATGAATTAGAATGCATACACTCGTGCGAATGAATTAGAATGGATCATGCGAATGAATTAGAATGGATCGTACGAATCAATTAGGGTGGATCGTGCGAATGAATTAGAATGGATCATTCTAATTCATTCATACTATCCATTCTAATTCATTCGTACGATCCATTCTAATTCATTCGCACGATCCATTCTAATTTATTTGTACGATCCATTCGAATCCATTCTAATTAGAATGGATCGTATGAATGAATTAGAATAGATCGTGCGAATGAATTAGAATGGATCGTACGAATGAATTAGAATGGATACATTCGTACAAATGAATTAGAATGGATCGTATGAATGAATTAGAATGGATCGTGCGAATGAATGAGAATTGGATCGTACGAATGAATTAGAATGGATCGTACGAATGGATCGTACGAATGAATTAGAATTGATACATTCGTGCAAAAGAATTAGAATGGATTGTATGAATGAATTAGAATGGATCGTACAAATGAATTAGAGTGGATCAAGTGAACGAATTAGAATGGATCGTATGAATGAATTAGAATGGATACATTCGTGCGAAAGAATTAGAATGGATCGTACGAATGAATAGAATAGATCATACGATTGAATTAGAATGGATCGTATGAATTAATTCCTTCGTATGAATTTGAATGGATTGTACGAATGAATTAGAATGGATCGTGCTAATGAATTAGAATGAAATAGAATTCATACGTACGATCCATTCTAATTCCTTCGTACGATCCATTCTAATTCATTCCCATGAATGTATCCATTATAATTCATACGTACGATCCATTCTAATTCATTCATACGATCCAATCTAATTCATTCAAATGATCCATTCTAATTCATTCACACGAATGTATCCATTCTAATTCATGCTAATTCCTTCGTACGATCCATTCTAATTCATTCGCATGAATGTATCCATTCTAATTCATTCGTACGATCCATTCTAATTCATTCGTACGATCTATTCTAATCCATTCGAATGGATCGTGCGAATGAATTAGAATGGATCGTACGAATGAATTAAAATGGATCTTATGAATGAACTAGAATGGATCGTGCGAATGAATTAGAATGGATCATACGAATGAATTAGAATGGACAGTATGAATGAATTAGAATGGATCGTTGGAATGAATTAGAATGGATCGTACGAATGAATTACAATGGATACATTCGTGCGAATGAATTAGAATGGATCGTACGAATGACTAAGAATGTATCGTACGAATGAAATAGAATGGATCGTATGAATAAATTAGAATGGATCGTGCTAATGAATTAGAATGGATCGTACGATTGAATTATAATAGATTGTGCGAATGAATTTAAATGGATCGTACAAACGAAATAGAATGGATACATTCGTGCGAAAGAATTAGAATGTATTGTATGAATGAATTAGAATGGATCATATGAATGAGTTAGAATGGATCGTGCGATTGAATTAGAATGGATCGTACGAATGAATTAGAATGGATCGTATGAATGAATTAGAATTGATCGTGCGAATGAATTAGAATGGATCGTACGAATGAGTAAGAATGAATCATACGAATGAATTAGAATGGATCGTACGAATGAATTAGAATGGATCATACAAATAAATTAAAATGGATCGTACGAATGAATTAGAATAGATTGTGCGAATGAATTAGAATGGATCGTACAAATAAATTAGAATGGATACATTCGTGCGAATGAATTAGAATGGATCGTATGAATGAATTAGATTGTATCGTATGAATGAATTAGAATGGATCGTACGAATGAAATAGAATGGATCATACAATAGAATAGATCGTACAAAGGAATTAGAATGGATCATACGAATGAAATAGAATGGATCGTACGAGGGAATTAGAATGGATCGTACGAAGGAATTAGAATGGATCGTATGATGGAATTAGAATAGATCGTACGAATGAATTAGAATGGATACATTCGTGCAAAAGAATTAGAATGGATTGTGTGAATGAATTAGAATGGATCGTATGAATGAATTAGAACCATTCTAATTCATACGATCCATTCTAATTCATTCGTACGATCTATTCTAATTCATACGTAATATCCATTCTTACTCAATAAATTAGAATGGATCGTGCGAATGAATTAGAATGGATCGTATGAATGAATTAGAATGGATACATTCGTGCGAATGAATTAGATTGGATCGTACGATTGAGTAAGAATGGATCGTACGAATGAAATAGAATAGATCGTACGAATGAATTAGAATGGATTGTGCTAATGAATTAGAATGGATCGTACGAATGAATTAGAATATATTGTGCGAATGAATTAGAATGGATCGTACGAATGAATTAGAATGGATACATTTGTGTGAAGGAATTAGAATGGATCGTACGAATGGATCGTACGAAGGAATTAGAATGAATTAGAATGGATACATTCGTATGAATGAATTAGATTGGATCGTATGAATTAATTAGAATGGATCGTACGTATGAATTAGAATGGATACATTTATGGGAATGAATTAGAATGGATCGTACGAAGGAATTAGAATGGATCATACGAAGGAATTAGAATGGATCGTATGAAGGAATTAGAATGGATCGTACGAATGAATTGGAATGGATACATTCGTGCAAAAGAATTAGAATGGATCGTATGAATGAATTAGATTGGATCGTATTAATAAATTAGAATGGATCGTACGAATGAATTAGAATGGATCGTATGAATGAATTAGAATGGATCCTGCGAATGAAATAGAATGGATCGTACGAATGAATTAGAATGCATACATTCGTGCAAAAGAATTAGAATGGATTGTATGAATGAATTAGAATGGATCGTGCAAATGAATTAGAATGGATTGTGCGAATGAATTAGAATGGATCTTATGAATGAATTAGAATAGATTGTGCGAATGAATTAAAATGGATCGTACGAATGAATTAGAATGGATACATTCGTGCGAATGAATTAGAATGGATCGTATGAATGAACTAGAATGGATCGTACGTATGAATTAGAATGGATACATTCAAGGGAATGAATTAGAATGGATCGTACGAAGGAATTAGAATGGATCGTACGAAGGAATTAGAATGGATCGTACGAAGGAATTAGAATGGATACATTCATGCAAAAGAATTAGAATGGATTGTATGAATGAATTAGAATAGATCGTACAAATGAATTAGAATGGATCGTGCGAATGAATTAGAATGGATCGTATGAATGAATTAGAATAGATTGTGCGAATATATTAGAATGGATCGTACGAATGAATTAGAATGGATACATTCATGCGAATGAATTAGAATGGATCGTATGAATGAATTAGAATGGATCGTAAGAATGAATTCGAATAGATCATACGAATGAATTAGAATTGATACATTCATGCGAATGAATTAGAATGGATCATACGAAGGAATTAGAGTGGATCGTACGAATGAATTAGAATGGATACATTCGTGCGAAAGAATTAGAATGTATTGTATGAATGAATTAGAATGGATCGTATGAATAAATTAGTATGGATCGTGCGAATGAATTAGAATGGATCGTACGAATGAATTAGAATGGATCGTATGAATGAATTAGAATGGATCGTGCGAATGAATTAGAATGGATCGTACGAATGAATTAGAATGGATACGTTCGTGCGAATGAATTAGAATGAATCGTATGAATGAGTAAGAATAGATCGTATGAATGAAATAGAATGGATCGTACGAAGGAATTAGAATGGACCGTATGAATGAATTAGAATGTATCGTACGAATGAATTAGAATGGATCGTATGAATGAATTAGAATGGATCGTATGAATGAATTAGGGTAGATCGTACGAATGAATTAGAATGGATAATTAAAATAGATCGTACGAATGAATTAGAATAGATATATACGTGCGAATGAATTAGAATGGATTGTACGAATGAGTAAGAATGGATCGTACGAATGTGATAGAATGGATCGTACGAATGAATTAGAATGGATCGTGCTAATGAATTAGAATGGATCATACGAATGAATTAGAATAGATTGTGCGAATGAATTAGAATGGATCGTACGAATGAATTAGAATGGATCGTATGAATGAATTGGAATGGATCGTGCGAATGAATTAGAATGGATTGTACTAATGAATTAGAATGGATACATTCGTGCGAATGAATTAGAATGGATCATACGAATGAGTAAGAATGGATCATACGAATAAAATAGAATGGATCGTATGAATGAATTAGAATGGATCGTGCGAATGAATTAGAATGGATCGTACGAATGAGTAAGAATGGATCGTACGACTGAAATAGAATGGATCGTACGTACGATCCATTCTAATTCATTCATACGATCCATTCTAATTCATTTGCACGAATGTATCCATTCTAATTCATTCGTACGATCCATTCTAGTTCATTCGCACAATCTATTCTAATTCATTCGTACTATCCATTCTAATTCATTCGCACAATCTATTCTAATTCATTCGTACGAATGTATCCATTCTAATTCTTTCGCACGAATGTATCCATTCTAATTCATTCGTACGATCCATTCTAGTTCATTCGCACAATCTATTCTAATTCATTCGTACGATCCATTCTAATTCATTCGCACGATCCGTTCTAATTCATTTGTACGATCCATTCTAATTCATTCATACAATCCATTCTAATTCTTTTGCACGAATGTATCCATTCTAATTCATTCTTACGATCCATTCTAATTCCTTCATACGATCCATTCTAATTCCTTCGTACGAATGAATTAGAATGGATTGTCTGAATGAATTAGAATGGATCGTGCGAACGAATTAGAATGGATCGTACGAATGAATTAGAATGGATTGTATGAATGAATTAGAATGGATCCTATGAATGAATTCGAATTAGAATGAATTAGAATGGATCGTACGAAGGAATTAGAATGGATCGTACGAAGGAATTAGAGTAGATCGTACGAATGAAATAGAATCGATACATTCGTGCAAAAGAATTAGAATGGATTGTGTGAATGAATTAGAATGGATCGTATGAATGAATTAGAACCATTCTAATTCATTCGTACGATCCATTCTAATTCATTCGTTCGATCTATTCTCATTCATACGTACGATCCATTCTTACTCAATGAATTAGAATGGATCGTGCGAATGAATTAGAATGGATCGTACGAAGGAATTAGAATGGATACATTCGTGCGAATGAATTAGAATGGATCGTACGAATGAGTAAGAATGGATCGTACGAATGAAATAGAATAGATCGTACGAATGAATTAGAATGGATCGTGCTAAAGAATTAGAATGGATCGTACGAATGAATTAGAATATATTGTGCGAATGATATAGAATGGATCGCACGAATGAATTAGAATAGATAAATTTGTGCGAAGGAATTAGAATGGATCGTACGAATGGATCGTACGAAGGAATTAGAATGAATTAGAATGGATACATTTGTATGAATGAATTAGATTGGATCGTATGAATGAATTAGAATGGATCGTACGTATGAATTAGAATGGATACATTTATGGGAATGAATTAGAATGGATCGTATGAAGGAATTAGAATGGATCGTACGAAGGAATTAGAATGGATCGTACGAATGAATTAGAATGGATACATTCGTGCAATAGAATTAGAATGGATCGTATGAATGAATTAGATTGGATCATATGAATGATTTAGAATGGATCGTACGAATGAATCAGAATGGATCGTATGAATGAATTAGAATGGATCGTGCGAATGAAATAGAATAGATCGTACGAATGAATTAGAATGGATACATTAGTGCAAAAGAATTAGAATGGATTGTATGAATGAATTAGAATGGATCGTGCAAATGAATTAGAATGGATCGTGCGAATGAATTAGAATGGATCGTATGAATGAATTAGAATAGATTGTGCGAATGAATTAGAATGGATCGTACGAATGAATTAGAATGGATACATTCGTGCGAATGAATTAGAATGGATCGTATGAATGAATTGGAATGGATCGTACGTATGAATTTGAATAGATACATTCATGGGAATGAATTAGAATGGATCGTACGAAGGAATTAGAATGGATCGTACGAAGGAATTAGAATGGATACATTCGTGCAAAAGAATTAGAATAGATTGTATGAATGAATTAGAATAGATCGTACAAATGAATTAGAATGGATCGTGCAAATAAATTAGAATGGATCGTACGAATGAATTAGAATAGATTGTGCGAATGTATTTGAATGGATCGTACGAATGAATTAGAATGGATACATTCATGCGAATGAATTAGAATGGATTGTATGAATGAATTAGAATGGATCGTAAGAATGAATTCGAATGGATTGTACGAATGAATTAGAATTGATACATTCATGCGAATGAATTAGAATGGATCATACGAAGGAACTAGAGTGGATCGTACGAATGAATTGGAATGGATACATTCGTGCGAAAGAATTAGAATGGATTGTATGAATGAATTAGAATGGATCGTATGAATAAATTAGAATGGATCGTGCGAATGAATTAGAATGGATCGTACGAATGAATTAGAATGGATCGTATGAATGAATTAGAAAGGATCGTGCGAATGAATTAGAATGGATCATACGAATGAATTAGAATGGATACATTCGTGCGAATGAATTAGAATGAATCGTACGAATGAGTAAGAATAGATCGTATGAATGAAATAGAATGGATCGTACGAAGGAATTAGAATGGACCGTATGAATGAATTAGAATGGATCGTACGAATGAATTAGAATGGATCGTACGAATGAATTAGAATGGATCGTATGAATGAATTAGGGTGGATCGTACGAATGAATTAGAATAGATAATTAAAATGGATCATACGAATGAATTAGAATGGATATATTCGTGCGAATGAATTAGAATGGATCGTACGAATGAGTAAGAATGGATCGTACGAATGAAATAGAATGGATCATACGAATGAATTAGAATGGATCGTGCTAATGAATTAGAATGGATCATACGAATGAATTAGAATAGATTGTGCGAATGAATTAGAATGGATCGTACGAATGAATTAGAATGGATCGTATGAATGAATTAGAATGGATTGTGCGAATGAATTAGAATGGATTGTACTAATGAATTAGAATGGATACATTCGTGCGAATGAATTAGAATGGATCATACGAATGAGTAAGAATGGATCATATGAATAAAATAGAATGGATCGTATGAATGAATTAGAATGGATCGTGCGAATGAATTAGAATGGATCGTACGAATGAGTAAGAATGGATCGTACGACTGAAATAGAATGGATCGTATGTACGATCCATTCTAATTCATTCATACGATCCATTCTAATTCATTTGCACGAATGTATCCATTCTAATTCATTCGTACGATCCATTCTAGTTCATTCGCACAATCTATTCTTATTCATTCGTACGATCCATTCTAATTCATTCGCACGATCCATTCTAATTCATTTGTACGATCCATTCTAATTCATTCATACAATCCAATCTAATTCTTTTGCACGAATGTATCCATTCTAATTCATTCGTACGATCTATTCTAATTCCTTCATACGATCCATTCTAATTCCTTCGTACGAATGAATTAGAATGGATTGTCTGAATGAATTAGAATGGATCGTGTGAATGAATTAGAATGGATCGTACGAATGAATTAGAATGGATCGTATGAATGAATTAGAATGGATCCTATGAATGAATTTGAATTAGATTGAATTAGAATGGATCGTACGAATGAATTAGAATGGATCGTACGAATGAATTAGAATGGATCGTGCTAATGAATTAGAATGGATCGTACGAATAAATTAGAATAGATTGTGCGAATGAATTAGAATTGATCGTACAAATGAATTAGAATGGATACATTCATGCGAATGAATTAGAATGGATCGTACGAATGAATTAGAATAGATTGTGCGAATGAATTCATTCATACGATCCATTCTAATTCATTCGTACGATCATTCTAATTCATTCGCACGATCCATTCTAATTCATTCATATGATCCATTCTAATTCATTCGTAAGATCCATTCTAATTCATTCGCATGATACATTCTAATTCATTCATGCGATCCAATCTAATTCATTCATACGATCCATTCTAATTCATTCGCACGAATGTATCCATTCTAATTCATTCGTACGATCCATTCTAATTCATTCGCACAATCTATTATAATTCATTCGTACGATCCATTCTAATTCATTCGCACGATCCTTTCTAATTCATTTGCACAATCCGTTCTAATTCATTCATACAATCCATTCCCATTCTTTTGCACAAATGTATCCATTCTAATTCAATCGTACGATCCATTCTAATTTCATTAGCTTGATCCATTTTAATTCATTCGTACGATCCATTCTAATTCATTCTTATGATCTATTCTAATTCATTCGTACGATCCATTCTAATTCATTTGTACGATCAATTCTAATTCATTCGTACGATCCATTCTAATTCTTTTGCATGAATGTATCCATTCTAATTCCTTCGTACGATCCATTTTAATTCCTTTGTACGATCCATTCTATTTCATTCGTATGATCCATTCTAATTCCTTCGTATGATCCATTCTAATTCATTCCCATGAATGCATCCATTCTAATTCATACGTACGATCCATTCTAATTCATTCATACGATCCAATCTAATTCATTCATACGATCCATTCTAATTCATTCGCACGATTGTATCCATTCTAATTCATACGTACGATCCATTCTAATTCATTCGCACAATCTATTCTAATTCATTCGTACGATCCATTCTAATTCATTAGCACGATCCATTCTAATTCATTCGTACAATCCATTCTATTTCATTCGTACGATCCATTCTTACTCATTCGTACGATCCATTCTAATTCATTCGCACGAATGTATCCATTCTAATTCATTCGTACGATCCATTCTAATTCATTTGCACGATCCATTCTAATTCATTCATACGATCCAATATAATTCATTCATACGATCCATTCTAATTCATTCGCACGAATGTATCCATTATAATTCATTCGTACGATCCATTCTAATTCATTCGCACAATCTATTCTAATTCATTCGTACGATCCATTCTATTCATTAGCACGATCCATTCTAATTCATTCGTACGATCCATATAATTTTATTCGTACGGTCCATTCTTACTCATTCATACAATCCATGCTAATTTATTCGCACGAATGTATCCATTCTAATTCATTCGCACGATCCATTCTAATTCATTCATACGATCTATTCTAATTCATTCGTACGATCCATTCTAATTCATTAGCACGATCCATTCTAATTCATTTATACGATCTATTTTAATTCATTCATACAATCCATTCCAATGCTTTTGCACGAATTTATCCATTCTAATTCATTCGTACGATCCATTGTAATTCCTTTGTACGATCCATTCTAATTCCTTCGTACGATCCATTCTAATTCCTTCGTACGATCCATTCTATTTCATTCGTATGCTCCATTCTAATTCCTTCGTACGATCCATTCTAATTCATTCCCATGAATGTATCCATTCTAATTCATACGTACGATCCATTCTAATTCATTCATACGATCCAATCTAATTCATTCATATGATCTATTCTAATTCATTCACACGAATGTATCCATTCTAATTCATTCGTACGATCCATTCAAATTCATTCGCACGATCCATTCTAATTCATTCGTATGATCCATTCTAATTTATTCTTATTCATTCACACGATCTATTCTTATTTATTCGTACGATCCATTCAATCTAATTCATTCGCACCATCCATTCTAATTCATTCGCACGATCCATTCTAATTCATTCGTACGATCCATTCTATTTCATTCGTACGATCCATTCTTACTCATTCGTACAATCCATTCTAATTCATTCGCATGAATGTATCCTCATTCACACAATCCATTCTAATTCATTTGCACGATCCATTTTAATTCATTCATACAATCCATTCTAATTCTTTAGCACGAATGTATCCATTCTAATTCATTCGTACGATCCATTCTAATTCCTTCGTACGATCCATTCTAGTTCCTTCGTATGATCCATTATAATTCCTTCGTACGATCCATTCTATTTCATTCGTATGATCCATTCTAATTCCTTCGTACGATCCATTCTAATTCATTCGTACGATCCATTCTAATTCATTCATACGATTTATTCTAATTCATTCGAATGAATTAGAATGGATACATACGAAAGAATGGATCGTGCGAATGAATTCGAATGGATCGTACGAATGAATTAAAATCGATACATTCGTGCGAATGAATTAGAATAGATCATACGAAGAAATTAGGGTGGATCGTATGAATGAATTAGAATGGATACATTCGTGCGAAAGAATTAGAATGGATTGTATGAATGAATTAGAATGGATCGTATGAATAAATTAGAATGGATCGTACGAATGAATTAGAATGGATCGTATGAATGAATTAGAATGGATCGTGCGAATGAATTAGAATGGATCGTACGAATGAATTAGAATGGATACATTCGTGCGAATGAATTAGAATGGATCGTACGAATGAGTAAGAATGGATCGTACGAATGAAATAGAATCGATCGTACGAATGAATTAGAATGGGAATGAATTAGAATGGATCATACGAATGAGTAAGAATGGATCGTACGAATGAAATAGAATCGATCGTACGAATGAATTAGAATGGATCGTGCGAATGAATTAGAATGGATCGTGCGAATGAATTAGAATGGATCTTACGAATGAATTAGAATGGATCGTATGAATGAATTAGAATGGATCGTGGGAATGAATTAGAATGGATCGTACGAATGAATTAGAATGGATACATTCGTGCGAATGAATTAGAATGGATCGTACGAATGAGTAAGAATGGATCGTACGAATGAAATAGAATCGATCGTACGAATGAATTAGAATGGGAATGAATTAGAATGGATCATACGAATGAGTAAGAATGGATCGTACGAATGAAATAGAATCGATCGTACGAATGAATTAGAATGGATCGTGCTAAAGAATTAGAATGGATCGTACGAATGAATTAGAATAGATTGTGCGAATGAATTAGAATGGATTTTACGAATGAATTAGAATGGATAAATTCGTGAGAATGAATTAGAATGGATCGTATGAATGAATTAGATTGGATTGTATAAATGAATTAGAATGGATCGTGCGAATGAATTAGAATGGATCGTACGATTGAATTAGAATGGATATAATCGTGCGAAAGAATTAGAATTGATTGTATGAATGAATTAGAATAGATCGTATGAATGAATTAGAAAGGATCGTGCGAATGAATTAGAATGGATCGTACGAATGAATTAGAATGGATCGTATGAATGAATTAGAATTGATCGTGCGAATGAATTAGAATGGATTGTATGAATGAATTCGAATTAGAATGAATTAGAATGGATCGTACGAATGAATTAGAATGGATCGTACGAATGAATTAGAATGGATCATGCTAATGAATTAGAATGAATCGTACGAATAAATTAGAATAGATTGTGGGAATGAATTAGAATGGATCATACGAATGAATTAGAATGGATACATTCGTGCGAATGAATTAGAATGGATCGTACGAATGAATTAGAATAGATTGTGCGAATGAATTCATTCATACGATCAATGCTAATTTATTCGTACGATCCATTCTAATTCATTCCCACGATCCATTCTAATTCATTCATACGATCCATTCTAATTCATTCGTAAGATCCATTCTAATTCATTCGCACGATCCATTCTGATTCATTCATATGATCCAATCTAATTCATTCATACGATCCATTCTAATTCATTCGCACAAATGTATCAATTCTAATTCATTCGTACTATCCATTCTAATTCATTCGCACAATCTATTCTAATTCATTCGTACGGTCCATTCGAATTCATTCGCACGATCCATTCTAATTAATTCATACAATCCATTCTCATTCTTTTGCACGAATGTATCCAAATTAATTCATTCATAAGATCCATTCTAATTTCGTTAGCACGATCCATTCTAATTCATTCGTACGATCCATTCTAATTCATTCGTATGATCCATTCTAATTCATTCATACGATCCATTCTAATTCATTTATAGAATCCATTCTAAATCTTTTGCACGAATGTATTCATTCTAATTCATTCGTACGATCCATTCTAATTCCTTTGTACGATCCATTTTAATTCCTTTGTATGATCCATTTTATTTCATTCGTATGATCCATTCTAATTTCTTCGTACGATCCATTCTAATTCATTCCCATGAATGCATCCATTCTAATTCATACGTACGATCCATTCTAATTCATTCATACGATCCAATCTAATTCATTCATACGATCCATTCTAATTCATTCGCACTAATGTATCCATTCTAATTCATTCGTACGATCCATTCTAATTCATTCGCACAATCTATTCTAATTCATTCGTACGATCCATTCTAATTCATTAGCATGATCCATTCTAATTCATTCGTACGATCCATTCTATTTCATTCGTACGATCCATTTTTACTCATTCGTACGATCCATTCTAATTCATTCGCACGAATGTATCCATTCTAATTCATTCGTACAATCCATTTTAATTCATTCGCACGATCTATTCTAATTCATTCATACGATCCAATCTAATTTATTCATACGATCTATTCTAATTCATTCGCACGAATGTATCCATTCTAATTCATTCGTGCCATCCATTCTAATTCATTCGCACAATCTTTTCTAATTCATTCGTACGATCCATTCTAATTCATTAGCACGATCCATTCTAATTCATTCGTACGATCCATTCTATTTTATTCGTACGATCCATTCTTACTCATTTGTACCATCCATTCTAATTCATTCGCACGAATGTATCCAATCTAATTCATTCGTACGATCCATTCTAATTCATTCGCACGATCCATTCTAATTCATTCATACTATCCATTCTAATTCATTCATACGATCCATTCTAATTCATTCTTACAATCCATTCTAATTCTTTCGCACGAATGTATCCATTCTAATCCATTCTTACGATCCATTGTAATTCCTTCGTACGATCCATTCTAATTCCTTCGTACGATCCATTCTATTTCATTCGTATGATCCAGTCTAATTCCTTCGTACGATCCATTCTAATTCATTCCCATGAATGTATCCATTCTAATTCATACATACGATCCATTCTAATTCATTCATACGATCCAATCTAATTCATTCATACGATCCATTTTAATTCATTCGCACGAATGTATCCATTCTAATTCATTCGTACGATCTATTCTAATTTATTCGCACAATCTATTCTAATTCTTTCGTACGATCCATTCTAATTCATTAGCACAATCCATTCTAATTCATTCGTACGATCCATTCAAATTCATTCGCACGATCCATTCTAATTCATTCGTACGATCCATTCTAATTCATTCATACAATCCATTCTAATTCATTCTTATTCATTCGCACGATCTATTCTTATTCATTCGTACGATTCATTCAATCTAATTCATTCGCACGATCCAATCTAATTCATTCGCATGATCTTTTCTAATTCATTCGTACGATCCATTCTATTTCATTCGTACGATCCATTCTTACTCATTCATACGATCCATTCTAATTCTTTCGCACGAATGTATCCTCATTCACACGATCCATTCAAATGCATTTGCACGATCCATTCTAATTCATTCATACAATCCATTCTAATTCTTTTGCACGAATGTATCCATTCTAATTCCATCGTACGATCCATTCTAATTCCTTCGCACGATCAATTCTATTTCATTCGTATAATCCATTCTAATTCCTTCGTACGATCCATTCTAATTCATTCGTACGATCCATTCTAATTCATTCGAATGAATTAGAATGGATACATACGAAAGAATGGATCGTGCGAATGAATTCGAATGGATCGTACGAATGAATTAGAATGGATACATTCGTGCGAATGAAATAGAATGGATCATACGAAGGAATTAGGTTGGATCATACGAATGATTTAGAATGGATACATTCGTGCGAATGAATTAGAATGGATCGTATGAATGAATTAGAATGGATCGTACGAATGAATTAGAATGGATCATACGAATGAATTAGAATGGATCGTACGAATGAATTAGAATGGATCGTGCGAATGAATTAGAATGGATCGTACGAATGAATTAGAATGGATACATTCGTGCGAAAGAATTAGAATGGATCGTACGAATGAATTAGAATGGATACATTCGTGCGAATTAATTAGAATGGATCGTACGAATGAGTAAGAATGGATCGTACGAATGAAATAGAATGGATCGTACGAATGAATTAGATTGGATCGTGCTAATGAATTAGAATGGATCGTACGAATGAATTAGAATAGATTGTGCGAATGAATTAGAATGGATCGTACGAATGAATTAGAATGGATACATTCGTGCGAATGAATTAGAATGGATCGTATGAATGAATCAGATTGGATCGTATTAATGAATTAGAATGGATCGTGCGAATGAATTAGAATAGATCGTACGAATGAATTAGAATGGATACATTCGTGCGAATGAATTAGAATGGATCGTACGATTGAGTAAGAATGGATCGTACGAATGAAATAGAATAGATCGTACGAATGAATTAGAAGGGATCGTGCTAATGAATTAGAATTGATCGTACGAATGAATTAGAATAGATTGTGCGAATGAATTAGAGTGGATCGTACGAATGAATTAGAATGGATACATTCGTGCGAATGAATTAGAATGGATCGTATGAATGAATTAGATTGGATCGTATGAATGAATTAGAATGGATCGTACGTATGAATTAGAATGGATACATTCATGGGAATGAATTAGAATGGATCCTTCAAAGGAATTAGAATGGATCATACGAATGAAATATAATGGGTCGTACAAAAAAATTAGAATGGATCGTACGAAGGAATTAGAATGGATCGTACGAAGGAATTAGAATGGATGGTACGAATGAATTAGAATGGATACATTCGTGCAAAAGAGTTAGAATGGATTGTATGAATGAATTAGAATGGATCGTGCAAATTAATTTGAATGGATCGTGCGAATGAATTAGAATGGATCGTACGAATGAATTAGAATAGATTGTGCGAATGAATTAGAATGGATCGTACGACTGAATTAGAATGGGTACATTCGTGCGAATAAATTAGAATGGATCATATGAATGAATTAGAATGGATCGTATGAGTGAATTCGAATGGATCGTGCGAATAAATTAGAATGGATCGTACGAAGGAATTAGAATGGATCATACGAATGAAATAGAATGGATCATACGAAGGAATTAGAATGGATCGTACGAAGGAATTAGAATGGATCGTACGAATGAATTAGAATGGATACATTCGTGCAAAAGAATTAGAATGGATTGTATGAATGAATTAGAATGGATCGTGCAAATGAATTAGAATGGATCATGCGAATGAATTAGAATGGATCGTACGAATGAATTAGAATAGATTGTGCGAATGAATTAGAATGGATCATACGAATGAATTAGAATGGATACATTCATGCGAATGAATTTGAATGGATCGTATGAATGAATTAGATTGGATCGTATGAATGAATTAGAATGGATCGTGCGAATAAATTAGAATGGATCGTACGAATGAATTAGAATGGATCGTATGAATGAATTAGAATGGATCGTGTAACCATTCTAATTCATTCGTACGATCCATTCTAATTCATAAGTACGATCCATTCTAATTCATTCATACGATCCATTCTAATTCATTTGCATGAATGTATCCATTCTAATTCCTTCGTACGATCCTTTCTAATTCCTTCGTACGATCTATTCTAATTCCTTCGTACGATCCATTCTATTTCATTCGTATGATCCATTCTAATTCCTTCGTACGATCCATTCTCATTCATTCCCATGAATGTATCCATTCTAATTCATACGTACGATCTATTCTAATTCATTTATACGATCCAATCTAATTCATTCATACAATCCATTCTAATTCATTCGCACGAATTTATCCATTCTAATTAATTCGTACGATCCATTCTAATTCATTCGCACAATCTATTCTAATTCATTCGTACGTTCCATTCTAATTCATTAGCATGATCCATTCTAATTCATTCGTACGATCCATTCTATTTCATTCGTACGATCCATTATTACAATCCATTCTAATTCATTCGTACGATCCATTCTAATTCATTCGCACAATCTATTCTAATTTATTCGTACGATCCATTCTAATTCATTAGCACGATCCATTCTAATTCATTCATACAATCCATTCTAATTCTTTTGCACGAATGTATCCATTCTAATTCATTCGTACGAGCCATTCTAATTCCTTCGTACGATCCATTCTAATTCCTTCGTACGTTCCATTCTAATTCATTCCCATGAATGTATCCATTCTAATTCATTCCCATGAATGTATCCATTCTAATTGATACATACGATCCATTCTATTTCATTCGTACGACCCATTCTTACTCATTCGTACGATCCATTTTAATACATTCGCACGAATGTATCCACTTTAATTCATTCGTACGATCCATTCTAATTCATTCGCACGATTCATTCTAATTCATTCGTACGATCTATTCTAATTCATTCGCATGATCCATTCTAATTCATTCATACGATCCATTCTAATTCTTTCACACGATCCATTCTAATTCATTCGTACGATCCATTCTAATTCATTCGTACAATCCATTCTATTTCATTCGTACGATCCATTCTTACTCATTCGTACGATCCATTCTAATTCATTCGCACGAATGTTTCCATTCTAATTCATTCGTACGATCCATTCTAATTCATTCGCACGATCCATTCTAATTAATTTGCATAATCTATTCTAATTCATTCGTATGATACATTCTATTTCATTCGTACGATCCATTCTTACTCAATGAATTAGAATGGATCGTGCGAATGAATTAGAATGGATCATACGAATGAATTAGAATGGATACATTCGTGCGAATGAATTAGAATGGATCGTACGAATGAATTAGAATGGATCATATGAATGAATTAGAATGGATACATTCGTGCGAATGAATTAGAATGGATCGTATGAATGAATTAGATTGGATCGTATGAAAGAATTAGAATGGATCGTACCTATGAATTAGAATGGATACATTCATGGGAATGAATTAGAATGGATCGTACGAAGGAATTAGAATGGATCGTACGATCCATTCTAATTCATTTGCACGATCCATTCTGATTCATTCGCACGATCCATTCTAATTCATTCATACGATCCATTCTAATTCGTTCATACAATCCATTCTAATTCATTCTAATTTATTCGTACGATCCATGAATTAGAATGGATCGCACGAATATATCCAGTCTAATTAATTCGTACGATCCATTCTAATTCCTTCGTACGATCCATTCTAATTCCTTCGTACGATCCATTCTATTTCATTCGAATGATCCATTCTAATTCCTTCGTACGATCCATTCTAATTCATTCGTACGATCCATTCTAATTCATTCGTACGATCCATTCTAATTCATTCGCACAATCTATTCTAATTCATTCATATGATCCATTCTAATTTATTCTTACGATCCATTCTAATTGATTCGCACGATCCATTCTTATTCATTTATACGATCCATTCTAATTCATTTGTACGACATTCTAATTCATACGTACGATCCATTCTAATTCATTCATACGACCCAATCTAATTCATTTATACGATCCATTCTAATTCATTCGCACGAATGTATCCATTCTAATTCATTCATACGATCCATTTTAATTCATTCGTGCGATCCATTCTAATTCGTTCGCACGAATGTATCTATTCTAATTCATTCGTACGATCTATTCTAATTAATTCGCACGATCCATTCTAATTCATTGAGTAAGAATAATCGTACGAATGAAATAGAATGGATCGTACGAATGAATTAGAATAGATTGTGCGAATGAATTAGAATGGATCATACGAATGAATTAGAATGGATCGTATGAATGAATTAGAATGGATCGTGCGAATGAATTAGAATGGATCGTACGAATGAATTAGAATGGATACATTCGTGCGAATGAATTTGAATGGATCATACGAATGAGTAAGAATGGATCGTACGAATGAAATAGAATGGATTGTACGAATGAATTAGAATGGATCGTACGAATGAATTAGAAAGGATCGTGCGAAAGAATTAGAATGGATTGTATGAATGAATTAGAATGGATCGTGCGAATGAATTAGAATGGATCGTATGAATGAATTAGAATGGATCGTGTGAATAAATTAGAATGGATCGTACGAATGAATTAGAATGGATACATTCGTGCGAATGAATTAGAATGGATCGTACGAATGAATTAGAATGGATTGTACGAATGAAATAGAATGGATCGTATGTATGAATTACAATGGATACATTCGTGCGAATTGTGGGCGAAAATCTTCGTGCCGACCCGAAGACTTCGCCGCACCAGTCAATCGAGGTTCGAGTTGAAGATCGTTGTTCGATCTATTGATTGAAGTTGAAGCTTCCGATATGCAAACAGAGAGAGATGCAATCAGAGAGTTGACGCAAGAGATGTGATCTCGGAGTTCAGGCAAAGCCTACGTCTCCGTGTTATAGGGAGCAACCCGAATTCACTAACACTTGTATCGAAGTGATCTTGACAGGCCGAGTATCACTGAAACCACTCTGATCTCTTCAAAGGCAAGAAGAAGATCGAAGAGAGGAGGAGGGATGGAGAGATAGAAAATCCAGAGCTCTGGTTCCTGAAAATCAAATCTCTGAACTGGAAATCGGATCTCGGATCTCATTTACATTTGAAGGGTCTGCTATTTATAGAGTTTTCTGGTAACAAATGGCGGTTTCTACCGTCGTATCTGGGGATCCTCCAGGAGGGGCTGGTGGGTCCCTCTGTAGTCTTCATGGGTTCACCAGGCAGGGCCGGTGGGTCCCGTGGTAGTCTTCGTGGGCCCACCAGGCAGGGCCGGTGGGTCCCGTGGTAGTCTTCGTGGGCCCACCAAGCAGGGCCGGTGGATCCCGTGGTAGTTTTCGTGGGTCCACCAGGTAGGGCCGGTGGGTCCTGTTGTTTGCAGACTTCTTGCCAAAATTTGCACCCACAGTTACCCCCTCCAAGTTAGCTAGAGGCCAACCTGGCTGGCTTGGATTCGTGGTGCAAAAAACTATCAACCTCTGTCACGAAAAAACACGAAAAAAGATTGCCAAGCGTCAGCGTTTAAAAAAGGACT
The DNA here is from genome assembly GCA_947650365.1 of Chamaelirium japonicum. Lineage (NCBI taxonomy): Eukaryota > Viridiplantae > Streptophyta > Magnoliopsida > Liliales > Melanthiaceae > Chamaelirium > Chamaelirium japonicum. The sequence continues at coordinate 97,961 of CANTAL010000082.1, read as the reverse complement.
GATCGGTCAATTTTGACCGATCGGTCGAATTTGACCGATCGGTCAAAGTTGACTGATCGGTCGATTTCAACCGGTCGGGGTCGAAGTGATCGGTCAAAAAACTCTGTTTTTTGATCGATCCAGTACAAAATCGACCGATCGGTTGAATTTGACCGATCGGTCAAGTTTGACCGATCGATTAAACTCAACCGGTCGAGGTTGAAGGGATCGAGCAAAAAACCCTATTTTTTGACTGATCCAGTACAAAATCGACCGATCGGTTGAATCTGACCGATCGGTCAAGTTTGATCGATCGGCTAAATTCAACCGATCGAGGTTGAAGGGATCGGGCAAAAAGCCAAGTTTTTTGCTCGATGCAGTACAAAATCGACTGATCGGTTGAATCTGACCGATCGGTCAAGTTTGATTGATCGGCTAAATTCAACCGGTCGAGGTTGAAGGGATCAGGCAAAAAACCCTATTTTTTGACTGATCCAGTACAAAATCGATCGATCGGTTGAATCTGACTGATCGGTCAAGTTTGATCGATCGGCTAAATTCAACCGGTCGAGATTGAAGCGATCGGGCAAAAAGCCAAGTTTTTTGCCCGATGTAGTGGAAAATCGACCGATCGGTCAATTTTGAACGATCGGCTAAATTCAACCGGTCGAGGTTGAAGGGATCGGGCAAAAAGCCAAGTTTTTTGCCCGATGTAGTGGAAAATCGACCGATCGGTCGAATCTGATCGATCGGTCAATTTTGACCGATCGGCTAAATTCAACCGATCGAGGTTGAAGGGATCGAGCAAAAAGCCAAGTTTTTTGCCTGATGCAGTGGAAAATCGACCGATCGGTCGAATCTGACCGATCGATCAATTTTTACCGATCGGCTAAATTCAACCGATCGAGGTTGAAGGGATCGGGCAAAAAGCCAAATTTTTTGCCTGATGCAGTGGAAAATCGACCGATCGGTCGAATCTGACCGATCGGTAAATTTTGACCGATCGGCTAAATTCAACCGGTCGAGGTTTAAGGGATCGAGCAAAGAGCCAAGTTTTTTGCCCGATGCAGTGAAAAATTGATCGATCGGTCGAATCTGACCGATCGGTTAAGGTTTGACCGATCGGCTAGATTCAACCAGTCGGAGTGATTGGCCAAAAGAGCCTATTTTTTACCCAATCCTCTTGAAAGTTTACCTGATTGTCTGCCTGTCGAATGGGTAAAGTCTTTGAATTGATAACTTAAAGTAGCTTGAGCCGGTGGTTCATCTGGATCGGTGAGTCTCCTGAACCGGCGGTCCAGTTGGACCAGCGGTTCGCCTGGACCGGTGGTTCAATTGGTTCGATGCTTCGTCTGGTCCGACTGTTCGCCTAGTTTTGCGCTTGCTACGGATTGATGCCATGTGTTCTTTCAAAAACACGAGATTTGACCTGGTGAGGACACGTGTCCTCTCGATTTGTGTGCCAGATTCCTCTGGGTATATAAACTTCTCTGGCTGTCATTCTCGCCCCACGCTTTCAGAATTTTTCGAAGTCCAGAATCTTAGCTCTTGATTTCTCATTCTCTGTTCTCTCCCGATCGATCGAAATGGCCTCATCTGGTAGCGTGAAGAAGACAAATGTGGTCCCCTCGAAGCGGAAGGGGAAGGAGATTGCTGAAGTTTCATCCGCTCCGAAAGGCCGTGGTAAGGGCAAGGCTGTGCTTGTGGAGCTTGGTGATTTGGGCAAAAGGCACGTGGGAGTTGGATTTGCTTCTGCTCCATCAAGGCCAGAGCACATTCCCGAGGCAAAGTTTGTTTTGGCGCCCCTGATGTTGCTGACGGAGGAACCTGCATATGTGTACAACACAAGTGGCAAACTCACCGATGTGAAGAGGGCTAAGTGGCAGAAGCTGCTGGCTTGTTTCACAGAAGGGAAAGTTCGACCCTCGCTCCCAGGGGTTCATTCTACCTTCGGTATCGACAAGCAGACAGTCTTCACAAACTATGCCAGCAAGGAGCAAGTAATGGGGACCATTGTCACCATTGGCCAGCTCAACTGTGGATTGCGCCTTCCACTGCCACCCTTTGCCGCGAGGCTGCTGAACACCTCAGGCCTTTGTCCCGGGCAGATCTCCGGGAACGCTTGGAGGATCATCTATTCTTTCTGTCGCGTAGAATCCGACTTCCAGGAGGATCTGAAGGCTTGCTACTCCAGTATCCCCGAGGGCAAGGAAGCGAGGATCGAGTTGGGATACTTCTTTTATCATTACAAATGGGCATCGAGGAAAGACAGCCCGTTCTTCAACTTGACTGGCGTATCAACCCTGCACCCGATCGTAGACACTGTCCCCTCTGATAAGCTCTACACTGATTGGCCAATTTCGGTCTCCGGTGCGTGGACGCCTCTGTCAGTGCCCAAGACCCCCCGGAATGATGTGCACAAAGAGATAAAGATGTACTGCGAGGGAGGTGTTTTCGCCTGGCCTTCGAAGCGGGTCGGTGCCATCGACAATCTGTTTCTGGAGTTGACATGCGGCACTCGATCATGGAAATAATTTTCGAATTGCCCGGTCAGGTATGGCAACGCCAATCTCCTCCACCGACTGCGGGTCCGATATGAGGACAATAAAGTTTTATACTCCGATTATGAGGAGGATCCTCAATCAGGAAAGATTGTTAGAAGAATCCGGGCTGAGAAGAAGGCGTATGGTGCGAGGCATCGATTGCCCACCACTGAAGAGAAGCTGGTGATAAGCCGGAGGGGCCAGGCAAAGAGAAGGAAAATCCTCGACGAGCAGAAGGAAGATGAAGAAGAAGAGAAGAAAGGAGAAGAAGAAGAAGAAGAAGAAAAAGAGGAAGAAGAGGAAGAGAAAGAGAAGGAAGATGAGGACGAGGATGATGAAGACGATAATAGTGATGATGATGATGATGATGACGGGGGAGACTAGGGGGGTGATGAGATTCCCCCCACCCCCACTGGAGGTGATGATGGAAGAGGGGGGTAGTGAGGAAGAGATTCCTCCCACCCCCATTGGTGGCGATGAAGTGAAAGGGGATGGTCAGGAAGAAATTCCTCCCACCCCCACTGGTGGTGAAGAGGAGGATTCACAGCCCATACCTATTGACGAGGCTAAGGCTCGTCGTATGGAATTGGTGATGGATGCGGTGGGTGATGGTCAGAGGGTGGTTCCCGCCTACCACTTCGAAGAGTTGAAGAAGCGCCCAGTGCGCCTGAAGATCAAGTTCTCGGGGAGTGGTGGGGTTGGTAGCAACCCCACGCCCCTCGACCAAATGCCTCCAGATGTTCTCCGCATTAAAGGTGCGACGACAAGCGGGGGTCTGGAGGTTGAGCAACCTCCGCCCCCGTCGCGTTCTTTGGTAGAGGAAATGGCAGCCATTGTGGCCGGGCTCGAGCAGTCGAGCGGGCAACAAGATGAAGGGGAGATCTCACCTCCTCGAGGTGTTCCTTCTCCCGCACACATGGAGAGAGGAAGCCGCGTGGAGGCTGGGACTCCCCAACCTCAGCCGGAGCCAACCCCCGCCAAGGAGAAGTCGACCACCAAGGGTAAGAGCTCTGACCGTGGGAAGGAGAAAGCATCTCGAGTCGATGCCACAGGTATCCATACTAACTCACCTTCTTGATTGTCTTGTCTTTGATGCTTGAAATATTCTAACTCTTTGAACTTTTGCTTGACTTGCAGAGACTCCTGCTGGCACGACTTTGCTTTTGAAGGATTTGGGTGATGTTGACATCAACCACCCAACCCCAGTGATCCAGAACCTCTGTAACCTTCCGGGTGCCTCGATCGAAGAAGCCTTCCATAGGCTTGAAGTGGTGGTAAGTGCATCAGCTTGACTTGACTTTTGAATTGAATCTTCTGAAATATTTCTAACACTTCTTGTTTGTTCACAGAATTCAGCGATTTTGAAGTTCGACACAAAGCTTTTCAAGAAGGTCGGAGAGCGAGAGGCTTCAACTGAAGTCTCTCGCTTGATGGCTGAATTGGAAGCTGCCCAAGAGGAGAAGGATAAGCTGAGGGAGATTCTATCTTCCAAGAAGGAGGCTTTGAAGGCCAAGATCGAGGCCCTTCGCAAGGAGAAGCTGGAGAGCAAGGGGTGGCAGAATGGCTATGAGGCTCGAGGTCACGAGCTTGAAGAGTTGAAAAATCGATTCTTCAAGATCGAGACTTTGTCCTTCGATCATGCGACTCGAATAAAGGAGTTGGAGGCTCAACTTGCTGCGAAGGATGCTGCTTCTGCTGCCAAGGAGGAGACCTTGAAGAAGGAGTTGGAGCATACTCATGCTGAATGTGAGAGCTTCAGGGAGACGGCCGAGAAGGCGGTGGAAGCACTCAGGGTTCATGCTAGTAGCGTCCGACCTTCTAAGGCTTCTGCGGCGAGCAAAGCTCGTGGTGGATCTGAAGGAGAGAAGTCGCGTGCGCAAAGTGTGGCCAAACCTTGATAGCTTCTATCTTCTTTTTTGTTTGTTATACCTGTAAACTCTTCTCAGATTGAAGCTTACTCCTGTACTTAGAAACTTTTTAATAAATAAAGATATCTTTTTTGATATTAGACATTGAATGTCTCTTGTGTTGAATTGAATGTCTTTGAATATTGGGTTCTGGATGGTATTGGAATGTTTGAATATTCATACACTTGAATGTAAGGGGCCAAGTCGCAACTTGATCACCCAGACTGGTTAAGTAAGTCAAAAATTGAAGGTTGTGTTATAGCACAACTTGAAATCGTTAACATTTGCATGTGAGGGGTTGAGTCGCAACTCAAGCATCCAAACTTGTTAGACGATATTGAATTTGATTGAAATTGAAGGTCATTTAACAGTTGTAAGTAATGGGTAGTGTCGCAACACAAACTCCCAAACCTGTTAAATTGACGTAGTGACTTGAAGGTTGTATTGTAGCATAACCCAAAATCGTTTAACATTTGCTTGTAAGGGGTTGGGTTGCAACTCAAGCACCCAAACTTGTTAAACGACCTAGTAATTTGACTATAGATAATTTTGAACTTGAATATAGATGACTTGAAACTGCTCCAGAATTTGAACATTTGAATATTTGAAAGAGATCTTTATTCATCATGGAATTTACATCATGGATAGAACAATTTGAGGTGTCTAGAATTCCAAGCCCGTGGCAATCTATCTCCTTCTGGTGAGATTAGTCGGTAAGATCCTTTGCCTCCTACTGATTCAACAATAAATGGACCTTCCCAGTTGGGAGCAAGTTTTCCACTGCTGTGCTCCTTTGTGTTGTAAAAAACTGCTCTGAGTACCAGACTGCCAATTGGGAACTGTCTCTTGTAAACCTTCTGATCGTAGGCTCATTTGATCTTCTGCTGATACTTGGCCACACGAAGGGATACTTGGTCTCGTAGTTCTTCAGAGAAGTCCAGATCATTGACACGAAGTTCTTCATTGATTCCTTCTTCAACTGCTCTGGTTTTCAAAGTACTTGATATGTTCTCTGTTGGGAGTATTGCTTCCGATCCATATGTTAGACGAAAGGGTGAGAATCCTATTGATCTTCTCGAAGTTGTGCGATATCCCCAAAGAACTTCAAGTAGGACTTGTTCCCACAATCCTTTCTTGTCGTTGAGTTTCTTCTTGAGTATACCAAGAATAGCTCTATTGGAGGCTTCAGCTTGACCATTGCATTGAGGGTACCTTAAAGTTGAATAAAAAAGTTTGATTCCGTTGTTGAGATAGAATTCACGAAACTTGTCAGAGTTGAATTGAGCCCCATTGTCAGCAACAAGAACTTAAGGTGTGCCAAACCTTGAGAAGATGTTATGTCAGATGAACTTGATCACTTCATCGTCGGTCTCTCGGAAGAGTGGCACAGCTTTGACCCATTTGGTGAAGTAATCTATGGCCAGTAGCAGATACTTCTTCTTGCTTGGAGTTGGAGGAAAGGGACCCAAGAAGTCCAACCCCCATTGATAGAAAGGCCATGGGCTTGATAGTTGATGAAGCTCGTCTGTAGGGAGATGGATAGCCCGAACGTGTCGTTGGCATGGCTCGCACCTTTGAACCACTTGGTGAGCATCTCTTGCCATTGTAGGCCAATAGTAACCTTCCAATTTTATTTTGGCTTCAAGAGATCTTCCCCCCGAATGATTTCCGCAGGCCTTAGAGTGGATGTCAACTAGTATTGCCTTTGTTTGTTCAAGGCCGATGCATTTGAGCAACATCCCGTTATGAGACTTGAAGTAGAGATCTTCTCCTTGAATGATATAGCATGGAAGCTTCCTTTGAAGTGTTCGGGCTTGATTTGGATCTTCGGGTATTTTGCTATATTTGAAGAAGTTGAAGATTGGCTGTCTCTAATCCTCAAGCTCACTTGTGGTGGTAAGGTTCAATACCAGTTGATCTCCACCCCCAGATCTCTCTGTAGTAGCAATGATCTGTTGTTCGGGGGTGGTCTTGGGCACTTCTTGATAATCGATTTATATTTGTCTTCCTCCGAGTGAGTCTCCAAGAACTGAGGTAGCATTGGCTAAGGCATCTGCTTCTCGATTCTCTGCTCTTGGGATTTGAATGAATTCAGTACTAGTAAAACATTATTGGAGACATCGTACTAGAGCCAAGTAGAGTTGCATTCTTTCTTCACGAGCTGTGTACTCCCCGTTGATTTGCCTTATGATTAGCTGGGAGTCGCTATAGACAATGATTCGATCTACCCCAAGGATTCAGCCATTTCGAGCCCGGAGATAAGTGCTTCGTATTCCGCTTCGTTGTTGGTGGCATTGAATCCGAGGAGAGTGGCTCTCTAAAGATGATCGAGTTCGGGGGATACTAGGACTATCCCAATACCCGAACCGATTGTGCTCGAATCTCTATCAGTATAAAGTCTCCATTGAGTTGGAGTGGAGGTAGGAGCCTCAAGGCTTGGATTAATCTTGGTGACCAGCCGTTGATAGGTGGACCCAACGTTTTTGAGGCCGAAGGGCATTACGTTGTAGCAGTAGAGACCTCGGCTAGTCACAAAGTAAGTTTTCTCTTGATCATCTAGATGAAGTGGAATTTGATTGTATCCAGAGTATCTATCCATGAAAGATAGGAGCTCGTGGTCGGCGGTGGCATCGACGAGCATATCTATCCTTGGCATGGGGAATGGATCTTTGGGACAAGCTTTGTTGAGGTTTGTGAAGTCGATGCACACTCTGACCTTCCTATTCTTCTTTGGGACAACAACTATGTTGGAGATCCAAGTAGGATACTCTACTTCACGAATGAAGCCTGCTGTGAGTTATTTACTGATCTTCTCTTGAACTGCAACTTGTAGCTCTGGTCAAATTGTGCGTGGCTTTTGCTTGACAGGCTTCACTTCTTCTTTGATTGCTAGTCGATGGCACGCGTCGTCTGGATTGATCCCAGGTATGTCTTTGAAGCACCATGCGAAGACGTCGATGTTGGACTGAAAGAAGGATACCATGTCTCGCGCTTCTGCGTTGCTGAGACCGGTACCGATGAATGTTTCTCGTGGGAGATCTTTGCTGCCGATATTGATTGGAATAATTTCTTCGATTGAAGGTGAAGTCTCCCACTCGATCGGTGGAGGTTCGGACAGCGAGATCTCCTTTGATTGCTATTTCGAAGTGGGACCAGCTTCGTCTCATGGCCGCTTTGGAGGAGCAATATTGATCTTGCGATCTGTTTTTGCAGCAGCAGCTTCACAAGATCGCCCGGCTTGTTGGTCTCCTCGAATGCAGATGATGCCTTCTCCCATTGCGAATTTGAGTAGTTGATGGTAAGAAGAGGAAATAGCGTTGATCTGGTGGAGGAATGGTCGCCCGAGAATGGCGTTGTAGCTGGATGTTCCTTCAACGATCGCAAATCTCACCGATACTCGACTCTCTTGGCTGAGGTCAAGGGTGAATCTTGATTCACCCACTGTTATACTTTGCTCACCATTGAAGCCAGTAATCACCGTGGGGACGACTTCGAGACTTGTATACTTATGTCCCAGACGTTTGAAATAGTCTGAGAACATAATGTCGATGGAGCTTCCAGTATCGATGAGGATGCGGTTGACGATGCTTCCGTCGATGATGAGCTTTAGGACCAGAGGGTCTTGATGTGGAGTATGAACTCCTTGAAGGTCTGAGTCATTGAAGACGATGGAGGGCCAGGCTAAGCCCTTGATAGGCTTCTCGATCCAGGTATCCTCCTTGTTTGCTGCAGAGCGAACATGGAAGATGTGTCAAATTTGTCTATCGACATCTTTCCCGGTCAAAGCTTGATTGTGCAAAAACCGTGAATGCCAAAGACGTTGGCATTCACAGTAATAGGTGATCGGTTAGAAGAGATCTGGTAGACCCAGCAAGCCTCTTTCCTCTTTGCAGAGGTTCGGTGTTGATCTTGTCCGCCTCTGATGAACTCTTGAATATGGCCTTCGCGTAATAGATCTTCAAGATGAAATCTCAGCCAATAGCACCGATCGGTAGAATGGCCATGACTTCGGTGGAAGTCGCAATAAACTATTTTGTCTGCAGTGACTTTGGTGTCAGGCTGCAGAGGATTAGGCCTCCGGAGAAACTCCTCGTGTTGAATGCGATCGAGGATTTGCTCGATCGGTAGATTCCACTCGGTGAAAATGACCTTCTTCGGGGGAGATCGGCATCTATCATTTCTTGAACGTTTGTTGGCAGGGGGAGCTGCTACCTCAGCGTTGTGAGCTTTGGCAGCATACTTTGAAGCTTCCCTCTCGGCAGGCCTTCGCTTCGTCTCCTGTCCCTTTCGGGCTACTTGATCATCCTCAACCTTAATTTCCCTTTGGATTCGATCAAACATTGAACCCAGGGAAGGAGGAGGATTGCGAATGAAGTCGTTGTAGATTTGTAGGTCAAAGCGGAGTGTATTCTGGAAAGCTAACATGATAGCTTCATCATCCAGATGCCTCCCAGAGAGGGCGATGTGCTCGTTGTGGAATCTCCTTATGAAGCTACGGAGACTCTCATCGGCACCCAACCTTAGCCGATAGAGGGAGTCGAGCTTCTTCTCAGGCTTCAAGTTCAGCTGATAATGTTGCACGAAGAGGTTGGCCAAAACACTGAACTGGGTGATGGATCCAGCTCGGAGATTATGGTACCAATCGAGTGATGGCTCGTCGAGGCTCCCAGCGAAGGTGCGACAAAGTACGTGGTTCTCTTCTTCGTGCGGCGTCAGAGCTTGCTTGAAGGCTAGTATGTGGAGAGTTGGATCTCCTTTGACATAATTGAATTTGGGGAGAGTGGGAGTTCTCCATCCCCTTGGAAATGTCGACTCAAAGAGGCTTTGATAGAGAGGTCCGGCAGAGGAGTATTCGTCCCTACGACCATGCCCTCGACTTGGATATAGATCGAGAGGCAAGATCGAGAGGTCTTGTTCAGGCCTCTGAATATCAGCAGGTTGGAGTCGGTGATGAAGATCTGATCCAAACCCACGCTGAAGCGGAATAGATGGAGAAACTCTATTCTTTGAGGGAGCCCCTTTCATCTAATGTCTCCTTGAGATGTCGGGCTTTGAAGGTGCCTTCCTGTCGCAGTTGCGACCAGAAGAGGATTGGGAGGACTCGTCGTCGAGGCGATCCCAAACACTCTGCTTCCATGGGGCAGCAGAAGGAGTTGAGTCGCGATGAATCCTCTCAAGGGCAGCAGTGCCCATTGATCTCCGTTGCTCGGAGTGGATTGATTGTCGTGGCAGATCGACCTTCTCATTAGTCGAGGGGATAGGAAGAGCAATTCCAGCCTCGGAGGCTGCCTTCTTGAGTGCATCCCTTTCAGTAGTGAGGGCGGTATTCTGCTTTGCTAATTGAAGCAATTGGAAGTCGACCGCCGAGATTTGATAGGTCAATGGAGGGTTCTCAGTAGGAGCAGGGGCAGTTTGACCAATTGATTGATGAGGAGGAGGGGCGATCGGTCGATCGACTGATCTCTCGCTTCTTGAGTGAACCCCCACACCGGGGACAGCAAGGGGCTATCCGAAATTAAGCCTTTGACTCATTGAACAAGTCTCAGGACGAGGTTGATGAGTGTTACTTCCTTCAGGTTGACCCTGATGCTTCGTCCTCGCCATTTAGAGAGTGAAGGGTGCAACGAGAGTGCCAATGTCCTAACGGTTGTCTGCTCAACCGAAGGGGCGACGAAGTTTGGCTATCTGGATCGGTTGTCTGCTCAACCGATCTAATAGTCATTGTACAGAGGACTTGGCTTTTCGTTCGGATCCCACAGACGGTGCCAAACTGTGGGCGAAAATCTTCGTGCTGACCCGAAGACTTCGCCGCACCAGTCAATCGAGGTTCAAGTTGAAGATCGTTGTTCGATCTATTGATTGAAGTTGAAGCTTCCGATATGCAAACAGAGAGAGATGCAATCAGAGAGTTGACACGAGAGATGTGATCTCGGAGTTCAGCCAAAGCCTACGTCTCTGTGCTATAGGGAGCAACCCGAATTCACTAACACTTGTATCGAAGTGATCTCGATAGGCCGAGTATCACTGAAACCACTCTGATCTCTTCAAAGGCAAGAAGAAGATCGAAGAGAGGAGGAGGGATGGAGAGATAGAAAATCCAGAGCTCTGGTTCCTGAAAATCAAACATCAGAACTGGAAATTGGATCTCGGATCTCATTTACATTTGAAGGGTCTGCTATTTATAGAGTTTTCTGGTGGCAAATGGCGATTTCTACCGTCGTATCTGGGGATCCTCCAGGAGGGGCTGGTGGGTCCCCCTGTAGTCTTCATAGGCCCACCAGGCAGGGCCGGTGGGTCCCGTGGTAGTCTTCGTGGGCCCACCAGGCAGGGCCGGTAGGTCCCGCGGTAGTCTTCGTGGGCCCACCAGGCAGGGCCGGTGGATCCCGCGGTAGTCTTCGTGGGTCCACCAGGCAGGGCCGGTGGGTCATGCAGTTTGCTAGTCTTTCTTGCCAAAATTTTCACCCACACGAATGAATTAGAATGGATCGTACGAATGAGTAAGAATGGATCGTACGAATGAAATAGAATGGATCGTACGAATGAATTAGAATGGATCGTGCTAATGAATTAGAATTGATCGTACGAATGAATTAGAATATATTATGTGAATGACTTAGAATGGATCGTACGAATGAATTAGAATGGATCGTATGAATGAATTAGAATGGATCGTGTGAATGAATTCGAATGGATCGTACGAATGAAATAGAATGGATTGTACGAATGAATTAGAATGGATCGTACGAATGTATTAGAATGGATCCATTCATGCGAATGAATTAGAATGGATCGTATGAATTAGAATGGATCGTACGAATGAAATAGAATGGATCGTACGAATGAATGAAATAGAATGGATCGTACGAATGAATAAGAATAGATTGTGCGAATGATGAATTAGAATGGATCGTGCGAATGAATTAGACTGGATCGTACGAATGAATTAGAATGGATCGTACAAATGAATTAGAATAGATTGTGTGAATAAATTAGATTGGTTCGTACGAATGAATTAGAATAGATCGTACGAATGAATTTGAATAGATAGTGAGAATGAATTAGAATGGATTGTACGAATTGGATCGTATGAATGGAATAGAATGGATCGTACGAATGAATTAGAATTAGAATGGATCGTACGAATGAGTAAGAATGGATCGTATGAATGAGTAAGAATGGATCATTCATTCCCATGGATCGTATGAATGAATTAGATTGATCGTACGAATGAATTAGAATGGATCGTACTGGATACATTCGTGCACGAATGTATCCATTCTAATTCATTCGTACGATCCATTCTAATTCATTCGCACGATCCATTCTAATTCATTCATACGATTCATTCTAATTCATTCGTATGATCCATTCTAATTCATTCGCACGAATGTATCTATTCTAATTCATTCGTACAATCCATTCTAATTCATTCACACGAATGTATCCATTCTAATTCATTCGTATGATCCATTCGAATTCATTCATACGATCCATTCTAATTCATTCGCACGAATGTATCCATTCGAATTCATTCGTACGATCCATTCTAATTCATTTGTATGATCCATTCTAATTCATTCATACAATCCATTCTAATTCTTTTGCACGAATGTATCCATTCTAATTCATTGTACGATCCATTCTAATTCCTTCGTATGATCCATTCTAATTCCTTCGTATGATCCATTCTAATTCAATCGCACGAATGTATCCATTCTAATACATTCGTACGATCCATTCTAATTCATTCGCACAATCTATTTTAATTCATTCGTACGATCCATTCTAATACATTCGCACGATCCATTCTAATTCATTTGCATGATCCATTCTAATTCATTCATACAATCCATTCTAATTAGAATGGATCGTACGAATGAATTAGAATGGATTGTATGAATGAATTAGAATGGATCGTGCTAATGAATTAGAATGGATCGTACGAATGAATTAGAATAGATTGTGCGAATGAATTAGAATGGATCGTACGAATGAATTAGAATGGATCGTATGAATGAATTAGAATGGATCGTGCAAATCAATTAGAATGCATCGTATGAATGAATTAGAATGGATACATTCGTGCGAATGAATTAGAATGGATCATACGAATGAGTAAGAATGGATCGTACGAATGAAATAGAATGGATCGTACGAATGAATTAGAATGGATCGTGTGAATGAATTAGATTGGATCGTGCGAATGAATTAGAATGGATCGTACGAATGAATTAGAATGGATACGTTCATGCGAATGAATTAGAATGGATCGTATGAATGAATTAGAATAGATCGTAATACGTATGAATTAGAATGGATCGTATGAATGAATTAGAATGGATCATATGAATGAATTAGAATGGATCGTACGAATGAATTAGAATGGATACATTCGTGTGAAAGAATTAGAATGGATTGTATGAATGAATTAGAATGGATCGTACGAATGAATTAGAATGGATCGTACGAATGAATTAGAATGGATCTTGCGAATGAATTAGAATGGATCGTACGAAAGAATTAAAATGGATACATTCGTGTGAATGAATTAGAATGGATCGTACGAATAAGTAAGAATGGATCGTACGAATGAAATACAATGGATCGTACGAATGAATTAGAATGGATCGTGCGAATGAATTAGATTGGATCGTGCGAATAAATTAGAATGGATCGTAAGAATGAGTAAGAATGGATCGTGTGAATGAATTGGAATGGATTGTACGAATGAATTAGAATGGATACATACGAAAGAATGGATCGTACGAATAAATTAGAATGAATCGTACAAAGGAATTAGAATGGATCGTACGAATAAATTAGAATGGATCGTAAGAATGGATCGTACGAATGAATTAGAATGGATCGTACGAAAGAATTAGAATGGATCGTGCTAATGAATTAGAATGGATCGTATGAATGAATTAGAATGGATACATTCTTGCGAATGAATTAGAATGGATCGTATGAATGAATTAGAATGGATCGTATGAATGAATTAGAATGGATCGTGCAAATGAATTAGAATGAATTAGAATGGATACATTCGTGCGAATGAGTTAGAATGGATCATACGAAGGAATTAGGGTGGATTGTACGAATGAACTAGAATGGATTGTAGGAATGAATTAGAATGGATCATACGAATAAATTAGAATGGATCGTATGAATGAATTAGAATAGATCGTGCGAATGAATTAGAATGGATACATTCATGCGAATGAATTAGAATGGATCGTACGAATGAGTAAGAATGGATCATACGAATGAAATAGAATGGATACATTTGTACAATCCATTCTATTTCTTTCGTTCGATCCATTCTTACTCATTCGTACGATTCATTCTAATTCATTCGCACAAATATATCCCTTGTAATTCATTCGTACGATCCATTCTAGTTCATTCGCATGATCCATTCTAATTCATTTATACGATCCATTCTAATTCATTCGTACGATCCATTATTATTCATTCGCACGATCCATTCTAATTCATTAATACGATCTATTCGAATTCATTCATACGATCCATTCTAATTCATTCATACAATCGATTCTAATTCATTCGCACAATCTATTCTAATTCATTCGTACGATCCATTCTAATTCATTCGCACGATCCATTCTAATTCGTTTGCATGATCCATTCTAATTCATTCGTACGATCCACCCTAATTCCTTCGTATGATCCATTCTAATTCATTCGTACGATCCACCCTAATTCCTTCGTATGATCCATTCTAATTCCCTCGTACGATCCATTCTATTTCATTCATTTGATCCAATCTAATTCCTTCGTACGATCCATTCTAATTCAATCCCATGAAAGTATCCATTCTAATTCATATGTACGATCCATTCTAATTCATTCGTACGATCCATTCTAATTCATTAGCATGATCCATTCTAATTTATTCGTACGATCCATTCTATTCATTCGTACGATCCTTTCTAATTCAAACTTACATTTTAATTCCTTTGTGGATACATTCGTGCACGAATGTATCCATTCTAATTCATTCGTATGATCCATTCGAATTCATTCATACGATCCATTCTAATTCATTCATACGATCCATTCTAACTTATTCGTACGATCCATTCTAATTCATTCATAGGATCCATTCTAATTCATTCGTACGATCCATTCTAATTTATTTACATGAATGTATCCATTCTAATTCATACAATCCATTCTAATTCATTCGCACGAATGTATCCATTCTAATTCATTCGCACGAATGTATCCATTCTAATTCATTCATACGATCCATTCTAATTCATTCGCACGAATGTATCCATTTTAATTCCTTCATACGATCCATTCTAATTCATTCGCACGAATGTATCCATTCTAATTCATTCGTACGATCCATTCTAATTCATTCGTACAATCCATTCTAATTCATTCGCACGATCCATTCTAATTCATTCATACGATCCAATCTAATTCATTCATACAATCCATTCTAATTCATTCGCACGAATGTATCCATTCTAATTCATTCATTCGATACATTCTAATTCATTCACAGGATCCAATCTAATTCATTCTTATGATCCATTCTAATTCATTCGTATGATTCATTCTAATTCATTCGCACGAATGTATCCCTTCTAATTCATTCGCACGATCTATTCTAATTCATTTGCACGATCCATTCTAATTCATACAAACGATCCATTCTTACTCATTCGTACGATCCATTCTAATTCATTTATACGATCCATCTAATTCATTCATACGATCGATTCTAATTCATTCGCACAATCTATTCTAATTCATTCGTACGATCCATTCTAATTCATTCGCACGATCCATTCTAATTCATTTGCACGATCCATTCTAATTCATTCATATAATCCATTCTAATTCTTTTGCACGAATGTATCCATTCTAATTCATTCGTACGATCCATTCTAATTCCTTCGTACGATCCATTCTAATTCCTTCATACGATCCATTCTAATTCATTCGTATGATCCATTCTAATTCCTTCGTACGATCCATTCTAATTCATTCCCATGAATATATCCGTTCTAATTCATACGTACGATCTATTCTAATTCATTCATACGATCCAATCTAATTCATTAATACGATCCATTCTAATTCATTCGCACGAATGTATCCATTCTAATTCATTCATACGATCCGTTCTAATTCATTCGCACAATCTATTCTAATTCATTCGTACGATCCATTCTAATTCATTAGCACGATCCATTCTAATTCATTCGTACGATCCATTCTATTTCATTCGTACGATCCATTCTTACTCATTCGTACGATCCATTTTAATTCATTCGCACGAATGTATCCATTCTAATTTATTTGTACGATCCATTCTAATTCATTCGCACGTTCCATTCTAATTCATTCATACGATCCATTCTAATTCATTCGTATGATCCATTGTAATTCATTCGCACGATCCATTCTAATACATTCTTACGATCCATTCTAATTCATTTATACAATCCATTCTAATTCTTTCACACGAATGTATCCATTCTAATTCATTCATACGATCCACCCTAATTCCTTCGTATGATCCATTCTTATTGTTTCGCACGAATGTATCCAGTCTGATTCATTCGTACGATCCATTCGAATTCATTCAGTCGATCCATTATAATTCATTAATACGATCCATTCTAATTCATTCGCACGAATGTATCCATTCTAATTCATTCGTACGATCCATTCTAATTCATTCGCACGTTCCAATGTAATTCATTCGCACGATCTATTCTAATTCATTCGTACGATCCATTCTATTTCATTCGTATGATCCATTCTTACTCATTCGTACGATCCATTCTAATTCATTCCACGAATGTATCCATTCTAATTCATTCGTACGATCCATTCTAATTCATTCGCACGATCCATTCTAATTCATTCATACGATCCATTCTAATTCATTCGTATGATCCATTCTAATTCATTCGCACGATCCATTCTAATTCATTCATACGATCCATTCTAATTCATTCATACAATCCATTCTAATACGATCCATTCTGATTGATTCATACGATCCATTCTAATTCATTCGCACGAATGTGTCCATTCTAATTCATGCGTACGATCTATTCTAATTCATTCGCACAATCCATTCTAATTTCTTCGCACGATCCATTCTAATTCCTTCGCACGATCCATTCTAATTCCTTCGCACGATCCATTCTAATTCATTTGTATGATCCATTCTTACTCATTCGTACGATCCATTCTAATTCATTCGCACGAATGTATCCATTCTAATTCATTCGTACGATCCATTCTAATTCCTTCGCATGAACCATTCTAATTCCTTCATACGATCCATTCTAATTCATTCATACGGTCCATTCTAATTCATTC
Organism: Chamaelirium japonicum; assembly: GCA_947650365.1. Classification (NCBI taxonomy): domain Eukaryota; kingdom Viridiplantae; phylum Streptophyta; class Magnoliopsida; order Liliales; family Melanthiaceae; genus Chamaelirium; species Chamaelirium japonicum. Next base: position 81,160 of record CANTAL010000082.1, on the reverse strand, counting down.
GCACGAATGTATCCATTCTAATTCATTCGTACGATCCATTCTAATTCATTCGCACAATCTATTCTAATTCATTCGTACGATCCATTCTAATTCATTCGCACGATCCATTCTAATTCATTCGCATGATCCATTCTAATTCATTCATACAATCTATCTAATTCTGTTGCACGAATGTATCCATTCTAATTCATTCGTACGATCCATTCTAATTCCTTCGTACGATCTATTCTATTTCATTCGTATGATCCATTCTAATTCCTTCGTACGATCCATTCTAATTCATTCCCATGAATGTATCCATTCTAATTCATACGTACGATCCATTCTTACTCATTCGTATGATCCATTCTAATTCATACGTACGATCCATTCTTACTTATTCGTACGATCCATCCTAATTCATTCATATGATCCATTCTAATTCATTCATACGATCCATTCTAATTCATTCGCACAATCTATTCTAATTCATTCGTACGATCTATTCTAATTCATTCGCACGATCCATTCTAATTTATTCATACGATCCATTCTAATTCATTTGTACGATCCATTCTAATTCATTCGTATGATCCATTCTAATTCATTCGCACAATCTATTCTAATTCACTCGTACAATCCATTCTAATTCATTAGCACGATCCATTCTAATTCATTCGTACGATCCATTCTATTTCATTCGTACGATCCATTCTTACTCATTCGTACGATCCATTGTAATTCATTCGCACGATCCATTCTAATTCATTCATACGATCCATTCTATTTCATTCGTACGATCCATTCTTACTCATTCGTACGATCCTATTTAATTCATTCGCACGAATATATCCATTCTAATTCATTCGTACGATCCATTCTAATTGATCGTATGAATGAATTCGAATAGATTGTACGAATGAATTAGAATGAATACATTCGTGCGAATCAATTAGAATAGATCATATGAAGCAATTAGGGTGGATCATACGAATGAATTATAATGGATACATTCATGCGAAAGAATTAGAATGGATTATATGAATGAATTAGAATGGATCGTATGAATGAATTGGAATGGATCGTGTGAATGAATTAGAATGGATCGTACGAATGAATTAGAATGGATACATTCGTGCGAATGAATTAGAATGGATCGTACGAATGAGTAAGAATGGATCATACAAATGAATTAGAATGGATCGTACGAATGAATTAGAATGGATCGTACAAATGAATTAGAATAGATCGTACAAATGAATTAGAATCGATTGTGCGAATGAATTAGAATGGATCGTACGAATGAATTAGAATGGATAAATTTGTGCAAATGAACTAGAATGGATCGTATGAATGAATAAGATTGGATCGTATGAATGAATTAGAATGGATCATACGTATGAATTAGAATGGATACATTCATGGGAATGAATTAGAATGGATTGTACGAAGGAATTAGAATGGATCATACGAATGAAATAGAAGGGATCGTACGAAGGAATTAGAATGGATCGTAGGAAGGAATTAGAATGGATCATACGAATGAATTAGAATAGATTGTGCGAATGAATTAGAATGGATCGTACGAATGAATTCGAATGGATATATTCGTGCGAAAGAATTAGAATGGATTGTATGAATGAATTAGAATGGATACATTCGTGCGAAAGAATTAGAATGGATTGTATGAATGAATTAGAATGGTTCGTATGAATGAATTAGAATGGACCGTGCGAATGAATTAGAATGGATCGTACGAATGAATTAGAATGGATCATATGAATGAATTAGAATGGATCGTGCGAATGAATTAGAATGGATCGTACGAATGAATTAGAATGGATACATTCGTGCAAATGAATTAGAATGGATCGTACGAATGAGTAAGAATGGATCGTACGAATGAAATAGAATGGATCGTACGAATGAATTAGAATGGATCATGCCAATTAATTAGAATGGATCATACGAATGAATTAGAATAAATGATGCGAATGAATTCGAATGGATTGTACGAATGAATTAGAATGGCTCGTATGAATGAATTAGTATGGATCGTGCGAATGAATTAGAATGGATCGTACGAATGAATTAGAATGGATACATTCGTGCGAATGAATTATAAAGGATCGTACGAATGAAATAGAATGGATCGTACAAATGAATTAGAATGGATACGTTCGTGCGAATGAATTAGAATGGATCGTATGAATGAATTTGAATGGATCATAATACGTATGAATTAGAATGGATCGTATGAATGAATTAGAATGGATCGTATGAATGAATTAGAATGGATCGTACGAATGAATTAGAATGGATACATTCATGTGAAAGAATTAGAATGGATTGTATGAATGAATTAAAATGGATCATATGAATGAATTAGAATGGATCGTGCGAATGAATTAGAAGGATCGTACGACAGAATTAAAATGGATACATTCGTGTGAATGAATTAGAATGGATCGTACGAATGAGTAATAATGGATCGTACGAATGAAATAGAATGGATCGTACGAATGAATTAGAATGGATCGTGCGAATGAATTAGATTGGATCGTGTGAATAAATTAGAATGGATCGTACGAATGAGTAAGAATGGATCGTGCGAATGAATTAGAATGGATTGTACGAATAAATTAGAATTGATACATACGAAAGAATGGATCGTACGAATGAATAAGAATGAATCGTACAAAGGAATTAGAATGGATCGTACGAATAAATTAGAATGGATCGTAAGAATGGATCGTAGGAATGAATTTGAATGGATCGTAGGAAAGAATTAGAATGGATCGTGCTAATGAATTAGAATGGATCGTATGAATGAATTAGAATGGATACATTCGTGCGAATGAATTAGAATGGATCAGAGGAATGAAATAGAATGGATCGTATGAATGAATTAGAATAGATCGTGCAAATGAATTAGAATGAATTAGAATGGATACATTCATGCGAATGAATTAGAATGGATCATACGAAGGAATTAGGGTGGATCGTACGAATGAACTAGAATGGATCGTACGAATGAATTAGAATGGATCGTACGAATAAATTAGAATGGATCATACGAATGAATTAGAATAGATCGTGCGAATGAATTAGAATTGATACATTCATGCGAATGAATTAGAATGGATCGTACAAATGAGTAAGAATGGATCGTACGAATGAAATAGAATGGATACATTTGTACGATCCATTCTATTTCATTCGTACGATCCATTCTTACTCATTCGTATGATTCATTCTAATTCATTCGCACGAATATATCCCTTGTAATTCAATCGTACGATCCATTCTAATTCATTCGCACGATCCATTCTAATTCATTCATACGATCCATTCTAATTCATTCGTACGATCCAATCTTATTCATTCGTACGATTCATTCTAATTCATTCGCACGAATATATCCCTTGTAATTCATTCGTACGATCCATTCTAATTCATTCGCACGATCCATTCTAATTCATTCATACGATCCATTCTAATTCATTCGTACGATCCATTCTTATTCATTCGCACGATCCATTCTAATTCATTAATACGATCTATTCGAATTCATTCATACGATCCATTCTAATTCATTCATACAATCGTTCTAATTCATTAGCACAATCTATTCTAATTCATTCGTACGATCCATTCTAATTCATTCGCACGATCCATTCTAATTCATTTGCATGATCCATTCTAATTCATTCGTACGATCCACCCTAATTCCTTCGTATGATCCATTCTATTTCATTCGTACGATCCACCCTAATTCCTTCGTATGATCTAATCTAATTCCTTCGTACGATCCATTCTATTTCATTCGTTTGATCCAATCTAATTCCTTCGTACGATCCATTCTAATTCATTCCCATGAAAGTATCCATTCTAATTCATACGTACGATCCATTCTAATTCATTCGTACGATCCATTCTAATTCATTAGCACGATCCATTCTAATTTATTCGTACGATCCATTCTATTTATTCGTACGATCCATTCTAATTCATACGTACATTCTAATTCCTTCGTGGATACATTCGTGCACGAATGTATCCATTCTACTTTATTCATATGATCCATTCGAATTCATTCATACGATCCATTCTAATTCATTCATACGATCCATTCTAACTTATTCGTATGATCCATTCTAATTCATTCATACGATCCATTCTAATTCATTCGTACGATCTATTCTAATTCATTCACACGAATGTATCCATTCTAATTCATACAATCCATTCTAATTCATTCGCACGAATGTATCCATTCTAATTTATTTGCACGAATGTATCCATTCTAATTCATTCATACGATCCATTCTAATTCATTCGCACGAATGTATCCATTCTAATTCCTTCATACGATCCATTCTAATTCATTCGCATGAATGTATCCATTCTAATTCATTCGTACGATCTATTCTAATTCATTCATACGATCCACTCTAATTCATTCGCACGATCCATTCTAATTCATTCATACGATCCAATCTAATTCATTCATACAATCCATTCTAATTCATTCGCACGAATGTATCCATTCTAATTCATTCATTTGATCCATTCTAATTCATTCACACGATCCAATCTAATTCATTCATATGATCCATTCTAATTCATTTGTATGATCCATTCTAATTCATTCGTATGATCCATTCTAATTCATTCGCACGAATGTATCCATTCTAATTCATTCGCACGATCTATTCTAATTCATTCGCACGATCCATTCTAATTCATTCATATGATCCATTCTTACTCATTCGTACGATCCATTCTAATTCATTTATACGATCCATTCTAATTCATTCATACGATCGATTCTAATTCATTCGCACAATCTATTCTAATTCATTCATACGATCCATTCTAATTCATTCGCACGATCCATTCTAATTCATTTGCACGATCCATTCTAATTCATTCATATAATCCATTCTAATTCTTATGCATGAATGTATCCATTCTAATTCATTCGTACGATCCATTCTAATTCCTTTGTACGATCAATTCTAATTCCTTCGTACGATCCATTCTAATTCCTTCGTACGATCCATTCTAATTCATTCCCATAAATATATCCGTTCTAATTCATACGTACGATCTATTCTAATTCATTCATACGATCCAATCTAATTCATTAATACGATCCATTCTAATTCATTAGCACGAATGTATCCATTCTAATTCATTCGTACGATCCATTCTAATTCATTCGCACAATCGATTCTAATTCATTCGTACGATCCATTCTAATTCATTAGCACGATCCATTCTAATTCATTCGTACGATCCATTCTATTTCATTCGTACGATCCATTCTTACTCATTCGTACGATCCATTCTAATTCATTCGCACGAATGTATCCATTCTAATTCATTCGTACGATCCATTCTAATTCATTCATACGATCCATTCTAATTCATTCGTACGATCCATTATAATTCATTCGCACGATCCATTCTAATTCATTCTTACGATCCATTCTAATTCATTTATACAATCCATTCTAATTCTTTCACACGAATGTATCCATTCTAATTCATTCGTACGATCCACCCTAATTCCTTCGTATGATCCATTCTAATTGTTTCGCACGAATGTATCCATTCTGATTCATTCGTATGATCTATTCAAATTCATTCAGACAATCTATTATAATTCATTCATACGATCCATTCTAATTCATTCGCATGAATGTACCCATTCTAATTCATTCGTACGATCCTTTCTAATTCATTCGCACGTTCTAATCTAATTCATTCGCACGATCTATTTTAATTCATTCGTATGATCCATTCTATTTCATTCATACGATCCATTCTTACTCATTCGTAAGATCCATTCTAATTCATTCCCACGAATGTATCCATTCTAATTCATTCGTACGATCCATTCTAATTCATTCGCACGATCCATTCTAATTCATTCATACGATCCATTCTAATTCATTCGTACGATCCATTCTAATTCATTCGCACGATCCATTCTAATTCATTCATACGATCCATTCTATTTCATTCATACAATCCATTCTAATACGATCCATTCTGATTGATTCATACGATCCATTCTAATTCATTCGCACGAATGTGTCCATTCTAATTCATTCGTACGATCCATTCTAATTCATTCGCACGAATGTATCCATTCTAATTCATTTGTACGATCCATTCTAATTCATTCGCACAATCTATTCTAATTCATTCGTACGATCCATTCTAATTCATTCGCACGATCCATTCTAATTCATTCGCACGATCCATTCTAATTCATTCATACAATCTATCTAATTCTTTTGCACGAATGTATCCATTCTAATTCATTCGTACGATCCATTCTAATTCCTTCGTATTATCCATTCTAATTCCTTCGTACGATCCATTCTATTTCATTCGTATGATCCATTCTAATTCCTTCGTACGATCCAGTCTAATTCATTCCCATGAATATATCCATTCTAATTCATACGTACGATCCATTCTTACTCATTCGTACGATCCATTCTAATTCATATGTACGATCCATTCTTACTTATTCGTACGATCCATCATAACTCATTCATACGATCCATTCTAATTCATTCGTACGATCCATTCTAATTTATTCGCACAATCTATTCTAATTCATTCGTACGATCTATTCTAATTCATTCGCACGATCCATTCTAATTCATTCATACGATCCATTCTAATTCATTTGTACGATCCATTCTAATTCATTCGTACGATCCATTCTAATTCACTCGTACAATCCATTCTAATTCATTAGCACGATCCATTCTAATTTATTCGTACGATCCATTGTATTTCATTCGTACGATCCATTCTTAGTCATTCGTACGATCCATTCTAATTCTTTCGCACGATCCATTCTAATTCATTCATACGTTCCATTCTATTTCATTCGTACGATCCATTCTTACTCATTCGTACGATCCTATCTAATTCATTCGCACGAATGTATCCATTCTTATTCATTCGTACGATCCATTCTAATTGATCGTATGAATGAATTCGAATAGATCGTACGAATGAATTAGAATGGATACATTCGTGCGAATGAATTAGAATAGATTATATGAAGCAATTAGGGTGGATCATACGAATGAATTATAATGGATACATTCATGCGAAAGAATTAGAATGGATTGTATGAATGAATTAGAATGGATCGTATGAATGAATTAGAATGGATCGTGCAAATGAATTAGAATGGATCGTACGAATGAATTAGAATGGATACATTCGTGCGAATGAATTAGAATGGATCGTACGAATGAGTAAGAATGGATCATACAAATGAATTAGAATGGATCGTACGAATGAATTAGAATGGATCGTACAAATGAATTAGAATAGATCGTACGAATGAATTAGAAGAGATTGTGCGAATGAATTAGAATGGATCGTACGAATGAATTAGAATGGATACATTTGTGCACATGAATTAGAATGGATCATATGAATGAATAAGATTGGATCGTATGAATGAATTAGAATGGATCGTACGTATGAATTAGAATGGATACATTCATGGGAATGAATTGGAATGGATCGTACGAAGGAATTAGAATGGATCATACGAATGAAATAGATGGGATCGTACGAAGGAATTAGAATGGATCGTACGAAGGAATTTGAATGGATCATATGAATAAATTAGAATAGATTGTGCGAATGAATTAGAATGGATCGTACGAATGAATTAGAATGGATACATTCGTGCGAAAGAATTAGAATTGATTGTATGAATGAATTAGAAAGGATACATTCGTGCGAAAGAATTAGAATGGATTGTATGAATGAATTAGAATGGATCGTATGAATGAATTAGTATGGATCGTGCGAATGAATTAGAATTGATCGTACGAATGAATTAGAATGGATCATACGAATGAATTAGAATGGATCGAGCGAATGAATTAGATTGGATCGTACGAATGAATTAGAATGGATACATTCGTGCGAATGAATTAGAATGGATTGTACAAATGAGTAAGAATGGATCGTACGAATGAAATAGAATGATCGTACGAATGAATTAGAATGGATCGTGCTAATGAATTGAATGGATCATACAAATGAATTAGAATGAATGATGTGAATGAATTCGAATGGGTCGTACGAATGAATTAGAATGGATCGTGCGAATGAATTAGAATGGATCGTGCGAATGAATTAGAATGGATCGTACGAATGAATTAGAATGGATCGTACGAATGAATTAGAATGGATCGTGCGAATGAATTAGAATGGATCGTGCGAATGAATTAGAATGGATACATTCGTGCGAATGAATTAGAAAGGATCGTACGAATGAGTAAGAATGGATCGTACGAATGAAATAGAATGGATCGTACGAATGAATTAGAATGGATCGTGCTAATGATTTAGAATGGATCGCTCGAATGAATTAGAATAGATTGTGCGAATGAATACATTCATGCGAATGAATTAGAATGGATCATATGAATGAATTAGAATGGATCGTTTGAATGAATTAGAATGGATCGTATGAATGAATTCGAATGGATCGTACGAATGAATTAGAATGGATCGTGCGAATGAATTAGAATGGATCTTACGAATGAATTAGAATAGATACATTCGTGCAAATGAATTAGAATAGATCGTGCGAATGAATTAGAATGGATCGTACGAATGAATTAGAATAGATTGTGCGAATGAATTAGAATGGATAGTACGAATGAATTAGAATGGATACATTCGTGCGAAAGAATTAGAATGGATTGTATAAATGAATTAGAATTGATCGTATGAATGAATTAGAATGGATCATGCGAATGAATTAGAATGGATCGTATGAATGAATTAGAATGGATCGTATGAATGACTTAGAATGGATCGTTAAAAAGAATTAGAATGGATCGTACGAATGAATTAGAATGGATACATTCGTGCGAATGAATTAGAATGGATCGTACGAATGAGTAAGAATGGATCGTACTAATGAAATAGAATGGATCGTACGAATGAATTAGAATAGATCGTGCGAATGAATTAGAATGGATCGAATGAATTTGAATAGATTGTGCGAATGAATTAGAATGGATCGTACGAATGAATTAGAATGGATATATTCGTGCGAATGAATTAGAATGGATCATATGAATGAATTAGAATGGATCGTATGAATGAATTAGATTGGATCGTGCGAATGAATTAGAATGGATCGTACGAATGAATTAGAATGGATACATTCATGTGAATGAATTACAATGGATCGTACGAATGAATTAGAATGGATCGTATGAATAAATTAGAATGGATCGTGCGAATGAATTAGAATGGATCGTACGAATGAGTAAGAATGGATCGTACGAATAAATTAGAATGGATCGTGCGAATGAATTAGATTGGATCGTGAGAATGAGTTAGAATGGATCGTACGAGTGAATTAGAATGGATACATTCGTGCGAATGAATTAGAATGGATCATATGAATGAATTAGAATGGATCGTATGAATGAATTCGAATGGATCGTACGTATGAATTAGAATGGATCGTACGAATGAATTAGAATGGATCGTATGAATGAATTAGAATGGGTCGTGCGAATGAATTAGAATGGATCGTATGAATAAATTAGAATCGATACATTCGTGCGAAAGAATTAGAATGGATTGTATGAATGAATTAGAATGGATCGTACGAATGAATTAGAATGGATAGTATGAATGAATTAGAATGGATCGTGCGAATGAATTAGAATGGATCGTACAAATGAATTAGAATGGATACATTCGTGCGAATGAATTAGAATGGATCGTATGAATGAGAAAAATGGATCATACAAATGAAATCGAATGGGTCGTACGAATGAATTTGAATGGATCGTGCGAATAAATTAGATTGGATCGTGCAAATGAATTAGAATGGATCGTACGAATGAGTAAGAATGGATCGTACGAATGAAATAGAATGGATCATAGGAATGAATTAGAATGGATCATACGAATGAAATAGAATGGATCATATGAATGAATTAGAATGGATCGTATGAATTAGAATGGATCGTATGAATGAATTAGAAGGGATTGTGCTAATGAATTAGAATGGATCGTACGAATGAACTTGAATGGATCGTACGAATTAATTAGAATGGATCGTATGAATGAATTAGAATGGATCGTGCGAATGAATTTGAATGGATCGTATGAATGAATTAGAATGGATACATTCGTGCGAATGAATTAGAATGGATCGTACGAATGAGTAAGAAAGGATCGTACGAATAAAATAGAATGGATCGTATGAATTAGAATGGATCGTATGAATGAGTTAGAATGGATCGTATGAATGAATTAGAATGGATACATTCGTGCGAAAGAATTAGAATGGATACATTCGTGCGAATGAATTAGAATGGATCGTGCAAATGAATCAGAATGGATCGTGCGAATGAATTAGAATGGATCGTACGAATGAATTTGAATAGATTGTACGAATAAATTAGAATGGATCGTACGAATGAATTAGAATGGATACATTCGTGCAAATGAATTAGAATGGATCGTTCGAATGAATAGAATAGATCGTACGATTGAATTAGAATGGATAGTATGAATTAATTCCTTCGTATGAATTAGAATGGATTGTATGAATGAATTAGAATGGATTAGAATGGATCATGCTAATGAATTAGAATGAAATAGAATTCATACATACGATCCATTCTAATTCCTTCGTATAATCCATTCTAATTCATTCGTACGATCCATTCTAATTCATTCCCATGAATGTATCCATTCTAATTCATACGTACGATCCATTCTAATTCATTCATATGATCCAATCTAATTCATTCATACGATCCATTCTAATTCATTCGCACGAATATTTCCATTCTAATTAATTCTAATTCCTTCGTACGATCCTTTCTAATTCATTCGCTTGAATGTATCCATTCTAATTTATTCGTACGATCCATTCTAATTCATTCGCACAATCTATTTTAATTCATTCGTACGATCCATTCTAATTCATTCGCACGATCCATTCTAATTCATTCGTACGATCCATTCTATTTCTTTCGTACGATCCATTCTTACTCATTCGTACGATCCATTCTAATTCATTCGTACGATCCATTCTAATTCATACGTACGATCCATTCGAATTCATTCATACGATCCATTCTAATTCATTCATACGATCCATTCTAATTCATTTGCACGAATGTATCCATTCTAATTCATTCGTACGATCCATTCTAATTCATTCGTACGATCCATTCTAATTCATTCGCACGAATGTATCCATTCAAATTTATTCGTACGATCCATTCTAATTCATTCGCACAATCTATTCTAATTCATTCGTACGATCCATTCTAATTCATTCGCACGATCCATTCTAATTCATTCATACAATCCATTCTAATTCTATTGCATGAATGTATCCTTTCTAATTTATTCGTACGATCCATTCTAATTCCTTTGTACGATCCATTTAAATTCCTTTGTACGATCCACTCTAATTCCTTCGTACGATCCATTCTATTTCATTTGTATGATCCATTCTAATTCCTTCGTACACTAATTCATTCCCATGAATGTATCCATTCTAATTCATACGTATGATCCATTCTAATTCATTTATACAATCCAATCTAATTCATTCATACGATCCATTCTAATTCATTCGCACGAATGTATCCAATCTAATTCATTCATACGATCCATTCTAATTTATTTGCATAATCTATTCTAATTCATTCGTACGATCCATTCTAATACATTTGCACGATCCATTCTAATTCATTCATATGATCCATTCTATTTCATTCGTACGATCCATTCTTACTTATTCGTACGATCCATTCTAATTCATTCGCACGAATGTATCCATTCTAATTCATTCGTACGATCCATCCTAATTCATTCGCACAATCTATTCTATTTCATTCATACGATCCATTCTAATTCATTCATACGATCCATTCTAATTCATTCTCACGAATGTATCTATTCTAATTCATTCGTACGATCCATTCTAATTCATTTGCACAATCTATTCTAATTCATTCGTACGATCCATTCTAATTCATTAGCATAATCTGTTCTAGTTCATTCGTCCCATCCATTCTAATTCATTCGACGATCCATTCTAATTCATTCATACAATCCATTCTAATTCTTTCGCACGAATGTATCCATTCTAATTCATTCGTATGATCCACCCTAATTCCTTCATATGATACATTCTAATTCATTCACACGAATGTATCCATTCTAATTCATTCGTACGATCCATTCGAATTCATTCATACGATCCATTCTAATTCATTCGCATGAATGTATCCATTCTAATTCATTCGTACGATCCATTCTAATTCATTCGCACAATCTAATCTAATTCATTCCTATGATCCATTCTAATTCATTCGCAAGGTCCATTCAAATTCATTTGCACGATCCATTCTAATTCATTCATACAATCCATTCTAATTCTTTTGCACGAATGTATCTATTCTAATTCATTCATACGATCCATTCTAAATCCTTCGTACGATCCATTCTAATTCCTTCGTATGATCCATTCTTTTTCATTCGTACGATCCATTCTAATTCATTCATACGATCCAATCTAATTCATTCATACGATCCATTCTAATTCAATCGTACGATCCATTCTAATTCATTCGCACAATCTATTCTAATTCATTTGTACGATCCATTCTAATTCATTAGCATGATCCATTCTAATTCATTCGTATGATCCATTCTATTTCATTCGTACGATCCATTCTTACTCATTTATACGATCCATTCTAATTCATTCGTACGAATGTATCCATTTTAATTCATTCGTACGATCCATTCTAATTCATTCACACGATCCATTCGAATTCATTCGTACGATCCATTCTAATTCATTCGTACGATCCATTCTACTTCATTCGCACGATCCTTTCTAATTTATTCATACGATCCATTCTAACTCATTCATACAATCCATTCTAATTCTTTCGCATGAATGTATCCATTCTAATTCATTCGTACGATCCACCCTAATTCCTTCATATGATCCATTCTAATTCATTCGGACGAATGTATCCATTCTAATTCATTCGTACGGTCCACTCGAATATATTCGTACGATCCATTCTAATTCATTCCCATCAATGTATCCATTCTAATTCATACGTACAATCCATTCTAATTTATTCATACGATCCAATCTAATTCATTCATACGATCCATTCTAATTCATTCGCACGAATGTATCCATTCTAATTCATTCGTACAATCCATTCTAATTCATTCGCCCAATCTATTCTAATTCATTCGTACGATCCATTCAAATTCATTAGCACAATCCATTCTAATTCATTCGTACGATCCATTCTATTTCATTCGTACGATTTATTCTTACTCATTCGTACGATCCATTCTAATTCATTCGTATGATCCATTCTATTTGATTCGTACGATCCATTCTTACTCATTCGTACGATCCATTCTAATTCATTCGCACGAATGTATCTATTCTACTTCATTCGTACAATATATTCTAATTCATTCGCACGATCCATTCTAATTCATTCATACGATCCATTCAACTCATTAGCACAATCCATTCTAATACATTCGTACGATCCTTTCTAATTCATTCGCACGATCTTTTCTTATTCATTCATACGATCCATTATAATTCATTCGTACAATCCATTATAATTTATTCGTATGATCAACCCTAATTCCTTCGTATGATACATTCTAATTCATTCGCACGAATATATCCATTCTAATTCATTCGTACGATCCATTCATACGATCCATTCTAATTCATTCATACGATCCATTCAAATTCATTCATACGATACATTCTAATTCATTCGTGCGATCCATTCTAATTCATTCATACGATCCAATCTAATTCATTCATACGATCCATTCTAATTCGTTCGCACGATCCATTCTAATTCATTCACACGATCCATTCTAATTCATTCATATGATCCAATCTAATTCATTCATACAATCCATTCTAAATTCGTTCGTACGATCCATTCTAATTCATTCGCACGATCCATTCTAATTCATTCATATGATTCATTCAAATTAATTCCCATGATTGTATCCATTCTAATTCATTCATACGATCCATTCTAATTCATTCATACGGTCCATTCTAATTTATTCATACGATCCAATCTAATTCATTCATATGATCCATTCTAATTCATTCGCACGATCCATTCTAATTCATTCATATGATACATTCTAAATCATTCATACGATCCAATCTAATTCATTCATACGATCCATTCTAAATTCTTTCGTACGATCCATTCTAATTCATTCGCACGGTCCATTCTAATTCATTCCCATGAATATATCCATTCTAATTCATTCGGTACGATCCATTCTTACTCATTCGTATGATCCATTCTAATTCATTCGCACGAATGTATCCTCATTCGCACGATCCATTCTAATTCCTTCGTACGATCCATTCTAATTCATTCGTACGATCCATTCTAATTCATTCGCACGATCCATTCTAATTCATTCAAACGATCCATTCTAATTCATTCGTACGATCCATTCTAATTCATTCATACAATCCATTCTAATTCTTTCGCACGAATGTATCCATTCTAATTCATTCGTGCGATCCATTCTAATTCATTCACATGATCCATTCTAATTCATTCATATGATCCATTCTAATTCATTCGTATAATCCATTCTAATTCATTCATACGATCCATTCTAATTCATTATCACGAATTTTCCATTCTAATTCATTAGTGCAATCCATTCTAATTCATTTGTACGATCCATTATAATTCATTCATACAATCCATTCTTATTCTTTTGCACGAATGTATCCATTCTAATTCCTTCGTACGATCCATTCTAATTCATTCGCATGAATTAGAATAGATTGTGCGAATGAATTAGAATGGATACATTCGTGTGAAAGAATTAGAATGGATCGTATGAATGAGTAAGAATGGATTGTACGTATGAATTAGAATGGATACATTCATGGGAATGAATTAGAATGGATCGTACGAAGGAACTAGAATGGATCATACGAATGAAATATAATGGATCGTACGAAGGAATTAGAATGGATCGTATGAATGAATTAGAATGGATCATGCGAATGAATTAGAATGGATCATACGAATGAATTAGAATGGATCGAACGAATGAATTATAATAGATTGTGCGAATGAATTTGAATGGTTCGTACGAATGAATTAGAATGGATACATTCGTGCGAATGAATTAGAATGGATCGTATGAATGAATTAGAATGGATCGTATGAATGAATTAGAATGGATCGTGCAAATGAATTAGAATGAATTAGAATGGATACATTCGTGCGAATGAATTTGAATGGATCATACAAAGGAATTGGGTGGATCGTACGAATGAATTAGAATGGATCGTACGAATGAATTAGAATGGATCGTGCAAATGAATTAGAATGGATTCATTCGTGCGAATGAATTAGAATGGATCGTATGAATGAATTAGAATGGATCGTACGAATGAAATATAATGGATCATACGAATAAATTAGAATAGATACATTCGTGCGAATGAATTAGAATGGATCGTACGAATGAGTCAGAATGTATCGTACGAATGAAATAGAATGGATCGTACGAATGAATTAGAATGGATCGTGCTAATGAATTAGAATGGATCGTACGAATGAATTAAAATAGATTGTGCGAATGAATTAGAATAGATCATACGAATGAATTCAAATGGATCGTACGAATGAGTAAGAATGGATCATACGAATGAAATAGAATGGATCGTATGAATGAACTAGAATGGATCGTATGAATTAATTAGAAAGGATCGTACGAACATATCCATTCTAATTCATACGATCTATTCTAATCCATTCGTACGAATGTCTCCATTCTAATTCATTCGTACGATCCACCCTAATTCCTTCGTATGATCCATTCTATTTCATTTACACGAATGTATCCATTCTAACTCATTCGTACGATCCATTCGAATTCATTTATACGATCCATTCTAATTCATTCATACGATCCATTCTAATTCATTCGTACGAATGTATCCGTTCTAATTCATTCGCACGATCCATTGTAATTCATTCGCGCAATCTATTCTAATTCATTCATACGATCCATTCTAATTCATTAGCACGATCCATTCTAATTCATTCGTACGATCCATTCTATTTCATTCGTACGTTCCATTATTACTCATTAGCACAATCCATTCTACTTAATTCGCACGATCCAATCTAATTCATTCATACGATCCATTCTAATTCATTCATACAATCCATTTTAATTCTTTCGCACGAATGTATCCATTCTAATTCATTCATACGATCCACCCTAATTCAAATCAAATAGAATGGATTGTATGGATGAATTAGAATGGATCGTACGAATGATTTAGAATGGATCGTACGAATGAATTAGAATGGATCGTACGAATGAATTAGACTAGATTAGAATGGATCGTGCAAATGAATTAGAATGGATCGTACGAATGAATTAGAATGGATCGTACGAATGAATTCGAATGGATCGTACGAATGAATTAGGATGGATCGTACGAATTAGAATGGATTGTACGAATGAATTAGAATGGATTGTACGAAGGAATTAGAATGGATCGTACGAAGGAATTAGAATGGATACATTCGTGCAAAAGAATTAGAATGGATTGTATGAATGAATTAGAATGGATCGTGCAAATGAATTAGAATGGATCATGCTAATGAATTCGATTGGTTCGTATGAATGAGTAAGATCCATTCGTGCGAATGATTAGAATGGATCGCACGAATGAATTAGAATGGATCGTGCTAATGAATTAGAATGGATCGCACAAAGAAATGAATTAGAATGGATACAATCGTACAATCCATTCTAATTCATTCGTACGATCTATTCTAATTCATTCGTACGATCCATTCTAATTCATTCATACGATCCATTCAAATTCATATTCATTTGTACGATCCATTCTAATTCATTCGTACGATCCATTCTAATTCATTCGCACGATCCATTCTAATTCATTCGTATGATCCATTCTAATTCATTCGCACGATCTATTCTAGAATGGATCGTACGAATGAGTAAGAATGGATCATACGAATAAAATAGAATGGATCATACGAATGAATAAGAATGGATCGTGCTAATGAATTAGAATGGATCGTACGAATGAATTATAATAGATTGTGTATGAATTAGAATGGGTCGAACGAATGAATTAGAATGGATCATGCGAATGAATTAGAATGGATCGTACGAATGAATTAGAATGGATACATCCGTGAGAATGAATTAGAATGGATCGTACGAATGAGTAAGAATGGATCGTACGAATGAAATAGAATGGATCGTACGAATGAATTAGAATGGATCGTGCTAATGAATTAGAATGGATCGTACGAATGAATTAGAATAGATTGTGTGAATGAATACATTCATGCGAATGAATTAAAATGGATCGTATGAATGAATTAGAATGGATCATATAATGAATTAGAATGAATCGTATGAATGAATTAGAATAGATCGTATGAATGAATTCTAATGGATCGTACGAATGAATTATAATGGATCATACGAAAGAATTAGGGTGGATCGTACGAATGAATTAGAATGGATACATTCGTGCGAAAGAATTACAATGGATTGTATGGATGAATTAGAATGGATCGTATGGATGAATTAGAATGGATCGTGCGAATGAATTAGAATGGATCGTACGAATGAATTAGAATGGATACATTCATGCAAAAGAATTAGAATTAATTGTATGAATAAATTAGAATGGATCAGACGAATGAATTAGAATGGATCGTATGAATGAATTAGAATGGATTGTGCGAATGAATTAGAATGGATCGTACGAATAAATTAGAATGGATATATTCGTGCGAATGAATTAGAATAGATCGTACGAATGAGTAAGAATGGATCGTACGAATGAAATAGAATGGATCGTACGAATGAATTAGAATGGATCGTGCGAAGGAATTAGATTGGATCGTGCGAATGAATTAGAATGGATCGTACGAATGAGTAAGAATGGATCGTACGAATGAAATAGAATGGATCATATGAATGAATTAGAATGGATCGTACGAATGAATTATAATGGATCGTGCGAATGAATTAGAATGGATCATGCGAATGAATTAGAATGGATCGTACGAATGAATTAGAATGGATCGTATGAATGAATTAGAATGGATCGTGCGAATGAATTAGAATGGATCGTACGAATGAATTCGAATGGATCGTACGAATGAATTAGAATGGATACTTTCGTGCGAATGAATTATAATGGATCATATGAAGGAATTAGGGTGGATCGTACGAATGAATTAGAATGGATACATTCGTGCGAAAGATTTAGAATGGATTTTATGAATGAATTAGAATGGATCGTATGAATGAATTAGAATGGATCGTAAGAATGGATTAGAATGGATCATACGAAGGAATTAGAATGGATACATTCATGTGAAATGAATGAGAATGGATCGTATGAATGAATTAGATTGGATCGTATGAATGAATTAGAATGGATCGTACGTATGAATTAGAATGGATACATTCATGGGAATGAATTAGAATGGATCGTACGAAGGAATTAGAATGGATCGTACGAAGGGATCGTACGTATGAATTAGAATGGATACATTCATGGGAATGAATTAGAATAGATTATACGAAGGAATTAGAATGGATCAAACGAATGAATTAGAATGGATCGTATGAATGAATTAGAATGGATCATACGAATGAATTAGAATGGATCGTACGAATGAATTAGGATGGATCGTACGAATGAATTAGAATGGATATTTTCGTGCGAAGGAATTAGAATGGATCGTACGAATGGATCGTACGAAGGAATTAGAATGAATTAGAATGGATACATTCGTGCGAATGAATTAGAATGGATCGTATGAATGAATTAGAATCGTACGAATGAATTAGAATGGATCGTGCGAATGAATTAGATTGGATCGTGCGAATGAATTAGAATAGATCGTACGAATGAATTAGAATGGATACATTCGTGCGAATGAATTAGAATGGATCATATGAATGAATTAGAATAGATCGTATGAATGAATTCGAATGGATCGTACGAATGAATTAGAATGGATACATTCGATCGAATGAAATATAATGGATTGTATGAATAAATTAGAATAGATTGTACGAATAAATTACAATGGATCGTATGAATGAATTTGAATGGATTGTACGAATGAATTAGAATGGATCGTACAAATGAATTAGAATGGATACATTCGTGCAAAAGAATTAGAATGGATTGTATGAATGTATTAAAATGGATCGTATAAATGAATTAGAATGGATCGTGCGAATGAATTAGAATGGATCGTACGAATGAATTAGAATAGATTGTGCGAATGAATTAGAATGGATCGTTCGAATGAATTAGAATGAATACATTCGTGCGAATGAATTAGAATGGATCGTACGAATAGATCGTACGAAGGAATTAAAATGAATTAGAATGGATACATTCGTGCTAATGAATTAGAATGAATCGTAAATGATCCAATCTAATTCATTCGCACGATCCATTCTAATTCATTCGTACGATCCATTCTATTTCATTCGTACGATCCATTCTTACTCATTCGTACGATCCATTCTAATTCGTTCGTACGATCCATTCTATTTCATTAGCACGATCCATTCTAATTCATTCGTACGATCCATTCTAATTCATTCGTATGATCCATTCTAATTCATTCGTACGATCCATTCTAATTCATTCGTACGATCCATTCTATTTCATTCGTACGATCCATTCTTACTCATTCGTACGATCTATTCTAATTCATTCGCACGAATATATCCATTCTAATTTATTCGTACGATCCATTCTAATTCAGTCGCACAATCCATTCTAATTCATTCATACGATCCATTCTAATTCATTCGTATGATCCATTCTAATTCTTTTGCACGAATGTATCCATTCTAATTCAATCGTACGATCTATTCTAATTCCTTCGTACGATCCATTCTATTTCATTCGTATGATCCATTCCAATTCCTTCGTATGATCCATTCTAATTCATTCCCATGAATGTATCCTTTCTAATTCATTGGTGCGATCCATTCTAATTCATTTATACGATCCAATCTAATTCATTCATACGATCCATTCTAATTCATTCGCACGAATGTATCCATTCTAATTCCTTCGTACGATCCATTCTAATTCATTCGCACAATCTATTCTAACTCATTCATACGATCCATTCTAATTCATTAGCACGTTCCATTCTAATTCATTCGTACGATCCATTCTATTTCATTCGTACGATCCATTCTTACTCATTCATAAGATCCATTCTAATTCATTTGCACGAATGTATCCATTCTTATTCATTCGTACGATCCATTCTAATTCATTCGCACGATCTATTCTAATTTATTCATACGATCCATTCTAATTCATTCATACAATCTATTCTAATTCTTTCGCACGAATGTATCCATTCTAATTCATTCGTACGATCCACCCTAATTCCTTCGTATGATCCATTCTAATTCATTCGCACGAATGTATCCATTCTAATTCATTCGTACGATCCATTTGAATTCATTCATATGATCCATTCTAATTCATTCATACGATCCATTCTAATTCTTTCGTACGATCCATTCAAATTCATTCGCACGAATGTATCCATCCGAATTCATTCGCACGATCCATTCAAATTCATTCGCACAATCTATTCTAATTCATTCGTACAATCCATTCTAATTCATTAGCATGATTCATTCTAATTCATTCGTACGATCCATTTTATTTCATTCGTACGATCCATTCTTACTCATTGGCACAATCCATTCTAATTCATTCGTACGATCCATTCTAATTCATTCGTATGATCCATTCTAATTCATTCGTACGATCCATTCTATTACATTCGTATGATCCATTCTAATTCCTTCGTACGATCCATTCTAATTCATTCCAAAGAATGTATCCATTCTAATTCATACGTACTATCCATTCTAATTCATTCGCACCATTCTAATTCATTCGTACGATCCATTCTAATTCATTTGCATGATCCATTCTAATTCATCGTACGATCCAATGTGCGAATGAATTAGAATGGATCGTGCGAATGAATTAGAATAGATACATTCGTGCGAATGAAATAGAATGGATCGTATGAATGGATTAGAATGGATCGTATGAATGAATTCGAATAGATACATTCGGGTGAATGAATTAGAATGGATCTTACGAAGGAATTAGGGTGGATCGTACGAATGAATTAGAATGGATACATTCATGCGAAAGAATTAGAATGTATTGCATGAATGAATTAGAATGGATCGTATGAATGAATTAGAATGGATTGTGCAAATGAATTAGAATGGATCGTACGAATGAATTAGAATGGATCGTGCGAATGAATTAGAATGGATCGTACGAATGAATTAGAATGGATACATTCGTGCGAATGAATTAGAATGGATCGTACGAATGAGTAAGAATGAATCGTACGAATGAAATAGAATGGATTGTACGAATAAATTAGAATGGATCGTGCTAATGAATTAGAATGGATCGTACGAATGAATTAGAATAGATTGTGCAAATGAATTGGAATGGATCGTACGAATGAATTAGAATGGATACATTCGTGCGAATGAAATAGAATGGATTGTATAATTGAATTAGTTTGGATCGTATGAATGAATTAGAATGGATCGTGCGAGTGAATTAGAATGGATCGTATGAATGAATTAGAATGGATACATTCGTGCGAATGAATTAGAATGGATCGTACGAATGAGTAAGAATGGATCGTACGAATGAATTAGAATGGATCGTGCTAATGAATTAGAATGGATCGTACAAATAAATTAGAATAGATTGTGCGAATGAATTAGAACGGATCGTACGAAAGAATTAGAATGGATACATTCGTGCGAAGGAATTAGAATGGGTATGTTCGTGCGAATGAATTAGAATGGATCGTATGAATGAATTAGAATGGATCGTACATACAATCCATTCTATTTCATTCGTACGATCCATTCTTACTCATTCTTACGATCCATTCTAATTCATTCGCACGATCCATTCTAATTCATTCATACGATCCATTCTGTTTCATTCGTACGATCTATTCTTACTCATTCGTATGAATGAATTAGAATGGATCATACGAATGAATTAGAATGGATCGTGCGAAGGAATTAGAATGGATCGTTTGAATGAATTAGAATGGATCGTACGAATGAATTAGAATGGATACATTCGTGCGAATGAATTAGAATGAATCGTGCGAAGGAATTAGAATGGATCGTATGAATGGATCGTACGAAGGCGTATGATCCACTCTAATTCATTCGCACGAATGTATCCATTCTAATTCATTTGTATGATCCATTCGAATTCATTTATACGATCCATTCTAATTCATTCATACGATCCATTCTAATTCATTCGTACGATCCATTCTAATTCAATCGTACGATCCATTCTAATTCTTTTGCACGAATGTATCCATTCTAATTCATTCATACGATCCATTCTAATTCATTCATATGATCCATTCTAATTCCTTCGTATGATCCATTCTAATTCCTTCGTACGATCCATTCTAATTCCTTCGTACGATCCATTCTAATTCATTTGCACGATCTATTCTAATTCATTCATACAATCCATTCTAATTCTTTTGCACGAATGGATCCACCCTAATTCCATCGTATCGTCCAATCCAATTCATTCGTACGATCCATTCTAATTCATTCACACAATCTATTCTAATTCATTCGTACGATCCATTTTAATTCATTACCATGATCCATTCTAATTCATTCGTACGATCCATTCTATTTCATTGGTACGATCCAATCTTACTCATTCGTACGAACCATTTTAATTCATTCGCACGAATGTATCCATTCTAATTCATTCGTACGGTCCATTCTAATTCATTCGTACGATCCATTCTATTTCATTCGTGTGAATTAGAATGGATCGTATGAATGAATTAGAATGGATTGTATGAATGAATTAGAATGGATCGTATGAATGAATTAGAATGGATACGTATGAATGAATTAGAATGGATCGTGCGAGTGAATTAGAATGGATCGTACGAATAAATTAGAATGGATCGTATGAATGAATTATAATGGATCGTGCGAATGAATTAGACTGGATCGTGCGAATGAATTAGAATTGATCGTACGAATGAATTAGAATGGATACATTCGTGCGAATGAATTAGAATGGATCATATAAATGAATTAAAATGGATCGTATGAATGAATTTGAATGGATCGTACTTATGAATTAGAATGGATCATACGAATGAATTAGAATGGATCCTATGTTATGAATGAATTAGAATGGATCGTACGTATGAATTAGAGTGGATACATTCATGGAAATGAATTAGAATGGATTATACGAAGGAATTAGAATGGATCCATTCTAATTCATTCTAATTCATTCGTACGATCCATTCTAATTAATTCATACGATCCAATCTAATTCATTCATACGATCCATTCTAATTCATTCGCACGAATGTATGCACTCTAATTCATTCATACAATCCATTCTAATTCATTCGTACGATCCATTCTAATTCATTCGCATGATCCATTCTATTTCATTCTAATTCATTCGCACGATCCATTCTAATTCATTAATACGATCCATTCTAATTTATTCGTACGATCCATTCTAATTCATTCGCACGATCCATATTAATTCATTCATACGATCCATTCTAATTCATTCATACAATCCATTCTAATTCTTTCGCATGAATGTATCCATTCTAACTCATTCGTACGATCCATTCCAATTCATTCTCACGAATGTATCTATTCTAATACATTCGTATGATCCATTCTAATTCATTCGCCCAATCTATTCTAATTCCTTCATACGATCCATTCTAATTCATTAGCACGATCCTTTCTAATTCATTCGTACGATCCATTCTATTTCATTCGTACGATCCATTCCTACTCATTCGTACGATCAATTCTAATTCATTCGCACGAATGTATCCATTCTAATTCATTCGTACGATTCATTCTAATTCAGTCTCACGATCTATTCTAATTCATTCATATGATCCATTTTAATTCATTCGTACGATCCATTCTAATTCATTCACACAATCTATTCTAATTCATTCGTACGATCCATTCTAATTCATTAGCACGATCCATTCTAATTCATTCGTACGATCCATTGTATTTCATTCGTACGATCCATTTTTACTTATTCGTACGATCCATTCTAATTTATTCGCACGAATGTATCCATTCTAATTCATTCGAACGATCCATTCTAATTCATTCGCACAATCCATTCTAATTCATTCATACGATCAATTCTAATTCATTCATACGATCCATTCTAATTCATTCGCACGATCCATTCTAATTTATTCATACAATCCATTCTAATACATTCATACAATCCATTCTAATTCTTTTGCACGAATGTATCCATTCTAATTCATTCGTACGATCCACCCTAATTCCTTCGTATGATCCATTCTAATTCATTCGCACGAATGTATCCATTCTAATTCATTCGCACGATCCATTCGAATTCATTCATACGATCTATTCTAATTCATTCATACGATCCATTCTAATTCATTCACACGAATGTATCCATTCTAATTCATTTGTACAATCCATTCTAATTCATTCGCAGAATCTATTCTAATACATTCATACGATCCATTCTAATTCATTCACATGAATGTATCCATTCTAATTCATTCATACAAATGAATTAGAATGGATCGTGCGAATGAATTTGAATGGATCGTACGAATGAATTAGAATGGATCGTGCGAGTGAATTAGAATGGATCGTACGAATGAATTAGAATGGATACATTCGTGGGAATGAATTAGAATGGATCGTATGAATGAATTAGAATGGATCGTATGAATGAATTAGAATAGATCGTATGAATGAATTAGAATGGATCGTACGAAAGAATTAGAATGTATCGTGCTAATGAATTAGAATGGATCGTACGAATGAATTAGAATAGATCGTGCGAATGAATTAGAATGGATCGTGCGAATGAATTAAATTGGATCGTACGAATGAATTAGAATGGATACATTCATGCAAATGAATTAGAATGGATCGTACGAATGAGTAAGAATGGATCGTACGAATGAAATAGAATGGATCGTACGAATGAATTAGAATGGATCAAGCTAACGAATTCGAATGGATCATACAAAGGAATTAGGGTGGATCGTACGAATGAATTAGAATGGATCATACGAAGGAATTAGACTGAATCGTACAAAGGAATTAGAATGGATCGTATGAATGAATTCGAATGGATCGTGCGAATGAATTAGAATAGATTGTACGAATGAATTAGAATGGATCGTATGAATGAATTAGAATGGATCGTGCGAATGAATTAGAATGGATCGTATGAATGAATTCGAATGGATCGTACGAATGAATACATTCGTGTGAATGAATTAGAAAGGATTGTATGAATGAATTATAATGGATCGTATGAATGAATTAGAATGGATTGTACGAATGAATTAGAATGGATTATTCTAATTCATTCGTACGATCCATTCTAATTCATTTGTACGATCCATTCTAATTCATTCGTACGATCCATTCAAATTCATTCGTACGATCCATTCTTACTGATTCGTACGATCCATTCTAATTCATTCGCACGAATGTATCCATTCTAATTAATTCGTACGATCCTTTCTACTTTATTCGCACTTTCCATTCTAATTCATTCATACGATCCATTCTAATTCATTCGTACGATCCATTCTAATTCATTTGCACAATCCTTTCTAATTCATTCATACGATCCATTCTAATTCATTCATACAATCCATTCTAATTCTTTCGCATGAATGTATCCATTCAAATTCATTCGTACAATCCATTCTAATTCATTCGCACAATCTACTCTAATTCATTCGTACGATCCATTCTAATTCGTTAGCACGACCCATTCTAATTCATTCGTACGATCCATTCAATTTCATTCGTACGATCCATTCTTACTCATTCGTACGATCCAATCTAATTCATTCGCACGAATGTATCCATTCTAATTCATTCGTATGATCCATTCTAATTCATTCGCACGATCCATTCAAATTCATTCGTACGATCCATTCTAATTCATTCATACGATCCATTCTAATTCATTCGCACGATCCATTCTATTTCATTCATATGATCCATTCTTACTCATTCGTACGATCTATTCTAATTCATTCGCACGAATGTATCCATTCTAATTCATTCGTACGATCCATTCTAATTCATTCGCACGATCCATTCTAATTCATTCATACGATCCATTCTAATTCATTCGTATGATCCATTCTAATTCATTCACACAATCTATTCTAATTCATTCGTACGATCCATTTTAATTCAGTAGCACGATCCATTCTAATTCATTCGTACAATCCATTCTATTTCATTCGTACAATCCAACCTAATTACTTCGTATGATCCATTCGAATTCATTCGCACGAATGTATCCATTCTAATTTATTCGTACGATCCATTCTAATTCATTCGCACGATCCATTCTAATTCATTCATACGATCTATTCTAATTCATTTATACGGTCCATTCTAATTCATTCGCACGATCCATTCTATTTTATTCGTACGATCCATTCTTACTCATTCGTACGATCCATTCTAATTCATTCGCACGAATGTATCCATTCTAATTCATTCGTACGATCCAGTCTACTTCATTCGCATGATCCATTCTAATTCATTAATACGATCCATTATAATTCATTCGTACGATCCATTCTAATTCATTCGCACAATCCATTCTAATTCATTTTATTTCATTCGCACAATCCATTCTAATTCATTTGCACAATCCATTCTAATTCATTCTAATTCATTCGCACAATCCATTCTAATTCATTCGCACAATCCATTCTAATTCATTCGCATGATCCATTCTAATTCATTCTAATTCATTCGTACGATCCATTCTAATTCATTCGTACGATCTATTCTAATTCATTCGTACGATCCATTCTATTTCATTCGAACGAAACATTCTTACTCATTCATACGATCCATTCAAATTCATTCGCAAGAATGTATCCATTCTAATTCATTCGTACGATCCATTCTACTTCATTCGCATGATCCATTCTAATTCATTCATACTATCCATTCTAATTCATTCGTACGATCCATTCTAATTCATTCGCACAATCCATTCTAATTCATTCTATTTCATTCGCACAATCCATTCTAATTCATTCGCACAATCCATTCTAATTCATTCTAATTCATTCGCACAATCCATTCTAATTCATTCGCACAATCCATTCTAATTCATTCTAATTCATTCGTACGATCCATTCTAATTCATTCGTACGATCTATTCTAATTCATTCGTACGATCCATTCTAATTCATTCTAATTCATTCGTATGATCCAATCTAATTCATTCGCACGAATGTATCCATTCTAATTCATTCTTACGATCCATTCTAGTTCCTTCGTACGATCCATTCTATCTCATTCATATGATCCATTCTTATTCATTCGTACAATCCATTCTAATTCTTTCGCATGAATGTATCCATTCTAATACATTCGTACGTATGATCCATTCTAATTCATTCATTCGTACGATTCATTCTAATTCCTTCGTGCGAATGAATTAGAATGGATCGTATGAATGAATTCAAATGGATTGTACGAATGAATTAGAATGGATACATTCGTGCGAATGAATTAGAATGGATCAAACGAAGGAATTAGGGTGGATCGTACGAATGAATTAGAATGGATACATTCGTGCGAAAGAATTAGAATGGATTGTATCAATAAATTAGAATGGATCGTATGAATGAAATAGAATGGATCGTACGAAGGAATTAGAATGGATCGTACGAATGAATTAGAATAGATACATTCGTGCGAATGAATTAGAATGTATCGTACGAATGAGTAAGAATGGATCGTATGAATGAATTAGAATAGATCGTGCAAATGAATTAGAATGGATCGTATGAATGAATTAGAATAGATAATACAAATGAATTAGAATGGATCGTACGTATGAATTAGAATGAATCGTGTGAATAAATTAGAATGGATCGTGCGAATGAATTAGAATGGATCATACGAATGAATTATAATGGATACATTTGTGCGAATGAATTAGAATGGATTGTACGAATGAGTAGGAATGGATCGTACGAATGAAATAGAATGGATCGTACGAATGAATTAGAATAGATCGTGCTAATGAATTAGAAGGGATCGTACGAATGAATTAGAATAGATTGTGCGAATGATGAATTAGAATGGATCGTGCGAATGAATTAGATTGGATCGTGCGAATGAATTAGAATGGATCGTATAAAAGAATTAGAATGGATACATTCGTGCGAATGAATTAGAATGGATCGTATGAATGAATTAGAATGGACTGTATGAATGAATTCGAATGGATCGAACGAAGGAATTAGAATGGATCGTACAAATGAATTAGAATGGATACATTCGTACGAAAGAATTAGAATGGATTGTAAGAATGAATTAGAATGGATCGTATGAATGAATTAGTATGGATCGTGTGAATGAATTAGAATGGATCGTACGAATGAATTAGAATGGATCGTGCTAATGAATTAGAATGGATCGTACGAATGAATTAGAATAGATTGTGCGAATGAATTGGAATGGATCGTGCGAATGAATTAGAATGGATACATTCGTGCGAATGAATTAGAATGGATCGTATGAATGAATTAGAATGGATCGTATGAATGAATTCGAATGGATCGTATGAATGAATTAGAATGGATACATTCGTGCGAATGAATTAGAATGGATCATACAAAGGAATTAGGGTGGATCGTACGAATGAATTAGAATGGATACATTCATGCGAAAGAATTTGAATGGATTTTATGAAAGAATTAGAATGGGTTGTATGAATGAATTAGAATGGATCGTGCGAATGAATTAGAATAGATCGTACGAATGAATTAGAATGGATACATTCGTGCGAATGAATTATAATGGATCGTACGAATGCGTAAGAATGGATCGTATGAATGAAATAGAATGGATCGTACGAATGAATTAGAATGGATCGTGCTAATGAATTAGAATGGATTGTACGAATGAATTAGAATAGATTGTGCGAATGATGAATTAGAATGGATCGTGCGAATGAATTAGATTGGATCGTGCGAATGAATTAGAATGGACCGTACGAATGAGTTAGAATGGATATATTCATGCGAATGAATTAGAATGGATCGTACGATGAATTAGAATGGATACATTCGTGCGAATGAATTAGAATAGATCGTATGAATGAATTAGATTGGATCGTATGAATGAATTAGAATGGATCGTGCGAATGAATTAGAATGGATCGTACGAATGAATTAGAATGGATCGTACGAATGAATTAGAATGGATACATTCGTGTGAATGAATTAGAATGGATCATACGAAGGAATTAGGGTGGATAGTATGAATGAATTAGAATGGATACATTCGTGCGAAAGAATTAGAATGGATTGTATGAATGAATTAGAATGGATCGTATGAATGAATTAGAATGGATCGCACGAATGAATTAGAATGGATCGTATAAATAAATTAGAATGGATCGTGCGAATGAATTAGAATGGATCATATGAATTAGAATGGATCGTATGAAGGAATTCGAATGGATCATACGAATGAAATAGAGTGGATCGTATGAAGGAATTAGAATGGATCGTACGAAGGAATTAGAATGGATCGTACGAATGAATTAGAATGGATCGTACGAATGAATTAGAATAGATACATTCGTGCAAAAGAATTAGAATGGATTGTATGAATGAATTAGAATAAATCATGCAAATGAATTAGAATAGATTGTGCGAATGAATTAGAATGGATCGTGTGAATGAATTAGAATAGATTGTGCGAATGAATTAGAATGGATCATACGAATGAATTATAATGGATACATTCGTGCGAATGAATTAGAATGGATCGTATGAATAAATTAGATTGGATCGTATGAATGAATTAGAATAGATCGTGCGAATGAATTAGAATGGATCGTACGAATGAATAAGAATGGATCGTATGAATGAATTAGAATGGATCGTGCGAATGAATTAGAATGGATCATACGAATGAATTAGAATGGATCGTATGAATGAATCAGATTGGATTGTATGAATGAATTAGAATGGATCGTACGTATGAATTAGAATGGATACATTGATGGAAATGAATTAGAATGGATCATACGAAGGAATTAGAATGGATCATACGAATGAAATAGAATGGATCGTACGAAGGAATTAGAATGGATCATACGAAGGGATTAGAATGGATCGTACGAATGAATTAGAATAGATTGTGCGAATGAATTAGAATGGATCGTACGATTGAATTAGAATGGATACATTCGTGCAAAAGAATTTGAATGGATTGTATGAATGAACTAGAATAGATACATTCGTGCGAAAGAATTAGAATAGATTGTATGAATGAATTAGAATGGATCGTATGAATGAATTAGAATGGATCGTGCGAATGAATTAGAATGGATCGTACGAATGAATTAGAATGGATCGTGTGAAAGAATTAGAATGGATTGTATGAATGAATTAGATCCATTGTAATTCATTCGCACGATCCATTCTAATTCATTCGTACGATCCATTCTAATTCATTCGCACGATCCATTCTAATTCATTCGTACGATACATTCGAATTCATTCATACGATCCATTCTAATTCATTCACATGATCCATTCTAATTGTATGAATTGTATGAATGAATCAGAATAGATAGTGCAAATGAATTAGAATAGACTATGCGAATGAGGATACATTCGTGCAAATGAATTAGAATGGATCGTATGAATGAATTAGAATGGATTGTATGAATGAATTAGAATGGATCGTGTGAATGAATTAGAATGGATTGTACGAATGAATTAGAATGGATCGTTCGAATCAGTAAGAATGGATCGTACGAATGAAATAGAATAGGTCGTACGAATGAATTAGAATGGATCGTGCTAATGAATTAGAATGGATCGTACGAATGAATTAGAATAGATTGTGCGAATGAATTAGAATGGATCGTACGAATGAATTAGAATCGATACATTCGTGCAAATGAATTAGAATGGATCGTATGAATGAATTAGATTGGATCATATGAATCAATTAGAATGGATCATACGTATGAATTAGAATGGATACATTCATGGGAATGAATTAGAATGGATCGTACGAAGGAATCAGAATAGATCGTACGAAGGAATTAGAATGGATCGTATGAATGAATTAGAATGGATACATTCGAGCAAAAGAATTAGAATGAATTGTAGGAATGAATTAGAATGGATCGTACAAATTAATTTGAATGGATCGTGCGAATGAATTAGAATGGATCGTACGAATGAATTAGAATAGATTGTACGAATGAATTAGAATGGATCATACGAATGAATTAGAATGGATACATTCGTGCGAATGAATTAGAATGGATCGTATGAATGAATTAGAATGGATCGTATAAATGAATTCGAATGGATCGTACGAATGAATTAGAATAGATACATTCGTGCGAATGAATTAGAATGGATCATACGAAGGAATTAGGGTGGATCGTACGAATGAATTAGAATGGATATATTCGTGCGAAAGAATTAGAATGGATCGTATGAATGAATTAGAATGGATCATGCGAATGAATTAGAATGGATCGTACGAAAGAATTAGAATGGATCGTATGAATGAATTAGAATGTATCGTGCGAATGAATTAGAATGGATCGTACGAATGAATTAGAAAGGATAAATTCATTCGAATGAATTAGAATGGATCGTACGAATAAGTAAGAATGGATCGTACGAATGAAATAGAATGGATCGTACGAATGAATTAGAATGGATCGTGCTAATGAATTAGAATGGATCGTACGAATGAATTAGAATAGATTGTGCGAATGAATTAGAATGGATCGTACGAATGAATTATAATAGATACATTCGTGCGAATGAATTAGAATGGATTGTATGAATGAATTAGATTGGATCGTATGAATGAATTAGAATGGATCGTACGTATGAATTAGAATAGATACATTCATGGGAATGAATTAGAATGGATCGTACGAAGGAATTAGAATGCATCATACGAATAAAATAGAATGGATCGTACGAAGGAATTAGAATGGATCGTATAAAGGAATTAGAATAGATCGTACGAAGGAATTAGAATGGATCGTACGAATGAATTAGAATGGATACATTCGTGCAAAAGAATTAGAATGGATTGTATGAATGAATTAGAATGGATCGTGCAAATGAATTAGAATGGATCGTACGAATGAATTAGAATAGATTGTGCGAACGAATTAGAATGAATCGTACGAATGAATTAGAATGGATACATTCGTGCGAATGAATTAGAATAGATCGTTTGAATGAATTAGATTGGATCGTATGAATGAATTAGAATGGATCGTACGTATGAATTAGAATGGATACATTCATAGAAATGAATTAGAATGGATCGTACGAAGAAATTAGAATGGATCGTACGAAGGAATTAGAATGGATCGTATGAAGGAATTAGAATGGATCGTACGAAGGAATTAGAATGGATCGTACGAATTAATTATAATGGATACATTCATGCAAAAAATTAGTGGATTGTATGAATGAATTAGAATGGATCGTACAAATGAATTAGAATGGATCGTGCGAATGAATTAGAATGGATCATTCGAATGAATTAGAATCGATTGTGCGAATAAATTAGAATGGATCGTACGAATGAATTAGAATGGATACATTCGTGCGAATGAATTAGAATAGATCGTATGAATGAATTAGAATAGATCGTATGAATGAATTCGAATGGATTGTATGAATGAATTAGAATGGATCGTGCAAATGAATTAGAATGGATCGTGCAAATGAATTAGAATGGATCATACGAATGAATTAGAATAGATTGTGCGAATGAATTAGAATGGATCATAAGAATGAATTAGAATGGATCGTATTAATGAATTAGATTGGATCGTATGAATGAATTAGAATGGATCGTACGTATGAATTAGAATGGATACATTCATGGGAATGAATTAGAATGGATCGTACGAAGAAATTAGAATGGATCGTACGAAAGAATTAGAATGGATTGTACGAAGGAATTAGAACGGATCGTACGAATAAATTAGAATGGATACATTCGTGCAAAAGAATTAGAATGGATTGTATGAATGAATTAGAATGGATTGTACAAATGAATTAGAATGGATCGTGCGAATGAATTAGAATGGATCATACGAATGAATTAGAATCGATTGTGCGAATAAATTAGAATGGATCGGAGGAATGAATTAGAATGGATACATTCGTGCGAATGAATTAGAATGGATCGTATGAATGAATTAGAATAGATCGTATGAATTAGAATGGATACATTTGTGCGAATGAATTAGTATGGATCATACGAAGGAATTAGGGTGGATCGTACGAATGAATTAGAATGGATACATTCGTGCGAAAGAATTAGAATGGATTGTATGAATGAATTAGAAAGGATCGTATGAATGAATTAGAATGGATTGTGCGAATGAATTAGAATAGATCGTACGAATGAATTAGAATGGATCGTATGAATGAATTAGAATGGATCGTGCGAATGAATTAGAATGGATACATTCGTGCGAATGAATTAGAATGGATCGTACGAATGAGTAAGAATGGATCGTACGAATGAAATAGAATGGATCGTACGAATGAATTAGAATGGATCACGCTAATGAACTAGAATGGATCGTACGAATAAATTAGAATAGATTGTGCAAATGAATTAGAATGGATCGTACGAATGAATTAGAATGGATCGTATGAATAAATTAGAATGGATCTTGCGAATGAATTAGAATGGATCGTACGAATGAATTAGAATGGATCGTACGATTGAAATAGAATGGATCATATGAATGAATTATAATGGATCGTGCTAATGAATAAGAATGGATCGTACGAATGAATTAGAATAGATTGTGCGAATGAATTATAATGGATCGTACGAATGAATTAGAATGGATACATTCGTGTGAATGAATTAGAATGGATCGTATTAATGAATTAGAATGGATCATATGAATGAATTAGAATGGATCATGCGAATGAATTAGAATGGATCGTACGAATGAATTAGAATGGATCGTATGAATGAATTAGAATGGATCGTGCGAATGAATTAGAATAGATTGTGCGAATGAATTAGAATGGATCGTACGAATAAATTAGAATGGATACATTTGTGCGAATGAATTAGAATGGATTTTATGAATGAATTAGATTGGATCGTATGAATGAATTAGAATGGATCTAACGTATGAATTGGAATGGATACATTCATGGGAATGAATTAGAATGGATCGTACGAAGGAATTAGAATGGATCATACGAATGAAATAGAATGGATCATACAAAAGAATTAGAATGGATCGTACGATGGAATTATAATGGATCATACGAAGGAATTAGAATGGATCGTACGAATGAATTAGAATGGATATATTTGTGCAAAAGAATTAGAATGAATTGTATGAATGAATTAGAATGGATCGTGCAAATGAATTAGAATGGATCGTGCGAATGAATTAGAATGGATCGTACGAATGAATTAGAGTAGATTGTGCGAATGAATTAGAATGGATATTACGAATGAATTAGAATGGATACATTCGTGCGAATGAATTAGAATGGATCATATGAATGAATTAGAATGGATCGTATGAATGAATTCGAATGGATCGTACGAATGAATTAGAATGGATACATTCGTTCGAATGAATTAGAATGGATCATACGAAGGAATTAGGGTGGATCCTACGAATGAATTTGAATGGAAACATTCGTGCGAAAGAATTAGAATGAATTGTATGAATGAATTAGAATGGATCATATGAATGAATTAGAATGGATCGTGCGAATGAATTAGAATGGATCGTACGAATGAGTAAAAATGAATCGTACGAATGAAATAGAATGGTTCGTACGAATGAATTAGAATGGATCGTGCTAATGAATTAGAATGGATCGTACGAATGAATTAAAATAGATTGTGCGAATGAATTCGAATGGATCATACGAATGAATTAGAATGGATATATTCGTGTGAAGGAATTAGAATGTATCGTACGAATGGATCGTACGAAGGAATTAGAATGAATTAGAATGGATACATTCGTGCGAATGAATTAGAATGGATCGTATGAATGAATTAGATTGGATCGTATGAATGAATTAGAATGGATCATACGTATGAATTAGAATTGATACATTCATGGGAATGAATTTGAATGGATCGAACGAAGGAATTAGAATGGATCATACGAAGGAATTAGAATGGATCGTATAAAGGAATTAGAATGGATCGTACGAATAAATTAGAATGGATACATTCGTGCAAAAGAATTAGAATGGATTGTACGAATGAATTAGAATGGATCGTACAAATAAATTAGAATGGATCGTGCGAATGAATTAGAATGGATCGTACGAATGAATTAGAATAGATTGTGCGAATGAATTAGAATGGATCGTACGAATGAATTAGAATGGATACATTCGTGCGAATGAATTAGAATCGATCGTATGAATGAATTAGAATGGATCGTATGAATGAATTCGAATGGATCGTACGATTGAATTAGAATGGATACATTCGTGTGAATGAATTAGAATGGATCATACGAAGGAATTAGGGTGGATTGTACGAATGAATTAGAATGGATACATTCGTGCGAAAGAATTAGAATGGATTGTATGAATGAATTAGAATGGATCGTATGAATGAATTAGAATGGATCGTGCGAATGAATTAGAATGGATCGTACGAATGAATTAGAATGGATCGTATGAATGAATTAGAATGGATCGTGCGAATGAATTAGAATGGATCGTACGAATGAATTAGAACGGATACATTCGTGTGAATGAATTAGAATGCATCGTACGAATGAGTAAGAATGGATCGTACGAATGAAATAGAATGGATCCTACGAATGAATTAGAATGGATCGTGCTAATGAATTAGAATGGATCGTACGAATGAATTAGAATAGATTGTGCGAATGAATTAGAATGGATCGTACGAATGAATTAGAATGGATACATTCGTGCGAATGAATTAGAATCGATCGTATGAATGAATTAGAATGGATCATATGAATGAATTCGAATGGATCGTACGATTGAATTAGAATGGATACATTCGTGTGAATGATTTGGAATGGATCATACGAAGGAATTAGGGTGGATTGTACGAATGAATTAGAATGGATACATTCGTGCGAAAGAATTAGAATGGATTGTATGAATGAATTAGAATGGATCGTATGAATGAATTAGAATGGATCGTGCGAATGAATTAGAATGGATCGTATGAATGAATTAGAACGGATACATTCGTGCGAATGAATTAGAATGGATCGTACGAATGAGTAAGAATGGATCGTACGAATGAGTAAGAATGGATCGTACGAATGAAATAGAATGGATCCTACGAATGAATTAGAATGGATCGTGCTAATGAATTAGAATGGATCGTACGAATAAATTAGAACAGTTTGTGCGAATGAATTAGAATGGATCGTACGAATGAATTAAAATGGATCGTATGAATGAATTAGAATGGATCGTGCGAATGAATTAGAATGGATACATTCGTGCGAATGAATTAGAATGGATCGTACGAATGAGTAAGAATGGATCGTACGATTGAAATAGAATGGATCGTACGAATGAATTAGAATGAATCGTGCTAATGAATTAGAATATATTGTACGAATACATTTGAATAGATTGTGCGAATGAATTAGAATGGATCGTACGAATGAATTCGAATGGATACATTCGTGTGAATGAATTAGAATGGATCATATGAATGAATTAGAATGGATCATGCGAATGGATTAGAATGGATCGTCCGAATGAATTGGAATGGATCGTAAGAATGAATTAGAATGGATCATGCGAATGAATTAGAATGGGTCGTACGAATGAATTAGAAAGGATACATTCATGCGAATGAATTAGAATGGATCGTACGAATGAGTAAGAATGGATCGTACGAATTAAATAGAATGGATTGTACAAAAGAATTAGAATGGATCGTGCTAATGAATTAGAATGGATCGAACGAATGAATTAGAATAGATTGTGCGAATGAATTAGAATGGATCGTACGAATGAATTAGATTGGATACATTCGTACGAATGAATTAGAATGGATCTTATGAATGAATTAGATTGGATCGTATGAATGAATTAGAATGGATCGTACGTATGAATTAGAATGGATACATTCATGGGAATGAATTAGAATGGATCTTACGAAGGAATTAGAATGGATCATACGAATGAAATAGAATGGATCGTACGAAGGAATTAGAATGGATCATACGAAGGAATTATAATGGTTCGTACGAAGGAATTAGAATGGATCATGCGAATGAATTAGAATAGATTGTATGAATGAATTAGAATGGATTGTATGAATGAATTAGAATGGATCGTGCAAATGAATTAGAATGGATCGTGCGAATGAATTAGAATGGATCGTATGAATGAATTAGAATAGATTGTGCGAATGAATTAGAATGGATCGTACGAATGAATTAGAATGGATACATTCGTGTGAATGAATTAGAATGGATCGCATGAATGAATTAGAATGGATCGTATGAATGAATTCGAATGGATCGTACGAATGAATTAGAATGGATATATTCGTTCGAATGAATTAGAATGGATCATACGAAGGAATTAGGGTGGATCGTACGAATGAATTAGAATGGATACATTCGTGCGAAAGAATTAGAATGGATTGTATGAATGAATTAGAATGGAACATATGAATGAATTAGAATGGATCGTGCAAATGAATTAGAATGGATCGTACGAATGAATTAGAATGGATCGTATGAATGAATTAGAATAGATCGTGCAAATAAATTAGAATGGATCATACGAATGAATTAGAATGGATACATTCGTGTGAATGAATTAGAATGGATAATACGAATGAGTAAGAATGGATCGTACGAATGAAATAGAATGGATCGTACGAATGAATTAGAATGGATCATGCTAACAAATTAGAATGGATCGTACGAATGAATTAGAATAGATTGTGCGAGTTAATTATAATGGATCGTACGAATGAATTAGAATGGATCATATGAATGAATTAGAATGGATCGTGCGAATGAATTAGAATGGATCGTGCGAATGAATTAGAATGGATACATTCGTGCGAATGAATTAGAATGGATCGTACGAATGAGTAAGAATGGATCGTACGAATGACATAGAATGGGTCGTACGAATGAATTAGAATGGATCGTGCTAATGAATTAGAATGGATCGCACGAATGAATTAGAATAGATTGTGCGAATGAATTAGAATGGATCGTACGAACGAATTAGAATGGATACATTCGTGCGAATGAATTAGATTGGATTGTATGAATGAAATAGATTGGATCGTATGAATAAATTAGAATGGATCGTACGAATGAATTAGAAAGGATACATTCATGGGAATGAATTATAATGGATCGTACGAAGGAATTAGAATGGATCGTACGAAGGAATTAGAATGGATCGTATGAATGAATTAGAATGGATACATTTGTGCAAAAGAATTAGAATGAATTGTATGAATGAATTAGAATGGATTGTACAAATTAATTAGAATGGATCGTGCGAATGAATTAGAATGGATCGTACGAATGAATTAGAAAAGATTGTGCGAATGAATTAGAATGGATCATACGAATGAATTAGAATGGATACATTCGTGCGAATGAATTAGAATGGATCGTATGAATGAATTAGAATGGATCGTATGAATGAATTCGAATGGATCGTATGAATGAATTAGAATAGATACATTCGTGCGAATGAATTAGAATGGATCATACGAAGGAATTAGGATGGATCGTACGAATGAATTAGAATGGATCGTATGAATGAATTAGAAAGGATCATGCGAATGAATTAGAATGGATTGTACGAATGAATTAGAATGGATAGATTCGTGCGAATGAATTAGAATGGATCGTACGAATACGTAAGAATGGATCGTACAAATGAAATAGAATGGATCGTACGAATGAATTAGAATGGATCGTGCGAATAAATTAGAATGGATCGTACGAATGAATTAGAATGGATCGTATGAATGAATTAGAAAGGATCGTGCGAATGAATTAGAATGGTTTGTACGAATGAATTAGAATGGATCGTACGAATGAATTAGAATGGATCATACGAATGAATTAGAATGGATCGTACGAATGAATTAGAATGGATACACTCGTGTGAATGAATTAGAATGGATCGTATGAATGAATTAGATTGGATCGGACGAATGAGTAAGAATGGATCGTACGAATGAAATAGAATGGATCGTACGAATGAATTAGAATGGATCGTGCTAATGAATTAGAATGGATCGTACGAATGAATTAGAATAGATTGTGCGAATGAATTAGAATGGATCGTACAAAAGAATTAGAATGGATACCTTCGTGCGAATGAATTAGAATAGATCGTATGAATGAATTAGATTGGATCGTATGATTGAATTAGAATGGATCGTACGTATGAATTAGAATGGATACATTCATGGGAATGAATTAGAATGGATCATACGAAGAAATTAGAATGGATCGTACGAAAGAATTAGAATGGATTGTACGAAGGAATTAGAATGGATCATACGAATGAATTAGAATGGATACATTCGTGCAAAGGAATTAGAATGGATTGTATGAATGAATTAGAATGGATCGTACAAATCAATTAGAATGGATCGTGCGAATGAATTAGAATGGATCATATGAATGAATTAGAATCGATTGTGCGAATAAATTAGAATAGATCGTACGAATGAATTAGAATGGATACATTCGTGCGAATGAATTAGAATGGATCGTATGAATGAATTAGAATAGATCGTATGAATGAATTCGAACGGATCGTACGAATGAATTAGAATGGATAAATTCGTGCGAATGAATTAGAATGGATCATACGAAGGAATTAGAGTGGATCGTACGAATGAATTAGAATGGATACATTCGTGCGAAAGAATTAGAATGGATTGTATGAATGAATTAGAATGGATCGTATGAATGAATTAGAATGGATCGTTCGAATGAATTAGAATGGATCGTACGAATGAATTAGAATGGATCGTGCGAATGAATTAGAATGGATCGTACGAATGAATTAGAATGGATATATTCATGCGAATGAATTAGAATGGATCGTACGAATGAGTAAGAATGGATCGTACGAATGAAATAGAATGGATCGTACGAATGAATTAGAATGGATCGTGCTAATGAACTAGAATGGATCGTACGAATAAATTAGAATAGATTGTGCGAATGAATTAGAATGGATCGTACGAAAGAATAAGAATGGATCGTATGAATAAATTAGAATGGATCGTGCGAATGAATTAGAATGGATCGTACGAATGAATTAGAATAGATACATTCGTGCGAATGAATTAGAATGGATCGTACGAATGAGTAAGAATGGATCGTACGATTGAAATAGAATGGATCGTACATATGAATTAGAATGGATCGTGCTAATGAATTAGAATGGATCGTACGAATGAATTAGAATAGATTGTGCGAATGAATTAGAATGGACCGTACGAATGAATTAGAATGGATACATTCGTGTGAATGAATTAGAATGGATCGTATGAATGAATTAGAATGGATCGTTTGAATGAATTAGAATGGATCGTGCGAATGAATTAGAATGGATCGTACGAATGAATTAGAATGGATAGTATGAATGAATTAGAATGGATTGTGCGAATGAATTAGAATAGATTGTGCGAATGAATTAGAATGGATCGTATGAATAAATTAGAATGGATAGATTCGTGCGAATGAATTAGAATGGATCTTATAAATGAATTAGATTGGATCGTATGAATGAATTAGAATGGATCGTACGTATGAATTAGAATGGATACATTCATGGGAATGAATTAGAATGGATCGTACGAAGGAATTAGAATGAATCATATGAATGAAATAGAATGGATCGTACGAAGGAATTAGAATGGATCGTACGATGGAATTATAATGGATCATACGAAGGAATTAGAATGGATCGTACGAATGAATTAGAATGGATACATTTGTGCAAAAGAATTAGAATAGATTGTATGAATGAATTAGATTGGATCGTGCAAATAAATTAGAATGGATCGTGCGAATGAATTAGAATGGATCGTACGAATGAATTAGAATAGATTGTGCGAATGAATTAGAATGGATTGTACGAATGAAATAGAATGGATACATTCGTGTGAATGAATTAGAATGGATCGTATGAATGAATTAGAATGGATTGTATGAATGAATTCGAATGGATCGTACGAATGAATTAGAATGGATACATTCGTTCGAATGAATTAGAATGGATCATACGAAGGAATTAGGGTGGATTAAACGAATGAATTAGAATGGAAACATTCGTGCGAAAGATTTAGAATGGGTCGTGCGAATGAATTAGAATGGATCGTACAAATGAATTAGAACGTATCGTATTAACGAATTAGAATAGATTGTGCAAATGAATTAGAATGGATCATACGAATGAATTAGAATAGATACATTCGTGCGAATGAATTAGAATGGATCTTACGAATGAGTAAGAATGGATCGTACGAATGAAATAGATTGGATCGTACGAATGAATTAGGATGGATCGTGCTAACGAATTAGAATGGATCGTACGAATGAATTAGAATAGATTGTGCGAATGAATTAGAATGGATCGTACGAATGGATCGTATGAATAAATTAGAATGGATCGTGCGAATGAATTAGAATGGATCATACGAATGAATTAGAATGGATACATTCGTGCGAATGAATTAGAATGGATCGTATGAATGAGTAAGAATGGATCGTACGAATGAAATAGAATGGATCGTACAAATGAATTAGATTGAATCGTGCTAATGAGTTAGAATGGATCGTACGAATGAATTAGCAAAGATAGTGCGAATGAATTAGAATGGATCGTACGAATGAATTAGAATGGATACATTCGTGCGAATGAATTAGAATGGATCGTATGAATGAATTAGATTGGATCGTATGAAAGGATTAGAATGGATCGTATGTATAAATCAGAATGGATAAATTCATGGGAATGAATTAGAATGGATCGTACGAAGGAATTAGAATGGATCATACGAATGAAATAGAATGGATCGTACGAAGGAATTAGAAAGGATCGTATGAAGGAATTAGAATGGATCGTACGAAGGAATTAGTATGGATACATTCGTGCAAAAGAATTAGAATGAATTGTATGAATGAATAAGAATGAATCGTGAAAATGAATTAGAATGGATCGTGCGAATGAATTAGAATGGATTGTACGAATGAATTAGAATAGATCGTGCGAATGAATTAGAATGGATCATACGAATGAATTAGAATGGATACATTCGTGCGAATGAATTAGAATGGATCGTATGAATGAATTAGAATAGATCGTATGAATGAATTCGAATGGATCGTACGAATGAATTAGAATGGATACATTCGTGTGAATGAATTAAAATGGATCATACGAAGGAATTAGGGTGGATCATATGAATGAATTAGAATGGATACATTCATGCGAAATAATTGGAATAGATTGTATGAATGAATTAGAATGGATCGTAAGAATGAATTAGAATGGATCGTACGAATGAATTAGAATAGATCGTACAAATGAATTAGAATGGATCGTACGAATGAATTAGAATGGATCGTGCGAATGAATTAGAATGGATCGTACGAATGAATTAGAATGGATACATTTGTGCGAATGAATTAGAATAGATCGTATGAATGAGTAAGAATGGATCGTACGAATGAAATAGAATGGATCGTACGAATGGATCGTACAAATGAACTTGAATGGATCGTGCTAATGAATTAGAATGGATCGTACGAATGAATTAGAATAGATTGTGCGAATGAATTACAATGGATCTTACGAATGAATTAAAATGGATCGTATGAATGAATTAGAATGGATCGTGCAAATTAATTAGAATGGATCGTACGAATGAATTTGAATGGATACATTCGTGCGAATGAATTAGAATGGATAGTACGAATGAGTAAGAATGGATCGTACGAATGAAATAGAATGGATCGTACGAATGAATTAGAATGGATCGTGCTAATGAATTAGAATGGATCATACGAATGAATTAGAATAGATTGTGCGAATGTATTAGAATGGATCAGACGAATGAATTAGAATGGATACATTCGTGCCAATGAATTAGAATGGATCGTATGAATGAATTAGAATGGATCGTATGAATGAATTAGAATGGATCATGCGAATGAATTAGAGTGGATTATACGAATGAATTAGAATGGATCGTATGAATGAATTAGAATGGATCGTGCGAATGAATTAGAATGGAACGTACGAATGAATTAGAATGGATACATTCATGCGAATAAATTAGAATGGATCGAACGAATGAGTAAGAATGGATCGTACGAATGAAATAGAATGGATCGTACGAATGAATTAGAATGGATCGTGCTAATGAATTAGAATGGATCGTACGATTGAATTAGAATAGATTGTGGGAATGAATTTGAATGGATCGTACGAATGAATTAGAATGCATACATTCGTGCGAATGAATTAGAATAGATCGTATGAATGAATTAGAATGGATCATACGAATGAATTAGAATGGATACATTTGTGCGAAAGAATTAGAATGGATTGTATGAATGAATTAGAATGAGTAAGAATGGATCGTACGAATGAGTAAGAATGGATCGTACCAATGAAATAGAATGGATCGTACGAATGAATTAGAATGGATCGTGCTAATGAATTAGAATGGATCGTACGAATGAATTAGAATAGATTGTGCGAATGAATTAGAATGGATTGTACGAATGAATTAGAATGGATACATTCATGCGAATAAATTAGAATGGATCGTACGAATGAATTAGAATGGATCGTATGAATGAATTAGAATGGATCGTGCGAATGAATTAGAATGGATCGTACGAATGAATTAGAATGGATCGTATGAATGAATTAGAATGGATCATGCGAATGAATTAGAACGGATCGTACGAATGAATTAGAATGGATACATTCGTGCGAATGAAGTAGAATTGATCGTACGAATGAGTAAGAATGGATCGTACGAATGAAATAGAATGGATCGTACGAATGAATTAGAATGGATCATGCTAATGAATTAGAATGGATCGTACGAATGAATTAGAATAGATTGTGCGAATGAATTAGAATGGATCGTACGAATGAATTAGAATGGATCGTATGAATGAATTAGAATGGATCGTGCAAAATAATTAGAATGGATCGTAAGAATGAATTAGAATGGATACATTCATGTGAATGAATTAGAATGGATCGTACGAATGAGTAAGAATGGATCGTACGAATGAAATAGAATGGATCGTATAAATGAATTAGAATGGATCGTGCTAATTAATTAGAATAGATCGTACGAATGAATTAGAATAGATTGTGCGAATAAATTAGAATGGATCGTACAAAT
Source organism: Chamaelirium japonicum (assembly GCA_947650365.1). NCBI lineage: Eukaryota > Viridiplantae > Streptophyta > Magnoliopsida > Liliales > Melanthiaceae > Chamaelirium > Chamaelirium japonicum. The sequence continues at coordinate 36,376 of CANTAL010000082.1, read as the reverse complement.
GAATTAGAATGGATACATTCATGCGAATGAATTAGAATGGATCGTATGAATGAAATAGATTGGGTCGTATGAATGAATTAGAATGGATCGTACGTATGAATTAGAATGGATAAATTCATGGGAATGAATTAGAATGGATCATACGAATGAATTAGCATAGATCATACGAATGAAATTGAATGGATCGTACGAAGGAATTAGAATGGATCGTACGAAGGAATTAGAAAGGATCGTACGAAGGAATTATAATGGATACATTCGTGCAAAAGAATTAGAATGGATTGTATGAATGAATTTGAATGGATCGTGCAAATGAATTAGAATGGATCGTGCGAATGAATTTGAATGGATCGTTCGAATGAATTAGAATAGATTGTGCGAATGAATTAGAATGGATCATACGAATGAATTAGAATGGATACATTATTGCGAAAGAATTAGAATTGATTGTATGAATGAATTAGAATGGATCGTCTGAATTAATTCGAATGGATCGTACGAATGAATTAGAATGGATACATTCATGTGAATGAATTAGAATGGATCATACGAAGGAATTAGGGTGGATCGTACGAATGAATTAGAATGAATACATTCGTGCGAAAGAATTAGAAAGGATTATATGAATGAATTAGAATGGATCGTATGAATGAATTAGAATGGATCGTGTGAATGAATTAGAATGGATCGTACGAATGAATTAGAATGGATCGTACGAATGAATTAGAATGGATCGTGCGAATGAATTAGAATGGATCGTACGAATGAAATAGAATGGATACATTCGTGCGAATAAACTAGAATGGATCGTACGAATGAGTAAGAATGGATCGTACGAATGAAATAGAATGGATCGTACGAATGAATTAGAATGGATCGTACTAATGAATTAGAATGGATCATACGAATGAATTAGAATAGATTGTGCGAATGAATTAGAATGGATCGTACGAATGAATTAGAATGGATCGTATGAATGAATTAGAATGGATCGTGCAAATGAATTAGAATGGATCGTACGAATGAATTAGAATGGATACATTCGTGCGAATGAATTAGAATGGGTTGTACGAATGAGTAAGAATGGATCGTTGCAATGAAATAGAATGAATTATAATGGATACATTCGTGCGAATGATTAGAATGGATTGTATGAATGAATTAGAATGGATCATATGAATGAAATAGAATGGATCGTGCGAATGAATTAGAATGGATCGTACGAATGAATTAGATTAGATCGTATGAATGAATTAGAATGGATCGTGCGAATGAATTAGAATGGATCGTACGAATGAATTAGAATGGATACATTCGTGCGAATGAATTAGAATGGGTCGTACGAATGAGTAAGAATGGATCATACGAATGAAATAGAATGGATCGTACGAATGAATTAGAATCGATCGTGCTAATGAATTAGAATGGATCATACGAATGAATTAGAATAGATTGTGCGAATGAATTAGAATGGATCGTATGAATGAATTATAATGAATTAGAATAGATACATTCGTGCGAATGAATTAGAATGGATCGTATGAATGAATTATATTGGATCATATGAATAAATTAGAATGGATCGTACGTATGAATTAGAATGGATACATTCATGAGAATGAATTAGAATGGATCGAACGAAGGAATTAGAATGGATCGTACGAAGGAATTATAATGGATCGTATGAATGAATTAGAATAGATTGTGCGAATGAATTAGAATAGATCGTACGAATGAATTAGAATGGATACATTCGTGTGAATGAATTAGAATGGATCGTATGAATGAATTAGAATGGATTGTATGAAAGAATTCGAATGGATCTTACAAATGAATTAGAATGGATACATTCATGCGAATGAATTAGAATGGATCATACGAAGGAATTAGGGTGGATCATACGAATGAATTAGAATGGATACATTTGTGCGAAAGAATTAGAATGGATCGTGCGAATGAATTAGAATGGATCGTATGAATGAATTAGAATGGATCGTGCGAATGAATTAGAATGGATCGTATGAATGAATTAGAATGGATTGTATGAATGAATTAGAATATATCGTGCGAATGAATTAGAATGGATCGTACGAATGAATTAGAATGGATACATTCGTGCGAATGAATTAGAATGGATCGTACGAATGAGTAAGAATAGATCGTACGAATGAATTAGAATGGATCGTGCGAATGAATTAGAATGGATCGTGCGAATGAATTAGAATGGATCGTACGAATGAATTAGAATGGATACATTCGTACGAATGAATTAGAATGGATATATTCGTACGAATGAATTAGAATAGATCGTATGAATGAATTAGAATGGATCGTGAGAATGAATTAGATTGGATCGTGCGAATGAATTAGAATGGATCGTACGAATGAATTAGAATGAATACATTCGTACGAATGAATTAGAATGGATACATTCGTACGAATGAATTAGAATGGATCGTATGAATGAATTAGAATGGATCGTATGAATGAATTCGAATGGATCGTACGAATGAATTAGAATGGATACATTCGTGCGAATGAATTAGAATGGGTCGTACGAATGAGTAAGAATGGATCATACGAATGAAATAGAATGGATCGTACGAATGAATTAGAATCGATCGTGCTAATGAATTAGAATGGATCATACGAATGAATTAGAATAGATTGTGCGAATGAATTAGAATGGATCGTATGAATAAATTATAATGAATTAGAATAGATACATTCGTGCGAATGAATTAGAATGGATCGTATGAATGAATTATATTGGATCGTATGAATAAATTAGAATGGATCGTACGTATGAATTAGAATGGATACATTCATGAGAATGAATTAGAATGGATCGAACGAAGGAATTAGAATGGATCGTACGAAGGAATTATAATGGATCGTATGAATGAATTAGAATAGATTGTGCGAATGAATTAGAATAGATCGTACGAATGAATTAGAATGGATACATTCGTGTGAATGAATTAGAATGGATCGTATGAATGAATTAGAATGGATTGTATGAAAGAATTCGAATGGATCTTACAAATGAATTAGAATGGATACATTCATGCGAATGAATTTGAATGGATCATACGAAGGAATTAGGGTGGATCATACGAATGAATTAGAATGGATACATTTGTGCGAAAGAATTAGAATGGATCGTGCGAATGAATTAGAATGGATCGTATGAATGAATTAGAATGGATCGTGCGAATGAATTAGAATGGATCGTATGAATGAATTAGAATGGATTGTATGAATGAATTAGAATATATCGTGCGAATGAATTAGAATGGATCGTACGAATGAATTAGAATGGATACATTCGTGCGAATGAATTAGAATGGATCGTACGAATGAGTAAGAATAGATCGTACGAATGAATTAGAATGGATCGTGCGAATGAATTAGAATGGATCGTGCGAATGAATTAGAATGGATCGTACGAATGAATTAGAATGGATACATTCGTACGAATGAATTAGAATGGATACATTCGTACGAATGAATTAGAATAGATCGTATGAATGAATTAGAATGGATCGTGCGAATGAATTAGATTGGATCGTGCGAATGAATTAGAATGGATCGTACGAATGAATTTGAATGAATACATTCGTACGAATGAATTAGAATGGATACATTCGTACGAATGAATTAGAATGGATCGTATGAATGAATTAGAATGGATCGTATGAATGAATTCGAATGGATCGTACGAATGAATTAGAATGGATACATTCGTGCGAATGAATTAGAATGGATCATATGAAGGAATTAGGGTGGATCATACGAATAAATTAGAATAGATACATTCGTGCGAAAGAATTAGAATAGATTGTATGAATGAATTAGAATGGATCGTATGAATGAATTAGAATGGATCATGCGAATGAATTAGAATGGATCATACGAATGAATTAGAATGGATCGTACGAATGAATTAGAATGGATCGTATGAAAGAATTAGAATGGATCGTGTGAATGAATTAGAATGGATCGTACGAATGAATTAGAATGGATACATTCATGCGAATGAATTAGAATGGATTGTACGAATGAGTAAGAATGGATCGTACGAATGAAATAGAATGGATCGTACGAATGAATTAGAATGGACCGTGCTAATGAATTTGAATGGATCGTACGAATGAATTAGAATAGGTTGTACGAATGAATTAGAATAGATCGTACGAATGAATTAGAATGGATATATTCGTGCAAATGAATTAGAAAGGATCGTATGAATGAATTAGATTGGATCGTATGAATGAATTAGAATGGATCGTAAGTATGAATTAGAATGGATACATTCATGGTAATGAATTAGAATGAATCGTACGAAGGAATTAGAATGGATCATACGAATGAAATAGAATGGATCGTACGAAGGAATTAGAATGGATCGTACGAAGGAAATAGAATGGATCGTACGAAGGAATTAGAATGGATACATTAGTGCAAAAGAATTAGAATGGATTGTATGAATGAATTAGAATGGATCGTGCAAATAAATTAGAATGGATCGTACGAATGAATTAGAATAGATTGTGCGAATGAATTAGAATGGATCATATGATTGAATTAGAATGGATACATTCGTGCGAATGAATTTGAATGGATAGTATGAATGAATTAGAATAGATCGTATGAATGAATTCGAATGGATCTTAAGAATGAATTAGAATGGATACATTCGTGCGAATGAATTAGAATGGATCATACGAAGGAATTAGGGTGGACCGTACGAATGAATTAGAATAGATTCATTCGTGCGAAATAATTGGAATGGATTGTATGAATGAATTAGAATGGATCGTATGAATGAATTAGAATGGATCGTGCAAATGAATTAGAATGGATCGTACGAATGAATTAGAATGGCTCGTATGAATAAATTGGAATGGATCGTGCGAATGAATTAGAATGGATCGTACGAATGATTTAGAATAGATACATTCGTGCGAATGAATTAGAATGGATCGTACGAATGAGTAATAATGAATCGTACGAATGAAATAGAATGGACGTACGAATGAATTAGAATGGATCGTGCTAATGAATTAGAATGGATCATACGAATGAATTAGAATCGATTGTGAGAATGAATTAGAATGGATCGTACGAATGAATTTGAATGGATCGTATGAATAAATTAGAATGGATCGTGCAAATGAATTAGAATGGATCGTATGAATGAATTAGAATGGATACATTCGTGCGAATGAATTAGAATGGATCGTTCGAATGAGTAAAATGGATCGTACGAATGAAATACATTGGGTCGTACGAATGAATTAGAATAGATTGTGCGAATGTATTAGAATGGATCGTACAAATGAATTAGAATGGATACATTCGTGCGAATGAATTAGAATGGATCGTATGAATGAATTAGAATGGATCGTATGAATGAATTAGAATGGATCGTGCGAATGAATTAGAATGAATCGTACGAATGAATTAGAATGGATCGTATGAATGAATTAGAATGGATCGTGCGAATGAATTAGAATGGAACGTATGAATGAATTAGAATGGATACATTCGTGTGAATGAATTAGAATGGATCGTACGAATGAGTAAGAATGGATCATACGAATGAAATAGAATGGATCGTACGAATGAATTAGAATGGATCGTGCTAATAAATTAGAATGGATCGTACGAATGAATTAGAATAGATTGTACGAATGAATTAGAATGGATCGTACGAATGAATTAGAATGGATACATTCGTGCGAATGAATTGGAATAGATTGTATGAATGAATTAGATTGGATCGTATGAATGAATTAGAATGGATCGTACGTATGAATTAGAATAGATACATTCATGGGAATGAATTAGAATGGATCGTATGAATAAATTAGAACGGATCGTATGAATGAATTTGAATGGATCGTACGAATGAATTAGAATGGATACATTCGTGCGAATGAATTAGAATGGATCATACGAAAGAATTAGGGTGGATCGTACGATGAATTAGAATGGATACATTCATGCGAAAGAATTAGAATGGATTGTATGAATGAATTAGAATGGATCGTACGAATGAATTAGAATGGATCGTACGAATGAATTAGAATGGATCGTGCGAATGAATTAGAATGGACCGTACGAATGAATTAGAATGGATACATTCGTGTGAATGAATTAGAATGGATCGTATGAATGAGTAAGAATAGATCGTACGAATGAATTAGAATGGATCGTACGAATGAATTAGAATGGATCGTACGAATGAATTAGAATGGATCATGCAAATGATTTAGAATGGAACGTACGAATGAATTAGAATGGATATATTTGTGCGAATGAATTAGAATGGATCGTACGAATGAGTAAGATTGAATCGTACCAATGAAATAGAATGGATCGTACGAATGAATTAGAATGGATCGTGCTAATAATTAGAATGGATCGTACGAATGAATTAGAATAGATTATGCAAATGAATTAGAATGGATTGTACGAATAAATTATAAAGGATACATTCGTGCGAATGAATTAGAATGGATCGTATGAATGAATTAGAATGGATCATATGACTGAATTAGAATGGATCGTGCGAATGAATTAGAATGGATCGCACGAATGAATTATAATGGAACGTATGAATGAATTAGAATGGATCATGCGAATGAATTAGAATGGATCGTACGAATGAATTAGAATGGATACATTCGTGCGAATGAATTTGATTGGATCATACGAATAAGTAAGAATGGATCGTACGAATGAAATAGAATGGTTCGTATGAATGAATTAGGATGGATCGTGCTAATGTATTAGAATGGATCGTACGAATTAATTAGAATAGATTGTGCGAATGAATTAGAATGGAAGGTACGAATGAATTAGAATGGATACATTCGTGCGAAGGAATTAGAATGTATCGTACGAATAGATCGTACGAAGGAATTATAATGAATTAGAATGGATACATTCGTGCGAATGAATTAGAATGGATCGTATGAGTGAATTAGATTGGATCGTATGAATGAATTAGAATTGGTCGTATGTATGAATTAGAATGGATACATTCATGGGAATGAATTAGAATGGATCGAACGAAGAAATTAGAATGGATCATACGAAGGAATTAGAATGGATCGTATGAAGGAATTAGAATGGATCGTACGAATGAATTAGAATGGATACATTCGTGCAAAAGAATTAGAATAGATTGTATGAATGAATTAGAATGGATCGTATAAATGAATTAGAATGGATCGTGCGAATGAATTAGAATGGAACGTACGAATGAATTAGAATGGATACATTCGTGTGAAAGAATTAGATGGATTGTATGAATGAATTAGAATGGATCGTATGAATGAATTAGAATAGATCGTGCGAATGAATTAGAATGGATCGTACGAATGAATTAGAATGGATCGTATGAATGAATTAGAATAGATCTTTCGAATGAATTAGAATGGATCGTACGAATAAATTAGAATGGATACATTCATGCGAATGAATTAGAATGGATCGTACGAATGAGTAAGAATGGATCGTACGAATGAAATAGAATGGATCGTACGAATGAATTAGAATGGATCATGCGGATGAATTAGATTGGATCGTGCGAATGAATTAGAATGGATAGCACGAATGAATTAGAATGGATACATTCGTACGAATGAATTAGAATGGATCGTACGAATGAATTAGACTGGATCGTATGAATGAATTAGAATGGATCGAGCGAATGAATTAGAATGGATCGTACGAATAAATTAGAATGGATACATTCGTGCGTATGAATTAGAATGGATCGTATGAATGAATTAGAATGGATCGCATGAATGAATTAGAATGGATCATGCAAATGAATTAGAATGGATCGTGCGAATAAATTAGAATGGATCATACGAATGAATTAGAATGGATCGTATGAATGAATTAGAATAGATCGTGCGAATGAATTAGAATGGAACGTATGAATGAATTATAATGGATACATTCGTGCGAATGAATTAGAATGGATCATACGAATGAGTAAGAATGGATCGTACGAATGAAATAGAATGGATCGTACGAATGAATTAGAATGAATCGTGCTAATGAATTAGAATAGATCGTACGAATGAATTAGAATAGATTGTGCGAACGAATTAGAATGGATCGTACAAATGAATTAGAATGGATTGTACGTATGAATTTGAATGGATCGTACGAATGAGTAAGAATGGATCGTACGAATGAAATTGAATGGATCGTATGAATGAATTGGAATGGATCGTTCGAATGAATTAGATTGGATCGTGCGAATGAATTAGAATGGATCGTATGAATGAATTAGAATGGATACATTCATACGAATGAATTAGAATGGATCGTTCGAATGAATTAGACTGGATCGTATGAACGAATTAGAATGGATCGTGCAAATGAATTAGAATGGATCGTACGAATGAATTAGAATGGATACATTCGTGCGAATGAATTAGAATGGATCGTATGAATAAATTAGAATGGATCGTATGAATGAATTAGAATGGATCATGTGAATGAATTAGAATGGATCATACGAATGAATTAGAATGGATCGTGCGAATGAATTAGAATGGATCATACGAATGAAATAGAATGGTTCTTACGAATGAATTAGAATGGATCGTGCTAATGAATTAGAATGGATCGTACGAATGAATTAGAATTGATTGTGCGAATGAATTCGAATGGATCATACGGATGAATTAGAATGGGTACATTCGTGCGAAGGAATTAGAATGTATCGTACGAATGGATCGTACGAAGGAATTAGAATGAATTAGAATGGATACATTCGTGCGAATGAATTAGAATGGATCGTATGAATGAATTAGATTGGATCGTATGAATGAATTAGAATGGATCGTACGTATGAATTAGAATGGATATATTCATGGGAATGAATTAGAATGGATCGAACGAAGGAATTTGAATGGATCATACGAAGGAATTAGAATGGATCGTATGAAGGAATTAGAATGGATCTTACGAATGAATTAGAATGGATACATTCGTGCAAAAGAATTAGAATGGATTGTATGAATGAATTAGAATGGATCGTACAAATGAATTAGAATGGATCGTGCGAATGAATTAGAATGGATCGTACGAATGAATTAGAATAGATTGTGCGAATGAATTAGAATGGATCGTACGAATGAATTAGAATGGATACATTCGTGCGAATGAATTAGAATGGATCGTATGAATGAATTAGAATGGATCGTATGAATGAATTCTAATGGATCGTACGAATGAATCAGAATGGATAAATTCGTGCGAATGAATTAGAATGGATCATATGAAGGAATTAGGGTGGATTGTACGAAGGAATTAGAATGGATACATTCGTGCGAAAGAATTAAAATGGATTGTATGAATGAATTAGAATGGATCGTATGAATGAATTAGAAAGGATCGTGCGAATGAATTAGAATGGATCGTACAAATGAATTAGAATGGATCATATGAATGAATTAGAATGGATCGTGCGAATGAATTAGAATGGATCATGCGAATGAATTAGAATGGATACATTCATCCGAATAAATTAGAATGGATCGTACGAATGAGTACGAATGGATCGTATGAATGAAATAGAATGGATCGTACGAATGAATTAGAATGGATCGTGCTAATGAATTAGAATGGATCGTACGAATAAATTAGAATAGATTGTGCGAATGAATTAGAATGGATCGTACGAATGAATTAGAATGGATCGTATGAATGGATTCGAATGGATCGTGCGAATCAATTAGAATGGATCGTACGAATGAATTAGAATGGATACATTCGTGCGAATGAATTAGAATGGTTTGTACGAATGAGTAAGAATGGATCGTACGATTGAAATAGAATGGATCGTACGAATGAATTAGAATGGATCGTGCTAATGAATTAGAATGGATCGTATGAATAAATTTGAATAGATTGTACAAATGATTTAGAATGGATCGAATGAATGAATTAGAATGGATACATTCGTGTGAATGAATTAGAATGGATCTTATGAATGAGTTAGAATGGATCGTATGAATGAATTAGAATGGATCGTATGAATGAATTAGAATGGATCGTGCAAATGAATTAGAATGGATCGTTCGAATGAATTAGAATGGATCGTATGACTGAATTATAATGTATCATGTGAATGAATTAGAATGGGTCGTACGAATGAATTAGAATGGATCATATGAATGAAATAGAATAGATCGTACAAAAGAATTAGAATGGATCGTGCTAATGAATTAGAATGGATCGTACGAATGAATTAGAATATATTGTGCGAATGAATTAGATTGGATCGTATGAATGAATTAGAATGGATCGTACGTATGAATTAGAATGGATACATTCATGGGAATGAATTAGAATAGATCGTACGAAGGAATTACAATGGATCATACGAATGAAATAGAATGGATCGTACGAAGGAATTAGAATGGATCGTACGAAGGAATTAGAATGGATCGTACGAATGAATTAGAATGGATACATTTGTGCAAAAGAATTAGAATGGATTGTATGAATGAATTAGAATGGATCGTGCAATTGAATTAGAATGGATCGTGCGAATGAATTAGAATGGATCATACGAATGAATTAGAATAGATTGTGCGAATGAATTAGAATGGATCGTACGAATGAATTAGAATAGATACATTCGTGCGATTGAAATAGAATAGATCATATGAATGAATTAGAATGGATCGTACGAATGTATTAGAATGGATACATTCGTTCGAATGAATTAGAATGGATCATACGAAGAAATTAGGGTGGATCGTACGAATAAATTAGAATGGATCGTATGAATGAATTAGAATGGATCGTATGAATAAATTAGAATGGATAGTATGAATGAATTAGAATGGATCGTGCGAATGAATAAGAATAGATCGTACGAATGAATTAGAATGGATCGTATGAATGAATTAGAATGGATCGTGCGAATGAATTAGAATGGATCGTACGAATGAAATAGAATAGTTCGTACGAATGAATTAGAATGGATCGTGCTAATGAATTAGAATGGATCGTACGAATGAATGAGAATAGATTGTGCGAATGAATTCGAATGGATCATACGGATGAATTAGAATGGATATATTCGTGCGAAGGAATTAGAATGTATCGTACGAATGGATCGTACGAAGGAATTAGAATGAATTAGAATGGATACATACGAAGGAATTAGAATGGATCGTATGAAGGAATTAGAATGAATCGTACTAATGAATTAGAATGGATACATTCGTGCAAAAGAATTAGAATGGATTGTATGAATGAATTAGAATGGATCGTACAAATGAATTAGAATGGATCGTGCGAATGAATTAGAATGGATCGTGCGAATGAATTAGATTAGATTGTGCAAATGAATTAGAATGGATCGTACGAATGAATTAGAATGGATTCATTCGTGCGAATGAGTTAGAATTGATCGTCTGAATGAATTAGAATGGATCGTATGAATGAATTCGAATGGATCGTACGAATGAATTAGAATGGATACATTCGTGCGAATGAATTAGAATGGATCAAACAAAGGAATTAGGGTGGATTGTACGAATGAATTAGAATGGATACATTCGTGCGAAAGAATTAGAATGGATTGTATGAATGAATTAGAATGGATCGTATGAATGAATTAGAATGGATGGTACGAATGAATTAGAATGAATCGTATGAATGAATTAGAATGGATCGTACGAATGAATTAGAATGGATCGTACGAATGAATTAGAATGGATACATTCGTGCGAATGAATTAGAATGGATCGTACGAATGAGTACGAATGGATCGTTTGAATGAAATAGAATGGATCGTACGAATGAATTAGAATGGATCATGCTAATGAATTAGAATGGATCGTATGAAAAAATTAGAATAGATTGTGCGAATGAATTAGAATGGATCGTACGAATGAATTAGAATGGATCGTATGAATGAATTAGAATGGATCGTGCGAATGAATTAGAATGGATCGTACGAATGAATTTGAATAGATTGTGCGAATGAATTAGAATGGATCGTACGAATGAATTAGAATGGATACATTCATGTGAATGAATTAGAATGGATCGTATGAATAAATTAGAATGGATCGTATAAATGAATTAGAATGGATCGTACGAATGAATTAGAATGGATCGTATGAATGAATTAGAATGGGTCATGCGAATGAATTAGAATGGGTCGTACGAATGAATTAGAATGGATACATTCGTGCGAATGAATTAGAATGGATCGTACGAATGAGTAAGAATGGATCGTACGAATGAAATAGAATGGATCGTACGAAAGAATTAGAATGGATCGTGCTAATGAATTAGAATGGATCGTACGAATGAATTAGAATAGATTGTGCGAATGAATTAGAATGGATCGTACGAATGAATTAGAATGGATACATTCGTGCGAATGATTTAGAATGGATCTTATGAATGAATTAGATTGGATCGTATGAATGAATTAGAATGGATCGTATGTATGAATTAGAATGGATACATTCATGGGAATGAATTAGAATTGATCGTACGAAGGAATTAGAATGGATCATACGAATAAAATAGAATGGATCGTACGAAGGATTTAGAATGGATCGTACGAAGGAATTAGAATGGATCGTACGAATGAATTAGAGTGGATACATTAGTGCAAAAGAATTAGAATGGATTGTATAAATGAATTAGAATGGATCATGCAAATGAATTAGAATGGATCGTACGAATGAATTAGAATAGATTGTGCGAATGAATTAGAATGGATCGTACGAATGAATTAGAATGAATACATTCGTGCGAATGAATTAGAATGGATCGTATGAATGAATTATAATGGATCGTACGAATGAATTAGAATGGATACATTCGTTCGAAAGAATTAGAATGGATCATACGAAGGAATTAGGGTGGATCGTACGAATGAATTAGAATGGATACATTCGTGCGAAAGAATTAGAATGGATTGTACGAATGAATTAGAATGGATCATATGAATGAATTAGAATGGATCGTGCAAATGAATTAGAATTGATCGTAAGAATGAATTAGAATGGATCGTATGAATGAATTAGAATAGATCGTGCAAATGAATTAGAATGGATCATACGAATGAATTAGAATGGATACATTCGTGCGAATGAATTAGAATGGATCGTACGAATGAGTAAGAATGAATCGTACGAATGAAATAGAATGGATCGTATGAATGAATTAGAATGGATCGTATGAATGAATTAAAATGGATCGTATGAATGAATTTGAATGGATTGTACGAATGAATTAGAATGGATACATTCATGCGAATAAATTAGAATGGATCATACGAAGGAATTAGGGTGGATCGTACGAATGAATTAGAATGGATACATTCGTGCGAAAGAATTAGAATGGATTGTATGAATAAATTATAATGGATCGTATGAATGAATTAGAATGGATCATGCGAATGTATTAGAATGGATCGTACGAATGAATTAGAATGGATCGTGCGAATGAATTAGAATGGATCGTACGAATGAATTAGAATGGATATATTCGTGCGAATGAATTAGAATGGATCGTACGAATGAGTAAGAATGGATCGTACGAATGAAATAGAATAGATCGTACGAATGAATTAGAATGGATCGTGCTAATGAACTAGAATGGATCGTACGAATAAATTAGAATAGATTGTGCGAATGAATTAGAATGGATCGTACGAAAGAATAAGAATGGATCGTATGAATAAATTAGAATGGATCGTGCGAATGAATTAGAATGGATCGTACGAATGAATTAGAATAGATACATTCTTGCGAATGAATTAGAATGGATCGTACGAATGAGTAAGAATGGATCGTACGATTGAATTAGAATGGATCGTACGAATGAATTAGAATGGATCGTGCTAATGAATTAGAATGGATCGTACGAATGAATTAGAATAGATTGTGCGAATGAATTAGAATGGATCGTACGAATGAATTAGAATGGATACATTCGTGTGAATAAATTAGAATGGATCGTATGAATGAATTAGAATGGATCGTATGAATGAATTAGAATGGATCGTGCGAATGAATTAGAATGGATCGTACGAATGAATTAGAATGGATCGTACGAATGAATTAGAATGGATCGTATGAATGAATTAGAATAGATTGTGCGAATGAATTAGAATGGATCGTACGAATAAATTAGAATGGATACATTCGTGCGAATGAATTAGAATGGATCTTATGAATGAATTAGATTGGATTGTATGAATGAATTAGAATGGATCGTACGTATGAATTAGAATGGATACATTCATGGGAATGAATTAGAATGGATCGTACGAAGGAATTAGAATGGATCATATGAATAAAATAGAATGGATCGTACGAAGGAATTTGAATGGATCGTACGATGGAATTATAATGGATCATACGAAGGAATTAGAATAGATCGTACGAATGAATTAGAATGGATACATTTGTGCAAAAGAATTAGAATGGATTGTATGAATGAATTAGATTGGATCGTGCAAATGAATTAGAATGGATCGTGCGAATGAATTAGAATGGATCGTACGAATGAATTAGAATAGATTGTGCGAATGAATTAGAATGGATCGTACGAATGAATTAGAATGGATACATTCGTTCGAATGAATTAGAATGGATCGTATGAATGAATTAGAATGGATTGTATGAATGAATTCGAATGGATCGTACGAATGAATTAGAATGGATACATTCGTTCGAATGAATTAGAATGGATCATATGAAGGAATTAGGGTGGATCGAACGAAGGAATTAGAATGGAAACATTCGTGCGAAAGAATTAGAATGGATCGTGCGAATGAATTAGAATGGATCGTACAAATGAATTAGAACATATTATATTAACGAATTAGAATAGATTGTGCAAATGAATTAGAATGGATCATACGAATGAATTAGAATAGATACATTCGTGCGAATGAATTACAATGGATCTTACGAATGAGTAAGAATGGATCGTAGGAATGAAATAGAATGGATCGTACGAATGAATAAGAATGGATCGTGCTAACGAATTAGAATGGATCGTACGAATGAATTAGAATAGATTGTGCGAATGAATTTGAATGGATCGTACGAATGGATCGTATGAATAAATTAGAATGGATCGTGCGAATGAATTAGAATTGATCATACGAATGAATTAGAATGGATACATTCATGCGAATGAATTAGAATGGATCGTATGAATGAGTAATAATGGATCGTACGAATGAAATAGAATGGATCGTACGAATGAATTAGATTGAATCGTGCTAATGAATTAGAATGGATCGTACGAATGAATTAGCAAAGATAGTGCGAATGAATTAGAATGGATTGTACGAATGAATTAGAATGGATACATTCGTGCGAATGAATTAGAATGGATCGTATGAATGAATTAGATTGGATCGTATGAATGAATTAGAAAGGATCGTACATATGAATTAGAATGGATAAATTCATGGGAATGAATTAGAATGGATCGTACGAAGGAATTAGAATGGATCATACGAATGAAATTGAATGGATCGTACGAAGGAATTAGAATGGATCGTACGAAGGAATTAGAATGGATCGTACAAAGGAATTAGTATGGATGCATTCGTGCAAAAGAATTAGAATGAATTGTATGAATGAATAAGAATGGATCGTGCGAATGAATTAGAATGGATCGTGCGAATGAATTAGAATGGATCGTATGAATGAATTAGAATAGATTATGCGAATGAATTAGAATGGATCATACGAATGAATTAGAATGGATACATTCGTGCGAATGAATTAGAATGGATCGTATGAATGAATTAGAATAGATCGTATGAATGAATTCGAATGGATCGTACGAATGAATTAGAATGGATACATTCGTGTGAATGAATTAGAATGGATCATACGAAGGAATTAGGGTGGATCGTACGAATGAATTAGAATGGATACATTCGTGCGAAATAATTGGAATGGATTATATGAATGAATTAGAATGGATCATAAGAATGAATTAGAATGGATCGTACGAATGAATTAGAATAGATCGTACAAATGAATTAGAATAGATCGTACAAATGAATTAGAATGGATCGTGCGAATGAATTAGAATGGATCGTACGAATGAATTAGAATGGATACATTCGTGCGAATGAACTAGAATGGATCGTACGAATGAGTAAGAAAGGATCGTACGAATGAAATAGAATGGATCGTACGAATGGATCGTATAAATGAACTAGAATGGATCGTGCTAATGAATTAGAATGGATCGTACGAATGAATTAGAATAGATTGTGCGAATGAATTAGAATGGATTTTACGAATGAATTAAGATGGATCGTATAAATGAATTAGAATGGATCGTACAAATGAATTAGAATGGATCATATGAATGAATTAGAATGGATCGTACAAATGAATTAGAATGGATCATATGAATGAATTTGAATGGATCGTGCGAATGAATTAGAATGGATCATGCTAATGAATTAGAATGGATACATTCATCCGAATAAATTAGAATGGATCGTACGAATGAGTACGAATGGATCGTATGAATGAAATAGAATGGATCGTACGAATGAATTAGAATGGATCGTGCTAATGAATTAGAATGGATCGTACGAATAAATTAGAATAGATTGTGCGAATGAATTAGAATGGATCGTACGAATGAATTAGAATGGATCGTATGAATGGATTAGAATGGATCGTGCGAATGAATTAGAATGGATCGTACGAATGAATTAGAATGGATACATTCGTGCGAATGAATTAGAATGGTTTGTACGAATGAGTAAGAATGGATCGTACGATTGAAATAGAATGGATCGTACGAATGAATTAGAATGGATCGTGCTAATGAATTAGAATAGATCGTATGAATAAATTTGAATAGATTGTACAAATGATTTAGAATGGATCGAATGAATGAATTAGAATGGATACATTCGTGTGAATGAATTAGAATGGATCTTATGAATGAGTTAGAATGGATCGTATGAATGAATTAGAATGGATCGTATGAATGAATTAGAATGGATCGTGCAAATGAATTAGAATGGATCGTTCGAATGAATTAGAATGGATCGTATGACTGAATTATAATGTATCATGCGAATGAATTAGAATGGGTCGTACGAATGAATTAGAATGGATCATACGAATGAAATAGAATAGATCGTACAAAAGAATTAGAATGGATCGTGCTAATGAATTAGAATGGATCGTACGAATGAATTAGAATATATTATGCGAATGAATTAGAATGGATCGTACGAATGAATTAGAATGGATACATTCGTGCGAATGAATTAGAATGGATCTTATGAATGAATTAGATTGGATCGTATGAATGAATTAGAATGGATCGTACGTATGAATTAGAATGGATACATTCATGGGAATGAATTAGAATAGATCGTACGAAGGAATTACAATGGATCATACGAATGAAATAGAATGGATCGTACGAAGGAATTAGAATGGAACGTACGAAGGAATTAGAATGGATCGTACGAATGAATTAGAATGGATACATTTGTGCAAAAGAATTAGAATGGATTGTATGAATGAATTAGAATGGATCGTGCAATTGAATTAGAATGGATCGTGCGAATGAATTAGAATGGATCATACGAATGAATTAGAATAGATTGTGCGAATGAATTAGAATGGATCGTACGAATGAATTAGAATAGATACATTCGTGCGATTGAAATAGAATAGATCATATGAATGAATTAGAATGGATCGTACGAATGTATTTGAATGGATACATTCATTCAAATGAATTAGAATGGATCGTACGAAGAAATTAGGGTGGATCGTACGAATAAATTAGAATGGATCGTATGAATGAATTAGAATGGATCGTATGAATAAATTAGAATGGATAGTATGAATGAATTAGAATGGATCGTGCGAATGAATTAGAATAGATCGTACGAATGAATTCGAATGGATCGTATGAATGAATTAGAATGGATCGTGCGAATGAATTAGAATGGATCGTACGAATGAAATAGAATAGTTCGTGCGAATGAATTAGAATGGATCGTGCTAATGAATTAGAATGGATCGTACGAATGAATTAGAATAGATTGTGCGAATGAATTCGAATGGATCATACGGATGAATTAGAATGGATACATTCGTGCGAAGGAATTAGAATGTATCGTACGAATGGATCGTACGAAGGAATTAGAATGAATTAGAATGGATACATACGAAGGAATTAGAATGGATCGTATGAAGGAATTAGAATGAATCGTACTAATGAATTAGAATGGATACATTCGTGCAAAAGAATAAGAATTGATTGTATGAATGAATTAGAATGGATCGTACAAATGAATTAGAATGGATCGTGCGAATGAATTAGAATGGATCGTGCGAATGAATTAGATTAGATTGTGCAAATGAATTAGAATGGATCGTACGAATGAATTAGAATGGATTCATTCGTGCGAATGAGTTAGAATTGATCGTCTGAATGAATTAGAATGGATCGTATGGATGAATTCGAATGGATCGTACGAATGAATTAGAATGGATACATTCGTGCGAATGAATTAGAATGGATCATACAAAGGAATTAGGGTGGATTGTACGAATGAATTAGAATGGATACATTCGTGCGAAAGAATTAGAATGGATTGTATGAATGAATTAGAATGGATCGTATGAATGAATTAGAATGGATGGTACGAATGAATTAGAATGAATCGTATGAATGAATTAGAATGGATCGTGCGAATGAATTAGAATGGATCGTACGAATGAATTAGAATGGATACATTCGTGCGAATGAATTAGAATGGATCGTACGAATGAGTACGAATGGATCGTTTGAATGAAATAGAATGGATCGTACGAATGAATTAGAATGGATCATGCTAATGAATTAGAATGGATCGTATGAATAAATTAGAATAGATTGTGCGAATGAATTAGAATGGATCGTACGAATGAATTAGAATGGATCGTATGAATGAATTAGAATGGATCGTGCGAATGAATTAGAATGGATCGTACGAATGAATTTGAATAGATTGTGCGAATGAATTAGAATGGATCGTACGAATGAATTAGAATGGATACATTCATGTGAATGAATTAGAATGGATCGTATGAATAAATTAGAATGGATCGTATGAATGAATTAGAATGGATCGTACGAATGAATTAGAATGGATCGTATGAATGAATTAGAATGGGTCATGCGAATGAATTAGAATGGGTCGTACGAATGAATTAGAATGGATACATTCATGCGAATGAATTAGAATGGATCGTACGAATGAGTAAGAATGGATCGTACGAATGAAATAGAATGGATCGTACGAAAGAATTAGAATGGATCATGCTAATGAATTAGAATGGATCGTACGAATGAATTAGAATAGATTGTGCGAATGAATTAGAATGGATCGTACGAATGAATTAGAATGGATACATTCGTGCGAATGATTTAGAATGGATCTTATGAATGAATTAGATTGGATCGTATGAATGAATTAGAATGGATCGTATGTATGAACTAGAATGGATACATTCATGGGAATGAATTAGAATTGATCGTACGAAGGAATTAGAATGGATCATACGAATAAAATAGAATGGATCGTACGAAGGATTTAGAATGGATTGTACGAAGGAATTAGAATGGATCGTACGAATGAATTAGAGTGGATACATTAGTGCAAAAGAATTAGAATGGATTGTATAAATGAATTAGAATGGATCATGCAAATGAATTAGAATGGATCGTACGAATGAATTAGAATAGATTGTGCGAATGAATTAGAATGGATCGTACGAATGAATTAGAATGAATACATTCGTGCGAATGAATTAGAATGGATCGTATGAATGAATTATAATGGATCGTACGAATGAATTAGAATGGATACATTCGTTCGAAAGAATTAGAATATATCATACGAAGGAATTAGGGTGGATCGTACGAATGAATTAGAATGGATACATTCGTGCGAAAGAATTAGAATGGATTGTACGAATGAATTAGAATGGATCATATGAATGAATTAGAATGGATCGTGCAAATGAATTAGAATTGATCGTAAGAATGAATTAGAATGGATCGTATGAATGAATTAGAGTAGATCGTGCAAATGAATTAGAATGGATCATACGAATGAATTAGAATGGATACATTCGTGCGAATGAATTAGAATGGATCGTACGAATGAGTAAGAATGAATCGTACGAATGAAATAGAATGGATCGTATGAATGAATTAGAATGGATCGTATGAATGAATTAAAATGGATCGTATGAATGAATTTGAATGGATTGTACGAATGAATTAGAATGGATACATTCATGCGAATAAATTTGAATGGATCATACGAAGGAATTAGGGTGGATCGTACGAATGAATTAGAATGGATACATTTAGTGCGAAAGAATTAGAATGGATTGTATGAATAAATTATAATGGATCGTATGAATGAATTAGAATGGATCATGCGATTGAATTAGAATGGATCGTACGAATGAATTAGAATGGATCGTGCGAATGAATTAGAATGGATCGTATAAATGAATTAGAATGGATATATTCGTGCGAATGAATTAGAATGGATCGTACGAATGAGTAAGAATGGATCGTACGAATGAAATAGAATAGATCGTACGAATGAATTAAAGTGGATCGTGCTAATGAACTAGAATGGATCGTACGAATAAATTAGAATATATTGTGCGAATGAATTAGAATGGATCGTACGAAAGAAAAAGAATGGATCGTATGAATAAATTAGAATGGATCGTGCGAATGAATTAGAATGGATCGTACGAATGAATTAGAATAGATACATTCGTGCGAATGAATTAGAATGGATCGTACGAATGAGTAAGAATGGATCGTACGATTGAAATAGAATGGATCGTACGAATGAATTAGAATGGATCGTGCTAATGAATTAGAATGGATCGTATGAATGAATTAGAATAGATTGTGCGAATGAATTAGAATGGATCGTACGAATGAATTAGAATGGATACATTCGTGTGAATAAATTAGAATGGATCGTATGAATGAATTAGAATGGATCGTATGAATGAATTAGAATGGATCGTGCGAATGAATTAGAATGGATCGTACGAATGAATTAGAATGGATCGTACGAATGAATTAGAATGGATCGTATAAATGAATTAGAATGGATCGTGCGAATGAATTAGAATAGATTGTGCGAATGAATTAGAATGGATCGTACGAATAAATTAGAATGGATACATTCGTGCGAATGAATTAGAATGGATCTTATGAATGAATTAGATTGGATTGTATGAATGAATTAGAATGGATCGTACATATGAATTAGAATGGATACATTCATGGGAATGAATTAGAATGGATCGTACGAAGGAATTAGAATGGATCATATGAATAAAATAGAATGGATCGTACGAAGGAATTTGAATGGATCGTACGATGGAATTATAATGGATCATACGAAGGAATTAGAATAGATCGTACGAATGAATTAGAATGGATACATTTGTGCAAAAGAATTAGAATGGATTGTATGAATGAATTAGATTGGATCGTGCAAATGAATTAGAATGGATCGTGCAAATGAATTAGAATGGATCGTACGAATGAATTAGAATAGATTATGCGAATGAATTAGAATGGATCGTACGAATGAATTAGAATGGATACATTCGTTCGAATGAATTAGAATGGATCGTATGAATGAATTAGAATGGATTGTATGAATGAATTCGAATGGATCGTACAAATGAATTAGAATGGATACATTCGTTCGAATGAATTAGAATGGATCATATGAAGGAATTAGGGTGGATCGAATGAATGAATTAGAATGGAAACATTCGTGCGAAAGAATTAGAATGGATCGTGCGAATGAATTAGAATGGATCGTACAAATGAATTAGAACATATCATATTAACGAATTAGAATAGATTGTGCAAATGAATTAGAATGGATCATACGAATGAATTAGAATAGATACATTCGTGCGAATGAATTACAATGGATCTTACGAATGAGTAAGAATGGATCGTAGGAATGAAATAGAATGGATCGTACGAATGAATAAGAATGGATCGTGCTAACGAATTAGAATGGATCGTACGAATGAATTAGAATAGATTGTGCGAATGAATTTGAATGGATCGTACGAATGGATCGTATGAATAAATTAGAATGGATCGTGCGAATGAATTAGAATGGATCATACGAATGAATTAGAATGGATACATTCATGCGAATGAATTAGAATGGATCGTATGAATGAGTAATAATGGATCGTACGAATGAAATAGAATGGATCGTACGAATGAATTAGATTGAATCGTGCTAATGAATTAGAATGGATCGTACGAATGAATTAGCAAAGATAGTGCGAATGAATTAGAATGGATTGTACGAATGAATTAGAATGGATACATTCGTGCGAATGAATTAGAATGGATCGTATGAATGAATTAGATTGGATCGTATGAATGAATTAGAAAGGATCGTACGTATGAATTAGAATGGATAAATTCATGGGAATGAATTAGAATGGATCGTACGAAGGAATTAGAATGGATCATACGAATGAAATTGAATGGATCGTACGAAGGAATTAGAATGGATCGTACGAAGGAATTAGAATGGATCGTACAAAGGAATTAGTATGGATGCATTCGTGCAAAAGAATTAGAATGAATTGTATGAATGAATAAGAATGGATCGTGCAAATGAATTAGAATGGATCGTGCGAATGAATTAGAATGGATCGTATGAATGAATTAGAATAGATTATGCGAATGAATTAGAATGGATCATACGAATGAATTAGAATGGATACATTCGTGCGAATGAATTAGAATGGATCGTATGAATGAATTAGAATAGATCGTATGAATGAATTCGAATGGATCGTACGAATGAATTAGAATGGATACATTCGTGTGAATGAATTAGAATGGATCATACGAAGGAATTAGGGTGGATCGTACGAATGAATTAGAATGGATACATTCGTGCGAAATAATTGGAATGGATTATATGAATGAATTAGAATGGATCGTAAGAATGAATTAGAATGGATCGTACGAATGAATTAGAATAGATCGTACAAATAAATTAGAATAGATCGTACAAATGAATTAGAATGGATCGTGCGAATGAATTAGAATGGATCGTACGAATGAATTAGAATGGATACATTTGTGCGAATGAATTAGAATGGATCGTACGAATGAGTAAGAATGGATCGTACGAATGAAATAGAATGGATCGTATAAATGAACTAGAATGGATCGTGCTAATGAATTAGAATGGGTCGTACGAATGAATTAGAATAGATTGTGCGAATGAATTAGAATGGATTTTACGAATGAATTAAGATGGATCGTATGAATGAATTAGAATGGATCGTGCAAATTAATTAGAATGGATCGTACGAATGAATTTGAATGGATACATTCGTGCGAATGAATTAGAATGGATCGTACGAATGAGTAAGAATGGATCGTACGAATGAAATAGAATGGATCGTACGAATGAATTAGAATGGATCGTGCTAATGAATTAGAATGGATCGTACGAATGAATTAGAATAGATTGTGCGAATGTATTAGAATGGATCAGACGAATGAATTAAAATGGATACATTCGTGCGAATGAATTAGAATGGATCGTATAAATGAATTAGAATGGATCGTATGAATGAATTAGAATGGATCATGTGAATGAATTAGAATGGATCGTACGAATGAATTAGAATGGATCGTATGAATGAATTAGAATGGATCGTGCGAATGAATTAGAATGGAACGTACGAATGAATTAGAATGGATACATTCGTGCGAATGAATTAGAATGGATCGTACGAATGAGTAAGAATGGATCGTACCAATGGAATAGAATGGATCGTACGAATGAATTAGAATGGATCGTGCTAATGAATAAGAATGGATCGTACGAACGAATTAGAATAGATTGTGCGAATGAATTAGAATGGATCATACGAATGAATTAGAATCGATTGTGCGAATAAATTAGAATGGATCGGAGGAATGAATTAGAATGGATACATTCTTGCGAATGAATTAGAATGGATCGTATGAATGAATTAGAATGGATCGTCTGAATTAATTCGAATGGATCGTAGGAATGAATTAGAATGGATACATTCGTGTGAATGAATTAGAATGGATCATGCGAAGGAATTAGGGTGGATCGTACGAATGAATTAGAATGAATACATTCGTGCGAAAGAATTAGAAAGGATTATATGAATGAATTAGAATGGATCGTATGAATGAATTAGAATGGATCGTGCGAATGAATTAGAATGGATCATACGAATGAATTAGAATGGATCGTGCGAATGAATTAGAATGGATCGAACGAATGAAATAGAATGGATACATTCATGCGAATAAACTAGAATGGATCGTACGAATGAGTAAGAATGGATCGTACGAATAAAATAGAATGGATCGTACGAATGAATTAGAATGGATCGTACTAATGAATTAGAATGGATCGTACGAATGAATTAGAATAGATTGTGCGAATGAATTAGAATGGATCGTACGAATGAAATAGAATGGATCGTATGAATGAATTAGAATGGATCGTGCAAATGAATTAGAATGGATCGTACGAATGAATTAGAATGGATACATTCGTGCGAATGAATTAGAATGGGTCGTACGAATGAGTAAGAATGGATCATTGGAATGAAATAGAATGAATTATAATAGATACATTCGTGCGAATGAATTAGAATGGATTGTATGAATGAATTAGAATGGATCATATGAATGAATTAGAATGGATCGTGCGAATGAATTAGAATGGATCGTACGAATGAATTAGATTAGATCGTATGAATGAATTAGAATGGATCGTGCGAATGAATTAGAATGGATCGTACGAATGAATTAGAATGGATACATTCGTGTGAATGAATTAGAATGGATCGTACGAATGAGTAAGAATGGATCATACGAATGAAATAGAATGGATCGTACGAATGAATTAGAATCGATCGTGCTAATGAATTAGAATGGATCATACAAATGAATTAGAATAGATTGTGCGAATGAATTAGAATGAATCGTACGAATGAATTAGAATGGATACATTCGTGCGAAGGAATTAGAATGGATCGTACGAATGGATCGTACGAAGGAATTAGAATGAATTAGAATGGATACATTCGTGCGAATGAATTAGAATGGATCGTATGAATGAATTATATTGGATCGTATGAATAAATTAGAATGGATCGTACGTATGAATTAGAATGGATACATTCATTAGAATGAATTAGAATGGATCGAACGAAGGAATTAGAATGGATCGTACGAAGGAATTATAGTGGATCGTATGAAGGAATTAGAATGGATCGTATGAATGAATTAGAATGGATACATTCGTGCAAAAGAATTAGAATGGATTGTATGAATGAATTAGAATGGATCGTACAAATGAATTAGAATGGATCGTGCGAATGAATTAGAATGGATCGTATAAATAAATTAGAATAGATTGTGCGAATGAATTAGAATGGATCGTACGAATGAATTAGAATGAATACATTCGTGTGAATGAATTAGAATGGATCGTATGAATGAATTAGAATGGATTGTATGAAAGAATTCGAATGGATCTTACAAATGAATTAGAATGGATACATTCATGCGAATGAATTAGAATGGATCATACGAAGGAATTAGGGTGGATCGTACGAATGAATTAGAATGGATACTTTCATGCGAAAGAATTAGAATGGATTGTATGAATGAATTAGAATGGATCGTATGAATGAATTAGAATGGATCGTGCGAATGAATTAGAATGGATCGTATGAATGAATTAGAATGGATCGTATGAATGAATTAGAATAGATCGTGCGAATGAATTAGAATGGATACATTCGTGCGAATGAATTAGAATGGATCGTACGAATGAGTAAGAATAGATCGTACGAATGAAATAGAATGGATCGTACGAATGAATTAGAATGGATCGTGCGAATGAATTAGATTGGATCGTGCGAATGAATTAGAATGGATACATTCGTCCGAACGAATTAGAATGGATCGTTTGAATGAATTAGAATGGATCGTATGAATGAATTCGAATGGATCGTACGAATGAATTAGAATGGATACATTCGTGCGAATGAATTAGAATGGATCATATAAAGGAATTAGGGTGGATCATACGAATGAATTAGAATGGATACATTCGTGCGAAAGAATTAGAATGGATTGTATGAATGAATTAGAAGGGATCGTATGAATGAATTAGAATGGATCATGCGAATGAATTAGAATGGATCATACGAATGAATTAGAATGGATCGTACGAATGAATTAGAATGGATCGTATGAATGAATTAGAATGGATCGTGTGAATGAATTAGAATGGATCGTACGAATGAATTAGAATGGATACATTCATGCGAATGAATTAGAATGGATTGTACGAATGAGTAAGAATGGATCGTACGAATGAAAAAGAATGGATCGTACGAATGAATTAGAATGGACCGTGCTAATGAATTAGAATGGATCGTACGAATGAATTAGAATAGATTGTGCGAATGAATTAGAATAGATCGTACAAATGAATTAGAATGGATACATTCGTGCGAATGAATTAGAAAGGATCATGAATGAATTAGATTGGATCGTATGAATGAATTAGAATGGATCGAATTAGATTGGATCGTATGAATGAATTAGAATGGATCGTAAGTATGAATTAGAATGGATACATTCATGGTAATGAATTAGAATGGATCGTACGAAGGAATTAGAATGGATTATACGAATGAAATAGAATGGATCGTACGAAGGAATTAGAATGGATCGTACGAAGGAATTAGAATGGATCGTACGAAGGAATTAGAATGGATACATTAGTGCAAAAGAATTAGAATGGATTGTATGAATGAATTAGAATGGATCGTGCAAATGAATTAGAATGGATGGTGCAAATGAATTAGAATGGATCGTACGAATGAATTAGAATAGATTGTGCGAATGAATTAGAATGGATTATACGAATGAATTAGAATGGATACATTCGTGCGAATGAATTAGAATGGATAGTATGAATAAATTAGAATAGATCGTATGAATGAATTCGAATGGATCGTACGAATGAATTAGAATGGATACATTCATGTGAATGAATTAGAATGGATCATACGAAGGAATTAGGGTGGACCGTACGAATGAATTAGAATAGATTCATTCGTGCGAAATAATTGGAATGGATTGTATGAATGAATTAGAATGGATCGTATGAATGAATTAGAATGGATCGTGCAAATGAATTAGAATGGATTGTACGAATGAATTAGAATGGATCGTATGAATGAATTAGAATGGATCGTGCGAATGAACTAGAATGGATCGTACGAATGAATTAGAATAGATACATTCGTGCGAATGAATTAGAATGGATCGTACGAATGAGTAAGAATGGATCGTACGAATGAAATAGAATGGACGTACGAATGAATTAGAATGGATTGTGCTAATGAATTAGAATGGATCGTACGAATGAATTAGAATAGATTGTGCGAATGAATTAGAATGGATCGTACGAATGAATTAGAATGGATCGTATGAATGAATTAGAATTGATCTTGCAAATGAATTAGAAAGGATCGTATGAATGAATTAGAATGGATACATTCGTGCGAATGAATTAGAATGGATCGTTCGAATGAGTAAGAATGGATCGTATGAATGAAACAGATTGGATCGTACGAATGAATTAGAATAGAATGTGCGAATGTATTAGAATGGATCGTACAAATGAATTAGAATGGATACATTCGTGCGAATGAATTAGAATGGATCGTATGAATGAATTAGAATGGATCGTATGAATGAATTAGAATGGATCGTGCGAATGAATTAGAATGGATCGTACGAATGAATTAGAATGGATCGTATGAATGAATTAGAATGGATCGTGCGAATGAATTAGAATGGAACGTATGAATGAATTAGAATGGATACATTCGTGCGAATGAATTAGAATGGATCCTACGAATGAGTAAGAATGGATCGTACGAATGAAATAGAATGGATTTTACGAATGAATTAGAATGGATCGTGCTAATAAATTAGAATGGATCGTACGAATGAATTAGAATAGATTGTGCGAATGAATTAGAATGGATCGTACGAATGAATTAGAATGGATACATTCGTGCGAATGAATTAGAATGGATCATACGAAGGAATTAGGGTGGATCGTACGAATGAATTAGAATGGATACATTCATGCGAAAGAATTAGAATGGATTGTATGACTGAATTAGAATGGATCGTGCGAATGAATTAGAATGGATCGTATGAATGAATTAGAATGGATCGTGCGAATAAATTAGAATGGATCGTACGAATGAATTAGAATGGATACATTCGTGCGAATGAATTAGAATGGATCGTACGAATGAGTTAGAATAGATCGTACGAATGAATTAGAATGGATCGTACGAATGAATTAGAATGGATCGTAAGAATGAATTAGAATGGATCGTGCAAATGAATTAGAATGGAACGTACGAATGAATTAAATGGATACATTCGTGTGAATGAATTAGAATGGATCGTACGAATGAGTAAGAATGGATCGTACCAATGAAATAGAATGGATCGTACGAATCAATAAGAATGGATCGTGCTAATAATTAGAATGGATCATACGAATGAATTAGAATAGATTGTGCGAATGAATTAGAATGGATTGTACGAATGAATTATAATGGATACATTCGTGCGAATGTATTAGAATGGATCGTATGAATGAATTAGAATGGATCATATGAATGAATTAGAATGGATCGTGCGAATGAATTAGAATGGATCGTACGAATGAATTAGAATGAAACGTATGAATGAATTAGAATGGATCATGCGAATGAATTAGAATGGATCGTACGAATGAATTAGAATGGATACATTCGTGCGAATGAATTAGAATGGATCGTACTAATGAGTAAGAATGGATCGTACGAATGAAATAGAATGGTTCGTACGAATGAATTAGAATAGATCGTGCTAATGTATTAGAATGGATCGTACGAATGAATTAGAATAGATTGTGCGAATGAATTAGAATGGATCGTATGAACGAATTAGAATGGATACATTCGTGCGAAGGAATTAGAATGGATCGTACGAATGGATCGTACGAAGGAATTAGAATGAATTAGAATGGATACATTCGTGCAAATGAATTAGAATTGATCGTATGAATGAATTAGATTGGATCGTATGAATGAATTAGAATTGGTCGTATGTATGAATTAGAATGGATACATTCATGGGAATGAATTAGAATGGATCGAACGAAGGAATTAGAATGGATCATACGAAGGAATTAGAATGGATCGTATGAAGGAATTAGAATGGATCGTACGAATGAATTAGAATGGATACATTCGTGCAAAAGAACTAGAATAGATTGTATGAATGAATTAGAATTGATCGTATAAATGAATTAGAACGGATCGTGCGAATGAATTAGAATGGAACGTACGAATGAATTAGAATGGATACATTCGTGTGAAAGAATTAGAATGGATTGTATGAATGAATTAGAATAGATCGTATGAATGAATTAGAATAGATCGTGCGAATGAATTAGAACGGATCGTACGAATGAATTAGAATGGATCGTATGAATGAATTAGAATAGATCGTTCGACTGAATTAGAATGGATCGTACGAATGAATTAGAATGGATACATTCATGCAAATGAATTAGAATGGATCGTACGAATGAGTAAGAATGGATCGTACGAATGAAATAGAATGGATCGTACGAATGAATTAAAATAGATCATGCGGATGAATTAGATTGGATCGTGCGAATGAATTAGAATGGATCGCACGAATGAATTAGAATGGATCGTATTAATGAATTAGAATGGATCGAGCGAATGAATTAGAATGGATCGTACGAATGAATTAGAATGGATACATTCGTGCGTATGAATTAGAACGGATCGTATGAATGAATTAGAATGGATCATATGAATGAATTAGAATGGATCGTACGAATGAATTAGACTGGATCGTATGAATGAATTAGAATGGATCGAGCGAATGAATTAGAATGGATCGTACGAATGAATTAGAATGGATACATTCGTGCATATGAATTAGAATGGATCGTATGAATGAATTAGAATAGATTATATGAATGAATTAGAATGGATCGTGCGAATGAATTAGAATGGATCGTGCGAATGAATTAGAATGGATCATACGAATGAATTAGAATGGATCGTATGAATGAATTAGAATGGATCGTGCGAATGAATTAGAATGGAACGTATAAATGAATTATAATGGATACATTCGTGCGTATGAATTAGAATGGATCGTACGAATGAGTAAGAATGGATCGTACTAATGAAATAGAATGGATCGTATGAATGAATTAGAATGAATCGTGCTAATGAATTAGAATGGACCGTACGAATGAATTAGAATAGATTGTGCGAACGAATTAGAATGGATCGTACAAATGAATTAGAATGGATTGTACGTATGAATTTAAATGGATCGTACGAATGAGTAAGAATGGATCGTACGAATGAAATTGAATGGATCGTATGAATGAATTAGAATGGATCGTTCGAATGAATTAGATTGGATCGTGTGAATGAATTAGAATGGATCGTATGAACGAATTAGAATGGATACATTCATACGAATGAATTAGAATGGATCGTACGAATAAATTAGACTGGTTCGTATGAACGAATTAGAATGGATCGTGCGAATGAATTAGAATGGATCGTACGAATGAATTAGAATGGATACATTCGTGCGAATGAATTAGAATGGATCGTATGAATAAATTAGAATGGATCGAATGAATGAATTAGAATGGATCATGCGAATGAATTAAAATGGATCGTACGAATGAATTAGAATGGATCGTGCGAATGAATTAGAATGGATCGTACGAATGAAATAGAATGGTTCGTACGAATGAATTTGAATGGATCGTGCTAATGAATTAGAATGGATCGTACGAATGAATTAGAATAGATTGTGCGAATGAATTCGAATGGATCATACGGATGAATTAGAATGGGTACATTCGTGCGAAGGAATTGGAATGTATCGTTCGAATGGATCGTACGAAAGAATTAGAATGAATTCGAATGGATACATTCGTGCGAATGAATTAGAATGGATCGTATGAATGAATTAGATTGGATCGTATGAATGAATTAGAATGGATCGTACGTATGAATTAGAATGGATCGTACGAATGAATTAGAATGGATCGTACGAATGAATTAGAATGGATCGTACGAATGAATTAGAATAGATTGTGCGAATGAATTAGAATGGATCGAACGAAGGAATTAGAATGGATCATACGAAGGAATTAGAATGGATCGTATGAAGGAATTAGAATGGATAGTACGAATGAATTAGAATGGATACATTCGTGCAAAAGAATTAGAATGGATTGTATGAATAAATTAGAATGGATCGTGCAAATGAATTAAAATGGATCATGCTAATGAATTCGATTGGTTCGTATGAATGAGTAAGATCGTATGAATGAATTAGAATGGATCGTATGAATGAATTCTAATGGATCGTACGAATGAAATAGAATGGATAAATTCGTGCGAATGAATTAGAATGGATCATACGAAGGAATTAGGGTGGATTGTACGAAGGAATTAGAATGGATACATTCGTACGAAAGAATTAAAATGGATTATATGAATGAATTAGAATGGATCGTATGAATGAATTAGAGAGGATCGTGCGAATGAATTAGAATAGATCATACAAATGAATTAGAATGGATCGTATGAATGAATTAGAATGGATCGTGCGAATGAATTAGAATAGATCGTGCGAATGAATTAGAATGGATACATTCGTCCGAATGAATTAGAATGGATCGTACGAATGAGTACGAATGGATCGTATGAATGAAATAGAATGGATCGTACGAATGAATTAGAATGGATCGTGCTAATGAATTAGAATGGATCGTACGAATAAATTAGAATAGATTGTGCGAATAAATTAGAATGGATCGTACAAATGAATTAGAATGGATCGTATGAATGGATTAGAATGGATCGTGCGAATGAATTAGAATGGATCGTACGAATGAATTAGAATGGATACATTCGTGCGAATGAATTAGAATGGATCGTACGAATGAGTAAGAATGGATCGTACGATTGAAATAGAATGGATCGTACGAATGAATTAGAATGGATCGTGCTAATGAATTAGAATGGATCGTATGAATAAATTTGAATAGATTGTACAAATGATTTAGAATGGATCGTACGAATGAATTAGAATGGATACATTCGTGTGAATGAATTAGAATGGATCTTATGAATGAGTTAGAATGGATCGTATGAATGAATTAGAATGGATCGTATGAATGAATTAGAATGGATCGTGCAAATGAATTAGAATGGATCGTTCGAATGAATTAGAATGGATCGTATGACTGAATTAGAATGGATTATGAGAATGCATTAGAATGGGTCGTACGAATGAATTAGAAAGGATACATTCGTGCGAATGAATTAGAATGGATCGTACGAATGAGTAAGAATGGATCGTACGAATGAAATAGAATGGATCGTACAAAAGAATTTGAATGGATCGTGCTAATGAATTAGAATGGATCATACGAATGAATTAGAATAGATTGTGCGAATGAATTAGAATGTATCGTACGAATGAATTAGAATGGATACATTCGTGCGAATGAATTAGATTGGATCGTATGAATGAATTAGAATGGATCGTACGTATGAATTAGAATGGATACATTCATGGGAATGAATTAGAATGGATCGTACGAAGGAATTAGAATGGATCGTACGAATGAATTTGAATGGATACATTTGTGCAAAAGAATTAGAATGGATTGTATGAATGAATTAGAATGGATCGTGCAATTGAATTAGAATGGATCGTGCGAATGAATTAGAATGGATCGTACGAATGAATTAGAACAGATTGTGCGAATGAATTAGAATGGATCGTACGAATTAATTAGAATAGATACATTCGTGCGAATGAAATAGAATAGATCGTATGAATGAATTATAATGGATCGTATGAATGTATTAGAATGGATACATTCGTTCGAATGAATTAGAATGGATCATACGAAGAAATTAGGGTCGATCGTACGAATAAATTAGAATGGATACATTCGTGCGAAAGAATTAGAATGGATTGTACGAATGAATTAGAATGGATCATATGAATGAATTAGAATGAATCGTGCAAATGAATTAGAATGAATCGTAAGAATGAATTAGAATGGATCGTATGAATGAATTAGAATAGATCGTGCAAATGAATTAGAATGGATCATACGAATAATTAGAATGGATACATTCGTGCGAATGAATTAAAATGGATCGTACGAATGAGTAAGAATGGATCGTACGAATGAAATAGAATAGATCGTATGAATGAATTAGAATATATCGTGCTAACGAATTAGAATGGATCGTACGAATGAATTAGAATAGATTATGCGAATGAATTAGAATGGATCGTACAAATGAATAAGAATAGATCGTATGAATGAATTAGAATGGATCGTGCAAATGAATTAGAATGGATCGTATGAATGAATTACAATGGATACATTCCTGCGAATGAATTAGAATGGATCGTATGAATGAATTAGAATGGATCGTACGTATAAATTAGAATGGATACATTCATGGGAATGAATTAGAATGAATCATACGAAGGAATTAGAATGGATCATACGAAGGAATTAGAATGGATCGTACAAAGGAATTAGAATGGATGGTACGAATGAATTAGAATGGATACATTCGTGCAAAAGAATTAGAATGGACTGTATGAATGATTTACAATGGATCGTGCAAATGAATTAGAATGGATCGTGCGAATGAATTAGAATGCATACATTCGTACGAATGAATTAGAATGGATCGTGCAAATGAATTAGAATGGATCGTGCAAATGAATTAGAATGGATCGCACGAATGAATTAGAATGGATACATTCTTACGAATGAATTAGAATGGATCGTACGAATGAATTAGACTGGATCGTATGAATGAATTAGAATAGATCGTGCGAATGAATTAGAATGGATCGTACGAATGAATTAGAAAGGATACATTCGTGCGAATGAATTAGAATGGATCGTATGAATGAATTAGAATGGATCATATGAATGAATTAGAATGGATCGTGCGAATGAATTAGAATGGATCGTACGAATGGATTAGAATGGATCGTGCGAATGAATTAAAATGGAACGTATGAATGAATTAGAATGGATACATTCGTGCTAACGAATTAGAATGGATCGTACGAATGAATTAGAATAGATTGTGCGAACGAATTAGAATGGATCGTACGAATGAATTAGAATGGATTGTACGTATGAATTTGAATGGATTGTACGAATAAGTAAGAATGGATCGTACGAATGAAATTGAATTTATCGTACAAATGAATTAGAATGGATCGTTCGAATGAATTAGATTGGATCATCCGAATAAATTAGAATGGATCGTACGAATGAATTAGACTGGATACATTCATACAAATAAATTAGAATGGATCGTACGAATGAATTAAACTGGATCGTATGAATGAATTTGAATGGATCGTGCGAATAAATTAGAATGGATCGTACGAATGAATTAAACTGGATCGTATGAATGAATTTGAATGGATCGTGCGAATAAATTAGAATGGATCGTACGAATGAATTAGAATGGATACATTCGTGCGAATGAATTAGAATGGATCGTATGAATAAATTAGAATGGATAGTATGAATGAATTAGAATGGATCGTGCGAATGAAATAGAATGGT
The DNA here is from genome assembly GCA_947650365.1 of Chamaelirium japonicum. NCBI lineage: Eukaryota > Viridiplantae > Streptophyta > Magnoliopsida > Liliales > Melanthiaceae > Chamaelirium > Chamaelirium japonicum. The sequence goes on along the minus strand of CANTAL010000082.1, from coordinate 1,443 downwards.
TCGTACGAATGAATTAGAATGGATCGTGCAAATAAATTAGAATGGATCGTACGAATGAATTAGAATAGATTGTGCGAATGAATTCGAATGGATCATACGGATGAATTAGAATGGATACATTCGTGCGAAGGAATTAGAATGTATCGTACGAATGGATCGTACGAAGGAATTAGAATGAATTAGAATGGATACATTCGTGCGAATGAATTAGAATGGATCGTATGAATGAATTAGATTGGATCGTATGAATAAATTAGAATGGATCGTACGTATGAATTGGAATGGATACATTCATCGGAATGAATTAGAATGGATCGAACGAAGGAATTAGAATGGATCATACGAAGGAATTAGAATGGATCGTATGAAGGAATTAGAATGAATCGTACGAATGAATTAGAATGGATACATTCATGCAAAAGAATTAGAATGGATTGTATGAATGAATTAGAATGGATCGTACAAATGAATTAGAATGGATCGTGCGAATGAATTAGAATGGATCGTACGAATAAATTAGAATAGATTGTGCAAATGAATTAGAATGGATCGTACGAATGAATTAGAATAGATTCATTCGTGCGAATGAGTTAGAATGGATCGTCTGAATGAATTAGAATGGATCGTATGAATGAATTCGAATGGATCGTACGAATGAATTATAATGGATACATTCATGCGAATGAATTAGAATGGATCATACGAAGGAATTAGGGTAGATTGTACGAATGAATTAGAATGGATATATTCGTGCGAAACAATTAGATTGGATTGTATGAATGAATTAGAATGGATCGTATGAATGAATTAGAATGGATCGTGCGAATGAATTAGAATGGATGGTACGAATGAATTAGAATGAATCGTATGAATGAATTAGAATGGATCGTGCGAATGAATTAGAATGGATCGTACGAATGAATTAGAATGAATCGTATGAATGAATTAGAATGGATCGTGCGAATGAGTTAGAATGGATCGTACGAATGAATTAGAATGGATACATTCGTGCGAATGAATTATAATGGATCGTACGAATGAGTACGAATGGATCGTTTGAATGAAATAAAATGGATCGTACGAATGAATTAGAATGGATCGTGCTAATGAATTAGAATGGATCGTATGAATAAATTAGAATAGATTGTGCAAATGAATTAGAATGGATCGTACGAATGAATTAGAATGGATCATATGAATGAATTAGAATGGATCGTGCGAATGAATTAGAATGGATCGTACGAATGAATTAGAATGGATACATTAATGCGATTAAATTAGAATGGATCGTACGAACGAGTAAGAATGGATCGTACGATTGAAATAGAATGGATCGTACGAATGAATTAGAATGGATCGTGCGAATGAATTAGAATGGATCGTACGAATGAATTTGAATAGATTGTGCGAATGAATTAGAATGGATCGTACGAATGAATTAGA